>JAMGYT010000006.1:1200000-1612500 GCA_024713595.1 Morchella rufobrunnea
GGCTTGATACCGATCACAGGAGGGAGTTCAGAACTTGGAACATTACGCGAAACAAATCATAGTTGAAGTATGAATAGAATATATTGTAACAACCGAAACTCAAATCAAAAAAAGTACAATACTACAGAAAGGTAGCATACGCAAGAAAGGATAGAAAGATAAAGGGAAGGTAGAGCCATATATATATACATAAGTGAGACCAAGGGGCCAACATCCTTCTTCCCCTCCATTCACTCGGTCTTTGAAAAACTCAACACCAAGTTCTCGTGTGGCAACCATATCACCACACCTGAAAACCTCCCCCACCTAGGCTTCACAATGCCCCCTAGAGCACCCAGACACCAACAACACCAACCCCGCTATGTCTCCCCCATGATGATGTACCTCTTCGACGACCTTCACCTGGATACGCTGGATAGGAACCTACACCTCCAAAGACTGGAAGGGCCTCATCAGCAAAAAGGGGTTGGCGCCCAGACGAGCCGGGTCTCGTTCAACGAGATTTGTTCGTCTTGCTACATTTGGAGCATTTGGGGGGTCCGGAAAGTGACTGGTTTGTTTTGGTTCATTTTGGGACGTCCTGGGGACGTTTTGGGACGTCTGAAATATGATAGGTCATATTGGAGCTCGTTTAGGATGTCTCAGAGGTGATAGATCATATTTTGGCTCGTTTGGGACGTCCAAAAGGCGATAGGTCATATTTGGCTCGTCTTTGACGTCCCAAAGTGTACTAGAGTGGCGACACTGACCTACCTGACATCAGCCTTGGCATGATTTCCAGGTCTTAAAGGCCCCCCGGAGTCACCTCCACCTCCACCTCCACCTCCACCTCTACATCTACATCTACATCTACCTTCACCTCCATCACGACCTCTGTCTCTACCTCCACCTCTGCCTCTGCCTTCTCCAATTGGCGTACCTCCTTACGTCGAGATTCTGACTCCTATACTGACATCTATATAGACTTTCAACTCGACGCCTAAATCAAGCACCGAATCGACACCTCTTCAGGCACCGAATCGACACTTCTCCAGGCACCAAATCGATGCATCTCCAGACACCTCTCCAGGCACCTCTCCAGGCACCGAATCGACACCTCTCCAAGCACCGAATCGATACCTCTCCAGGCGCCGAATCGACACCTCTTCAGGCACCTCTTCAGGCGCCTCATCAGGCACCAAATCGACCCCTCTCCAGGCACTGAATCTGGCTCCAAATCTGGCTCCAAATCTGGCTCTGAATCAGCGACGATTACCGACTGCAGGGTGGTAGGTAAGCATGTGGCAGGCGTGGAGTGGGCGGTGGGCAAGTGGAGGGTGCGGGTGGGAATTACCATGTAAATAGTATTATATAGCGGGGCAGAATATGCCCAGAATAAAGTAGCTTTTGCCGATTTGACCTCATTTTGCCAGATTACAGGGTGCTAAAAGGGCGTCTGCCGGACAAAAGGTACTTCAGGCGAGGCAAGACAAGCCCAGATGAGAAATGGACGAGCCCAGGACGCCCCAAATGAGCCCCAGACGAGCCCCAGACGAGCCCCAGACGAGCCCAGTGCGTGATATCCTCGTCCCAGACGCCAAGGGCGATCTTATGGCGCCGGGGCGTGGGTCTTAGCGTAAGTAAACCAATTGGGCGCCCAGCTCGCCCAGGGCATATAGGGTGCTGGGGCGCCACAGGACGAGACCTGATTTTTTGCTGATGCTAGCGCCCCCCCCGATAAAACTATCCCCCTCCTCGCCGATGCCATGAAGCAAAAAATCGGCGAAGATGAAATCTCATACCCCGACGACGTAAACACCCTGATGCTAGTGGGTGTCATCAAACAAACACCCTCATGTTCGAATATCTCAACGAAATCTGAAACAGCCTCGCAAACCTCGGAGAGAAAGTTGCCGCCATTCAACTCTCTCCTCCACCCCTTTCCGACACAACCTACAACGCCACTGAACAGTTGGCGAAGCTGGAAAACCTAATCAAGGCAATCCCTAAGCAACCCTAACCCCCCGTTTCCCCCCCCCAACAAATCCACCCAAAAGGCCACGTCACGGCAGACCCCCAAGTCCTATGCGGACGCCATCAAGACCCCAACAAAATCCAAACCGAGCGCCAAGAATGCTAATGCACCAAAAAGCAAAAAGTCTGACTCAAAGAAGGAGGTCACCTTACCCGCCGCCCAGCGCAGATTCTTTGCCACACGCTCCTCCCCCTCCCCCATAGACAAGGCTGAACGCCTTACCACCCGTCTCCCCTCCCTTTTCGGCAAATTCCTAGCCATAAACGACCTCAACGCCCCCGCCATGTCACTCTCCTTGACCATCAACGACAGAGGCACGGTCACCGCCCTAGCCCACCCCTGTGTCCCAGTGTCCACCTACCAACCCTTCTTCGCCAACCTCACTGCCATCATCAACCAAGAAGTGGCGGCCCCCCTCAACCCTCACAACACTATGACTCTTGCCCCCACTGACGTCGACTTCGTCATACACGGGATCCCTCTCTTTGATCTCCCAAACAAAGAGGCCTTGGATTCGACCTTCCAAGAGGCCATCATCCTCTCAACCGGTGGCTTCCCCACCGCAACCCACTTCCTGGCTACAGACGACCACACTCGTAACCTCAAAAAAACACCCTCAATGGTCCTCTCCCTCCGTATGGAAGACGCCCACCACTTCAAACACCCCATCTGTCTTTTCTCCCGCCCACGCCACTGCCTGGAAATGTGGAAAGCCTCCCCCTCCACCCAATACCGCAAATGCTACAAATTCGGCCACAACACCAAAGGCTGCAATCAGGAACTCCACACCTGTGCGATCTGCACTCTCCCCCACAACCAAGACAAACACAGGTGCCTAGTAAGCACCTGCGACGGACACACCACTCCGCTAGTCAACTGCTGCGAAGTCTCCCCCCCAAGATGCGCCAACTGCGAAGGACCACACCATACCTTCCTCCCCTCATGCCCATCCCGATCCAACCCCCACCCCCCCCTGACACCAGCTACCCCTCCCGGTGCAATGGACACCGGCCACTAAAAACATCCCCCTCCTCACCTGGGCAACGTGTCCTCACTAGAAAGTCGTAGATAATGTGCCGACAAGACTGCGGAAAACATTAAAATTCGGTCCCCCCCTCACCCCACCACCTCCACCACCATGACTGGCAGCCCTAAAGTCGGACCACTCGTCTCCTTCGCAACCAAGGAAAAGTCCCAATGATGGCAATCAAACCTTTGGCCCTCTCTCAATTCTCGTGTTTGCTTTCAGTTCTTGTACGTTGCTTTTGTGTTTTTTTTTGTTTTTTTGCTTTTTAGAGGACGTACGTTAGAGTTTTGTCGGGAATAGGTTTCTTTACGCAATAGTTTATACTGCATGCGAACTTTCTGTACCTAGAAACATGAATAGATATGATTAAAAAAAAAAAAAAAAAAAAGAGACCAAGGGGCCAAGAACTTGAATACTAATTGAAGCCACAGAAATTCACAGAAGTACAAAAAGGAAAATTATAGGGCAGAAATATACCAGTCACATGAAAACTCCAAGAGAGCACAAACAAGACATGATGTCCTAACGTCATACAAGTAAAACCCAACAAAGAAATAGAGACCCGATAACTATGCGACAAATACTCCAAGTGATATCTTTCCTCTGCAATCTAGAACAAAACACAAAAGCTTTTAGAAGGTACAATAAGTTTCTACAGAGTCCTATCTCATGTTATCATCACTATAATTTATTTGTGGGCTAGTGTATGGCTTTTACTTTCTAGGCTAATGTATATTATATTAAGCAAATTGGTTTTTGTACATTCATTGAAGTTTTGTAGAATCTCCTGAAATATCAGCACAGTTTGGCAGACTCTTAGGAGTATATGAGCAATCTCACTTAAAATCTATAATTTCAGACAATATTCTGAGAGTTTGGTAGGTTCTTGGGAGAATATTCTACAGAAGTTAGCTTTATTGCAGGGCTTATAAGTATTGGTCTCTGAAGTCTTTACAAATTCTAGAAGAGATTTCACAAATGAAAACCAATTACATGTATCGATGTCCTTGAATACTTCAGAGACTTGTTGCAGAATCTAACAAAGATTCTAGATGACGTCGCTGCAAGTAATGAAGTTCTGTAAGCCTTGGTAAAGGTTTAGGAAAGTTTTCGGAGAATATAACAAAGTCTTTAGAAGGCACGGCTGATAGTTTGGGAAGTTCCAAAAGCTTTGGTAAGACTCACTTATGGCCTTTTCACCCCTGGAGATTGAAAGTTTGACAGGTGTCTCCGAAGGTCTCTCACACTTCCTTTGTTGCTGGTAAAGTTTAATACACTTGCTGATAGTAAAGATACAGTGCGAAGACCTGTAAAGTTGACGGAGAACGGTGATAATGCTAGTCAAGCCGTGAAGGTGGAGATGTGAAGATGGTGCCAGTGAAGGCGTAAGTGTCTGGCATCTACCAAAGTCCTAACTTTAGCGTTCAAATCCTTATCAACTTTTCTAATACTGATTTCGACCTACATACTTATTATCAAAAGTCCTTTAAACAAACCTTATTCAGCACTACCTATTACCAAATATCAGGGTTATCGCTAAATCAGGCTCAATTAAGCCCTTTCTTCGATATAGGTGCTACTTCAGGTCTTAATCAGCTCTCAAGCTCTAAATAACAATTATTTGGAATGGGGTTCGGGCGGTATAGTAGTTGATGGCATAGTAGTTGGGAAGGAGACCACTTTAATCGCTAAAGTCAGGGTAAGGGTTACTTTTGTCTAATTTGGTTGACAACGCCGTGGTGGATTTGACCAGTAAAGTATATAAGTTATCCATGATCGCTGGCAGTTTAAGAAGGGCCCTTACTTTGCAAGCCTTTGACTGCAGTAAGTTGGTCATCATTCCAAATAATAACCAGAGGGTAATTGGCCACTTGCGAGTGACACATTCGTATGTTTGAATAAAGCGTGCGGAACGAAAGAAAAGGACGAGGGATGGGTCCGCTCATAAGCTTATCCCGTAAGTTGTCGATGCTGACCCCCTATAATAGAGGGTCACAATTAGTATGGGAGATCAATTATTTAATAAAGGAGATAACAGGGTCCATTCGAAAAAGGCACCAACTTTTATTTTCTTCACGGCTCAGCATTTAAACGACAGCTTAAGGGATAGCGAGTAATTGCGTGCACAGTTTACCGCTCTATTTCTCGGGTATGGACCAATAAATCAGTTTTCCTAGAGATATGTAAGCTGAGTCTAATTGTGAATAAACAGAAATGAAGACTGCGTGTACAGGGACCTACATTACCGCCAGAACGGATATTATTTTCAGTCCACTTTCAGCTGCAAAAATGGCTTAGTCAAATCATAGTCTAATGAAGGCCTGAAAGAAATAAAAATCTTCAATTGGGACTCCTTTTCCCCTTATATAGACCTCAAATCATAATTAAATTCTACTGAAAAGCATTTATAAGGCCTCCATTAGACTATGATTTGACTAAGGCTGAGATTTATCTTAAAAAAATATCCGCCCGGGCGGTAAAGTAGTGGGGTAAATGCAGCTACCAACCTAAAAGTGCAATCGACCTCAGGAGCCATTCTGAACCACCGAACTGATTTTTTTTCAGAACACCCAGTCCAAACTGCGCAGCTAAAACCTCTATTTTTACACCAATATATAAAAGTCAGGTTGAATTTACATGCCAAGATAACATGTCGCCGGGTTATCACTTCTGAGAACCGAACCGTCAAGGGTCCAACCTACTTTTGTAGATACTCTAGGTTCCCATAGGGCTAGAACCCCCTTTTTTTTATTATTAAATCATTTCTATTCATGTTTCTAGGTACAGAAAGATCGCTTGCAGTTAAAACTATGGGCGTAAACAGACCTAAGGGCCAGGACCCTAGTGTCGATACTCTTATAAAGTGTAGAAAGTTTGTATCATACTTCATGTAGAGGAAAAGTACCTATATACCAGTACATACATATACACATATACCTATTGAATAGATATGATTAAAAAAAAAAAAAAAAAAAAAAAATACACATATACCTATGCCATCTTCCTCAAGAAAGGTGCATAAGCTAAGTGATAATTAGCTGAAAAGACAATGGGTAGTTGTTGGTACTGGAGCTATCCACTAGAGGCTATGCAGCTTACTCATTTATGAAGTTATTTATAAGTAGAGATGATCCCTTGATCTGTATGACTGGCCATGGGAGAGGGAGTATGGTGATTCTTTTAGCATCTCGCTATATTCCTCGAGACAGTTGTATTGAATAAGGCATCTAGTGTTTCGGGGCAGCCCCTTTATTTGGGTCATTGTGCAGCAAGCCCTGAGTAAGCATGATACACGTATCGGCATACGCGGTAGTGTAACCAGAACTAATGAAGCAAAGACATCGAACTCCAATCGTCTCTCGTCCCTTGCAACTCTTGCAGCGCTATATAAAAATACATGACACCATGTACCCTACCACCGAATATGCATCATTTCCCGGGTACATGACAGGGAGTACCTATGCAGTACAGCTCTAAACAACCATGCCGCTGCGGACCCCTGTGACTTCAAAGTTTAAGAAGACATCACTCCAGGTGACTTATGTAAAAGAAGTGGCTAGGATCCGGGGATATACACTCAATGACGGTGAAAACTTACGAATGCTACATGTGTGTAGTGATTACATACATGCCCGTAGTACTAAATGTAGTGCATCCGATGAATACCGTTGATGGGCTCCAGAGCCAATGATAAAAGTAATGTCAAATTAAAGTCCATCCATGCTAATACGTGCCCTATTTATGTAAAGCTGGTTATATATATCGGCATACAGCTTGCGATAAAATTATTGTAGAAATATTGGGGGGGGGGGGGTCCTATTAGCTTGACCACAATACAAACCCTGTTTTTTGACCCCTGTTTCTATAATAATTCCATCTCTCGCTGTACAAACTAGATGCACGTAATGAATAAAAAAAACAGAGAAGAAAAAAAATAGATGAGAATTGGCTATGCATGAAGTATGTACTTGGGTGTATGGTAAGTGATCAGAATTTGATGTGAATGTTGCCGTGAATACGTGTGTCCTGTCTTATTAGATTTTGATCACTTTTCGAAACACCCTAGTATATATAGACAACACAACTAACTACTCATAAATTCATGACGTTTCCGAAAACGACTGCTATTGTATGTCATGCAATATTGGTC
This sequence comes from Morchella rufobrunnea, assembly GCA_024713595.1. Taxonomy (NCBI): domain Eukaryota; kingdom Fungi; phylum Ascomycota; class Pezizomycetes; order Pezizales; family Morchellaceae; genus Morchella; species Morchella rufobrunnea. The sequence goes on from JAMGYT010000006.1 coordinate 1,207,192, forward strand.
GTGTTCGGAAACGCTATGAGATTACGAGTACATGTACTGCCAGTTGACAAAAGTCCGTGACCGAAACCTGGTACCCGCCGTGATACCACCTGTTTGTAATGTACTACTAATATTTTGTATACCACCCATCTGTAGCAATTATAGCTTCGATCCTATCCCCCATGCTTTCAGCTAGCCTATCAAAATAATCAGATGGTAATAAATCCCAACAATAAGTAATTGCTCAATCCTCCTCTGACTCTTCGGTCACGGACTTTTGTCAACTGGCAGTACATACATAACTTATGTCTGGCTTTGTGTCATACTCGGGGCAAGCAAATAGAAACCGAACATAAAAACGCGCTAGCAGGGATCGAAGTGGTTGTTACCGGAAAAACAATGTTCAGGTTCTTTTTGCCTACCCTGAGTATTTCTTGCAACCAGGTGAGATCAACTCTTTAACACGACCCGGATGAAAGATCAACTGTAAATAGGACTCATTATACTCGCAACTTCATAGTGTTTGAACACGACTAACATTTCATACACACAAAAAATCGCCAAAATTACATTTTTGTATGGCTGCAATAGCGCTTGTGTTCAGAAACGCTACGAAGTTGCGAGTACTGTTGTGTAAACAAATTCGGCTCGCACGGCACGACTTCACCACCTCACCCGGATAGTTGACCTTGATTGGTTGAGAAGGGCCATATGGAAGTTGGTTACAACATAGAACACATTGTTATTATGTCATCAACTGTCCTGGTGAGGGGGGTATCTTGGTGAGTGTTGAAGTCGTCTACTGGTATTTTGAATATTCGCAATTAGCCTGTATAATACCCGAATTCAACTGTGATTAGCACCATGGTTGTGGTGGAGCAAGCTTCACCGTGGATATTTTTCAAACAAGTCACGTCTAATGACCAGAAACATGCTGAGTTGAGGTGTTTCAACATGCGCCTTCAAGAGCTAAATCCCTAAGATTGACCTGGCATGCATCAAACCTAAGCTTTTCAGCCGCACATTCAGATCTGAAAGAACTTCCGTGTGCGCCCAACCGGGTCTCAGGTTCCCCAAGAGGAGTTTCCATTCGTCAATCGGGGAGCGATACGTTGCAGATGATATGAAGTGATTACAACGGGCGTATCACCAACTCGGGATTGGACTAGATTTCCCTGTCAGCAAGATAGCTTCGCCCTCCTCACATATACATATAAATACTGTCCTCTTCCTATCTCATCCGTCATAAATCAACCATCAGGCGCAATTCTTTCATTTCATCAATTCTTCATCCCAAATCACCGAGACGTTGACACTGAAGGCTCAAGATTGTGTGTTGATCTATCTCTTACTACAATGTCCTTAGAGCCGAGGCCTTCTGTTCGATCTGCCACTGGATATAGAAGAGTGAGCGCACATCCAAACGAAGGTGAGATGAGTAGTATGGATGGTGTTGTCCATGTGCACTCCCGTGGGGAGGGAGACCAGGACCCAGATCCAGATCCAGATCTTCGAATATCTCGCCGAGTGACAGAAGACTTTCAGAGAAGATGCGGAAACGGTATAAATCCCCGTAGAACCCGCTGAAATATTTATGAATGTAACAATTATTTCTCTAGTTTCACCACCGATATGGAAACCTCAGAACCACGAAGAACTGCAAACACATTTCGACACAATAAATGGAGAAACCCGGTCTCGCTTAGCTAGAAAGCACTCGGCAAAGAGACAGTTTTTCCACTTGCTCTGGAAGATACTGCTTAGATGGCTTGCTACATTCGTACTTAGTGCTGGCATGTTGGTAACATTTTACGAGTACGAAAGGGTGATGATCCTGAACAAATCCCAGAAAAGATGGTTCAACGCTTTATCTACAGGTCTCTATTTGACTTTGGGATTGAACCTTGCTGTATGTCCCTCCCCGAAGCTCGAGAAGCCCAAAATGTGTAATCTCGCACATATTTTGGTTTAGTGGCGAATGGTCTAAAGCTCACAGCGCTATTTGTGTGATAACCTTAGGGTTCATTCAAAGGAATGGCAACTATCATTCGATGGAAGCTGCTGTCAAGGAAGCCACATTCGCTGGAAGAAGTAGTGTCCCCGACGAGACCCAGGAACAGCGGTGTTATGACTTTGAGCACCATCTAACCCATTGATTGGCAGGTCGATTTCATTTTAGGAATATCTAGTTTAATCAAGGTCTTCCGTTTCGGGCTCTATAGCTTGAAAGGCCGGCCATCGAGAGCATTTCTCTGCTTTTTATGGATTTTGATCAACTGTGTAATTTCATCTATTCCTGATATTATATGGTATGCCTCACTTTGAAATATAACAAGCTAATATATATTCAATAGATCGGGAGACTTTCTGTTGCTCTTACAGGGTTAACTTACAGTTATGATAGTGCCGACGCCTTGTTCTCCACACCAGGGGAAGTAGCCATTAGTGATCTCTCGTATTTTTGGCCATCAAATAATACAGATGAGGTGCCGGCACGAGGCGCAGAATATTCTACAGCACATGCTTGGGGTCTTTGTGAGTCTAAAACCACCCCTGCGGTAACCTTTGTGGGTGCATAGACACTAACCATCCATTTCCCTCCAGCTTCAATATTACTTGGCAATGCAGATCCATCATCTTCCCACTTTGGTGAATTTGCCCATGTACTTGAAAATCATGATGGAGAATGGCGATATTATGTAGGTTTGGGATTCGCAAAATCTCATGTATCAAGTTTCTGACATAAACTTAGTTTCGAGAATACAGCCCGATAAATCAAGCTATATCTCATAAATCGGACCGCTATATTACCGTCTCGGCAGCCTGCACCTATTATCCCGTGATAAAAGGCCAAGATGGTACCACCGATTCTATTACTTATCTCAATGGTACTGAAGAGATAGAGATTGAAGATATCGGGGTATGCACAATTTCCTTCGAAACTGCAGTATATCCATCTGCTGACACTATTCTAGCATCATGCACGTGGCGTAACGTATGTTATCAAAACTCCAATACTAAACAATGAAGACACTAACAGTCTTGTTGTTTAGAACATGGTTGAACTTGCGTAGTGACTTACCAGGAAATGTTGAATGGAACTGTGGGCCTAGATGTGCTGCCATGGCTGCGATTCAGTATCTTCCATACGATCCCACTCGAGACGCCGATCTCGAGAAGCGAGATGATGATAACGATGACGACACGAATGATGATTCAAACCGATATGGATCTTTCTTTTCGTGTACAATCGACATTTCAGAAGTCCATAACGCCAAAATTCCGGTACATAACCTCCCAGATCGAATGGCAGTAATCGCAGCAGGTGCTATTGGTTCTCAGGGATATGCAAACGGGTATAACACCTCATGGGCCTCCGTAGGCTACTACGAAGGGTGAGTCACAAGATTTTGAATATCATATCAATTATCAATCTCTAATAGAAGGGCAGGACAATGTGGGGTGAACGTGTGGGGGAAGACGCGGCCCGTATGGCTGAGTTAGGTGGTCAATTTGCTTGTGGGGTAATTGCTTCTCGTGACCAGTTTGGATCATCGACCATCAAAGCTCAGGGGAATAAACCTGCAATTGGTGTGCTTTTGAAGATAAAATGGCCAGAAACGGTTAGTGATGGATATAATCCCTTCCATTATTTCTCACACATTGCTGAACCGAATTCTCTCTCAGATCGCGATTCTTGGTGGAATTTTACTAGCACAATTAATTCTGGGCTTAATGGCCATCTTATGGTCAACTACGGTTATCTGCAAAGCTGATTCTTACCTGGCAACGGCGAGATTACTTAGGCGTGAGAATATCCTTAATCTCAACCATAAATCAAACTTTACTGATAGTTCAGAAACACAGCGATTGTTGAACGTCTTGGGCCTAATGGTTGCTATCTCTCCGGCCAGGAAATCTCAAGCACTTTTGAAGGCCGTGTGGTGTATGGTGTTCGAGTCGATCCCTCTGGTACGCGCCACCATCTCGATATTGGAGAGGACATAAATGTGCAAAAGCACTTCCCAGAGGGATGGTATGATGGCGAGGAAGAGCCCATGTACCCGAAAAGTAGAGCTTCCAGCCAGCAGACACAACCTTCAGAGGTCGAGATACCCGAAACAGAGCGAAGCAAAAGCAGCGCAGCCAAACTGCGGAGACGTCGAATTATAAGGAAGACACGACGGGGTAAATTTTGATTTAAAGTTAGACAGGCTTATAATTGACCTCACTCCCTTTCAATTTTGTATTTTATAATGGCTGCATGCCACATCGCGCCCATTCCATTTGTCATTATTATTCTCTTTAGGCATTGATCACTGTAGCATGTTTGGGTGTTCATCTTGGAATATACTTTTACCGCCCGGGCGGTAAAGTAATTAGAAGTCAAAGCATTAAAGTGTTGGTGTCTCCTCCTGTACTCACATAATATGCTAGTATCTCCACTCCACTCTTAGGAAGCGCAGTCTATAGAAACGTAAGAAAAGTCACTCGGAATATAAGAGGTGCCCAATAAAGTTGCCAAGTGGCCAGTATATGAAGAAACCGCCTACCAACAATTTGAGAATAAATACTATACCGCCCGAACCCCATTCCAATTGAGGGCCTTTTCATGCCCATGTACGCCTCGGATAAGCATTATTTTGATTTAAACCGTATATTTTTTATACGGTCCTTGAAACACCATGGTTGACTTTAGGTTTATAGATTTTAAGCCTTAGGATTTATGATAATGACTATATAATGATTATTTAATTCGATGCAAAATCCTGATACGCAGGCAGGCCTGTATTCACACACATTCTGCACTGGTAAATTTCACAGATTAAACTCTTTATTATTTCTCGATTATATATACACATTTGTCTAAAACTTTTTGCTACTAGTACATCCGAGTCTCCTTACCTGCCTACCTCCCTGATTGATTCTGTACTACTGAATTGGGCGCTGAATTGGGTGCTTTATCTGGTGCTAGATTGGGTGCTGAATTGGATGCTGCATTCGGTAAATTCGGTGCTGGATTCGATGCTGATTTGGGTGCTGGATTTGGCGCTGGATTGGATGCTGGATTGGATGCTGGATTGGATGCTGGATTGGATGCTGGATTGGGTGCTGGATTGGTTGCTGGATTTGCTAGATTTGCTAGATTTGCTAGATTTGCTGGATTCGCTGGATTCGCTGAATTCGCTGGATTCGCTGGATTCGCTGCCTGCCAGTACTTCAATGATTGTCAAAGCCTGGGTGATAGTGATAATGATAGATTGGAACGGAAATACAGTAGCAAGAGGTGTATAAATGACGGCAGAGAGGTGAGGCTGAAGAGGTGAAGGTGGAGGTGAAGGTGGAGAGGTGAAGGTGGGAGATGAAGATATACGTGTCTAATATCTGTCAAAGCCCTAGCCCTAGCCCTCAAAACGTTATTTATTTTCCTAATCCTTATTTCGACCTACATGCCTATCTCCAAAATACCCCTAATCATACCTCATTCAGCACTAATCATTACCAAATATCAGAGTTCTCGACAAATCAGGCTCAATTAAGTCCTGTTATCGATATAGATGCTAATTCAGGTCTTAATCAACTCTCGAACTCCCAATAATCCTTATTTGGAATGAGGTTTGGGCGGTATAGTATAGATGCAACTCTTAGGTAGCCACTAATAAGGTTTATGGATGCCTAAAGTGTATTTAATCCAAGATGCTACTCTATCAAATAAGGTTTGTCCGAGCGATACCCATGACTAATATCGTAATGAAAGAGAAAAGAATCATAGCTAACATTGGCCCCACGGGCATGTCACGCAAGGCCATTGTAGGATAATCGCTGTGCCTTAAACAAGCCTATCACGGTATCAGGGCCCAGAGATGAGTACGATCATCAATTTTAACCTCATACTATACCGCCCGAATCCAATTCCAAATAAGAGTTATTTGTAGTTTGGGAGTTTTTTTTTTTTCTTTTATTCATTACGTACATGCAACCTCACGGTTATGGCACTAAAACTACTATCTACCTTCCTGCACTCCTCGCCTCTCTCCCCTCCCCCGCAACCTCAAAGGAAAAACAAAGGGAAACTTAGAACACCAAGTATGCAATTTAAGGCCTATTAGTCTTTTACTCCTCCGCTCCTCCCTCTTCTCTGTCTAAGTCGCCCCACCCCTTATCTAGCTCCTTGTTCACTTCCACTTCTTCGACCTCTCTTTCTTCTTTCCTTCTTTTACAGAACCCCTTCCATATCTTGACCATTGTCTGAGGCCCTCTTTGCACCATAGCAGTTTAAGTATGGAGTCATGTTCCTTTCCCTTCTCTCTTTCACTGGTGGTGAATCTGCATTCTGTCATGACGTGCTTCACATTTTGCTCCCCTTCCCCGCACTCGCATTCCCCCGATGGTCTCTTATTGATTCTGTGTAAGTATGTGTTTGTATCGATGTGGCTTGTTCTGAGTCTGCTCAAGATGATCCTCGCTTCCTGGTCCTTCATTGCTTCATTCTTGACCTTATGTCTGTCTTTCAGCGTGAGGGTTGCTTTCTCTGGGTTTCTTCTTTTAAGCCAGTCTTCTTCCCATTCTCTGATGGTGCATTCTCGTGATTCCCTTTCCAGGTATGCTATGGAGGTGAAGTCGTCTCTATCTGTTCTTCCCTTCACTGCGCTCTCCTTTGCTGCCTTGTCCGCTTCTTCGTTCCCTTTGACGCCGCTGTGTCCCTTGACCCATTCCAGTCTGACTTTAATCCCCTGTTCATTCCCTTCCGCAAATAATCTTCTGATCTTATGGGCCATCAGTTCCCCTGCCCTTGGTGCTCTAACCTTAATTCCGTTCAGGGCGCTCTGGCTGTCGACCGCTATCGTGATGGTTCTCCTTCTTTCTTTTCTGGCGTCTTTAATACCAATCTCGATGGCTTTCTTTATTCCCACCATTTCGGCGTCCATGATTTCCATCCTTCCTCCCATTCTGTGTCCTACCCTTCTAATAATCTCCCCTCTCGCCCCCGTTCTTACCACTCCAACCCCGCAACCTTGTGCCGTTTTGCTGCCATCATTGTACAGCAATATTTCGTCACCCTCTTCCCTCCTCTCCTTTTGCCTTTTCTTCTCTTCCTCTGTGTACGTTCTGATGTCCACTTCTATGCTGCTCCTGGTCTCCCTTTCCCATGTTTTCTCTTTTGCGAACACCTCCTTCCACTTCTCTATCCTCTTCCATCCCTTTCGTACTATTTTCTCCAGCTCGTTTACCGCCCCTCGCATCCCTCATCTCCTCACCTCCCTCCTCGCTCCTGCCTTCGATGGTACGGTATCCAGCACTCTGATCTGTTCCCTGCAGGCGATGCTTCTCGGGTGGCTTGGGTTGCGCTTCATGCTGTTAATGGCTTGCATGCGGACTTTATGGTTCAACCTGTGCATCATCGGGATCATGTCGTTTTCCACTTCTATGGCGGCCGTGAGTGCCGATCGGAAGTGTCCTCCTATCTTTCTCATGGCCTGTATGTTTGTCTTGTCTATTTCTAGGGCTAGTCCCTTCTGTCCTTTCCACCACACCTTGCTGCCGTATTCCGCTACTTGTCGTGCGCAGGCAATTATAACAGAACCATACCACCGGCCAGGAGACTAGTTCTCACTGGGCCTGTTATAGGCTCAGAGTCATTGATAGAATCCAGTAGTTACAGTGATAGGGAAGTACCCACCTTCTGGCTTTTAAGGAGGAGATCTATTGATGAAGGGTTAGACTGACGAGTCTGGGTCCTGTCATTGAATAGAGGACCGGCTAGAGATAAGTTTCTAAGTGCCGGGCATCTCCATTTACCTTCAGAGCATAGATAGCCCTGCCGCAGGTGGCAGAGGTTATGCCGAGGAATAAATCTACAATGAGTTACAGCTCTGCAGCCATCAAGGGTAGACCACCGGAACGGAGACTCCTCTAATGCAGGCCCGGAGCTGTGTGACAGCCAGGCTGCAAGTAATCCTTGACCCTGGCTAAGGGTGCATTACTCTAAGACCGGAAACACCCGGTAGCACTTAGGGAGAAGCGGGGTAGTGGAGGAACTGTTTCCGCTCCAAAAGCAGAGTTTTCACCGGAACTTAGTTTGAGCAGTGGAAGGCAGGAAAACCGAGAGATTTGGAGTATAAGTACTCATCTCCATTTCCATCCACTAGTTCTAGTTTTCCTCATCATCAGTTGTAACAAGCGGAAGAAGACCCTTAAGATTATTCTAAGTCTACCAAGAAGAATTTTTACTCTCTAAACCTAATTCTTTGTTCTACCGGCCCTCTTGTTTCCTACACTCTAGTGTAGTAGAGGCAGAGCCCCGTCACAGCGATGTACATTCTCATCGCTGAGTCGACTCCTAGTCCCTCACTGCCTTTCGCCAGCTGGATAACCTTTTGTGCTGCTCTCGCGGCCCTCGAAGTCTTTTCTCTAACGTGTGTCCTGAATTTCAGTTTATTATCGATCCAGACCCCTAGCCACTTAATGACTATCTTTTCCTCCTTTGTCTTCCCATTTGAAATCTCCATAGTTTCCACTTCTTCGTCCTCCTTCCTCCACAGTCTGATCCATTCCGTCTTTTCATCTTCGAACTTCACGTTATTCTCATCGGCCTATCGGTGGGCGATCCTGGCGAGTTGTTCTGCCCTTTCCACTGTTGTTTCCCAGTTTTTCGCAGCAACTGCTATAGTTATGTCATCTATGTATGCTGGTGTTATTGCCATCTCGGAGAAGTTATCTTCTATATTTTTGTTCAGAGCCTTGATGAGGGGGGCGAAGTATAGGTTGCAGAGGATGGGCGACGCCGGACTGCCCTGCGGGATGCCTGTCTCAATCACATGTTCCTCCCCAGTTTCATTATCGAACCTCAATTTGATTCTTCACTCGCTCATGAAGCTGTACGCCCAGCCAGCTAGATTGGGGTCCCCTCCTCCTTCACGGATAACCTTCGCCATCCTCCCTTTTGATACATTTGGGAAAGCCTGGGCGATGTCCATTGCCAGCAGCACCACCTTCAGTCCCTCCTCTTTCCTGTCCTCTGCCCAATCCAGGGTGTGGCTGACGCATTCCTCTACTGATCTTTCTTTTCTTCCTCCCCATTGATATATACTCAGTCCCCCTTCCTCTCCCTATTTACTTAGGCGAGTCGTAGCAATCTTTTCCAGTCCTTTGCCCAGCGTGTTCAACAGCGATACTGGTCTGTACGCCTTCACTTTGCAGTAATCTGTCTTATTTGGCTTGGGGATTATCGCCCCAACCGCTCTTCTCCATCTTATCGGGTGGTAGCCCTGCGCGAAGGCTACTTGGTAAGTCTCAATGACCTTAGCACCCAACTCCTCCTTCCACATTTCCTTTAGCGCTTTAAAGGTGATCCCGTCCTCCCCAGGGGCTTTGTATGAGTTCTGGCTCATGATGGCTTCGGTCGCCTCCTCAAGTCTAATTGGCGGGTACTGTTTATCATTTTCCCCCATGGTGGGTGGCTCTTCTTGTTCTGCTGGAGGGTTGGGGAAGAGTGTCTTTAGGAATAGTTGCTCCTTCTCTGCGAATGTAGATGCTATCGTTTCTAAGTGGGCGAGTGAAGGGGTTTTTGGGTATTTCCTCGTGCCCATGACCCTTCAAATCTTCCACAAATTATCTTCCTCTATTTCTCTTATGAATTTGTCCCAGCATTCTTGCTTCTTCCGGCGTATTGTTCTGAAGTAGTCGTTCCGCCGTGCCTTCCATATATTTGTACTCAGCCTGTCGACTGTTTCATCTGTCGGGCTTTTCCTTCTCCATCTCTTTAGCCTTGCCATATCTTTCCTCTTGCTCTTAACTTCCTCATCGAACTATTTCTTGCTCCTCCAACATCTCATTATTGTCGGGACCTCCACATCGATGCCCTTTTTGATGCTTTCCTCGAGTATCTCCGCCATTCTGTCGCTATCTCCATCCTTCCTTGCCTCTGCCCACTTTATTTTACGAGCCTCCAGTTCATTCTCAGTGATCTTTCGGGCGTTTTTCCAATCAATTTTCTCACTTCTGAAATCTCAGGAGAGGTTATTTTCCAGGTAGGGCGATGCCGCTTCTAGTTCTCTGATCTTGATGCTTATGAGAGCATGGTCTGACCCCGTGTTTTCATCTTCCATAATGTTCCAGCTGATTCTATCCTTAATTCCTGGTGTGGACCAAGTGAGGTCCAGTACTGATTTCTGGTTCGCTCCTCTTCTGAACGTTAGTCGGTCTGCCTCACTGATCAAAGTCAGGTTGTTGTCCTTTACTATCCTCATAACTATGTCTTCCCTGACAGGTATCGCCTGAGCATCCCACAGCGCTCCTTTTGCATTGAAGTCTCCAAGTAGGATAGTGTCGTATTTCCTAAATATGTCGGTTGGGACCCTTTCTAGGCACCATCCATTTCTTTCCTTGTGCGCCTGGTTGTACATGTTGATGATTCTCAGTCTGTCCTCTTTGCTATTTTGTATGTCCATCACACTCGCGTCCCAGTCGCTCCAGAAATCATCCCTGATATTGTATTTAATCTCTTTATCCTTTCTGACCATCCACATCACTCTGCTTTTCATGCTCCCCCTCCCTGATCTATATATGATGTCCCAGCCGCTGTGTCCCACCGTGATCTCCCCATTTCCCAACTCTACCGTGCCCCTTAAACTTCTCTTCGTTCCTTTCCTCCCTATGTATGGTTCCTGTATCGCTATCACGTCCGCATTTTTCCCACTCTCCATCAGCCCCTGCATAACGTTCGTGGACCCGTTGCAGTTTTGCTGTAGTATTGTGAACGATTTAGACATCGGTCATGGGTGTGGTTGTTTTGTTGTCCTCTCCTTCTTTGGCTTTTGATTTCTTGCACACGAACCTGCTGTGTCCTGTCTCTTCGCATATGCTGCAGTATTCTTGGTAGTTTGATGTTTTCTTGTACCACTCAACTTTCGCATTGCAATGTACTAACATCGCCCCGTGCGGTCCTTTAGTTTGGGAATTGATTAGTACCTGAATTAGTGCCTATATCGAAAACAGGGCTTAATTGACCCCCATATGATGATAACTTTTATATTTGGTAATAATTAATGCTGAATCAGGCTTGATTAGTGGTCTTTTGGAAATAAGCATGTAAGTCGAAATGAACATTAGGAAAATCGATAAGGTGTTGAGGACTAGAGTTAGGAGTTGGTAAATATCAGATACTTACGCCTTCACCTCTCCACCTTCACCTCTCCACCTTCACTTCTCCATCTCCACCTCCTCCACTTTGAGCTCCTCCAACTTTATCTCCTCCACCTTCACCACTCCACGTTCACCTCCTCTACCACCACCTATTCTTTTTCACCTCTCACTTTCACCTCTCCACTGTCATCTCTACATTGCTTCCTACTATATCTCTGAGGCGGGGCTCTACCTCTACTAAACAAAAGAGTAGGAAGCAAAAGGGCCAGTAGAAGATAGAAGTTAGGTTTAGAGAGTAAGGATCCTTCTGGATAGATTTAGAATAATTTTAAGGGTCTTCTTCTACTTGTTACCACTGATGATGAGGAATACTCGAACTAGTCAGCGGAAATGAAGATGAGTACTTATACTCCAAATCTCTCTGGTTCCTGCTTTCCATTGCTCAAACTAAGTTCCGGTGAAAACTCTGTTCTGAAGTGGAAACAATTCCTCCACTACCTCACTTCTACTAAGCGCTAGTGGGTGTTTCCGGTCCTAGAGTAAGCACTCTCAACCAGGATCAAGAGTCACCTGCAGCCGGGCTGTCATACAGTTCCAGGCCTGCATTGCATGAGTCTCAGTTTAAGTGGTCTACCCTAGATGGTTGTAGAGTTGTAACTCATTGTAGATTATTCCCAAGCATAGCCACTGTCGCCTGCAGCAGGGCTATCTTTGCTCTGAAGGTCAATGGATATACTCGGTATTTAAAGACCTTTCTCTAACCAGTTATTAATTCACTGATAGGACCCAGACTCGTCAGCCTGACCTTTCATGAATAAATCTCCTCCTTAATAGTCAGAAGGTGATTACACTTGCGGCAGGTTTTGGTCCTCGCCTGCAGTTACTTTCCTATCACTGTAGTTACTGAATTTTATCAGTGACTCTGAGCCTATAACAAGTCCGGTGAAATCTAGTCTCCTAACCGTTGGTATGGCTCTGTTATAATCTCCGTTCCAATTTATCATTATCACTGTCAGTCAGCCATAACCTAATAGTTGAATTAGGCAGCGAATCAGCCAATGAATCCAGCGGATTCATCGAATTCAGCAGATCACTAGCGAATCCTACGAATCTAGTAAATCCAGCATCCAATTCAGCCCCGAATCCAGTACCGAATCAATCGCCCGATTCAGCACCAAATTAAGCGCCCAATCCAGCAAATCTAGTAAATCTAGCAAATCTAGCAAATCTAGCAACTATAGCACCATATCTAGTACTCAATCCAGTACTGCATCCAGCACCAAATCCAGCATCAAATTCACCACCAGACTCACCCAATTCAGCATCAAATCCAGCACGAATCTAGAACTGAATAAAGCACCCAATTGAATGCCCAATTCAGTAGTACAGGATTGATCAGGGAGGTAAGCAGGTAAGCAACCAAATAAGCGGCCAAGAACTCAAACATGAATGGACTAGTAGCAAAAGGTTTTAGAAAAATGTGTATATAATGGTGAAATAATTTAAAGTTTAATCTGAGAAATTCACTTGGGCCGAATGTATGTGAATACAAGCTTGCCTGCGTATTAGTATTTTGCATTGAATTAAATAATTATTATATATGCGTTATCAGAAATCCTAATGCTTAACATCTATAAACCTCAATTCAAACAGGGCGTTTCAAGGACTGTATAAAAAATATACGACTTAAACAAAATAATTCTTATCTGAAGAGTACATAAACATGAAAACGCCTTCAAACAGAATGGCGTTCCGAGAGTATAGTATTTTTTCCATATCCATGTTACCTTGGAATATATATTTTTATAATATATCGATTTAAAACTAATCTTTGGGTAAGCCTTATATAAGGTTGCCACGAATAAGACTAAAATTACTATATGCTAAGTACTATACCACTCAAGCACCAATCCAATTGAGGGCCTTTTCATACCCATGTACGCTTCAGATAAGCATTATTTGAATTTAAACCGTACATTTTTTATACGGTCCTTAAAATGTACTCTTTGATTTTAGGTTTATAGATTTTAATTACTAGGATTTGTGATAAAGCCTATATAATTATTATTTTATTTGATGCAAAATTTTGATGTGCACGCAGGCTTGTATTCACACACATTCTGCACAGGTAAATTTCACAGAATAAACCTTTCATTATTTCTCAATTACATATACATATCTATCTAAAACCTTTTACTACATTTGAATCTGCTTACCTGTCTGCTTACCTATTCACCTCCCTCATGTTGATTGATTTGGTACTACTGAATTTCACCTTGAATTGAGTGCTAATTAAGAGCTCAATTGGAGGCTTGATTTAGTGCTGAATAGGGTGCTGGATTCGATGCTAAATTGGGTCCTGAAATCATGGATGAATTGGGTGAATTAAACAGACCTAGCAGATTAGTTACTAAATTTAGTATTTGTTGAATCACCTATTAGTTCCGATGAATTCAGTGGATTAGCCGTTGGACTTCCTGGACTTATATGACTCCCTGAATTCACTGCCTACGTCAATGACTATTCCACGCCTGAATGAGGATAGATTCTCAAGCTCAGCAGGAAAACTTGAGAGGGGGAGGGGGAAGATAAATGAAAGTGTAGAGACAAAGGTGTAGATGTGATGGGACTCTGCGTCTATTAAACAACAGTATAGGAAGCAAGAGGGCAGGTAGAAGAAAGAGGTTAGGTTTAGAGAGTAAAGATTCTTCAGAGTAGATTCAGAATAATCTTAAGGGTCTTCTTCCGCTTGTTACAACTAATCATGAGGAAAACTAGAACTAGTGAGCGGAAATGGAGATGAGTGCTTATATTTCAAATCTCTCGACTTTCCTGCCTTCCACTGCTCCAACTAAATTCCGGTGAAAACTCTGCCTTGGATCGGAAACAATTTCTCCCCTAGCCCGATTCTCTCAAAATGCTAGCGGGTGTTTCTGGTCCTAGAGTAAGCACTATTAGCCAGGGTCAAAGATCACCTGCAGCCTGGCTGTCACACAACTCCGGGCCTGCATTAGAGGAGTCTCCACTCCAGCGGTCTACCTTGGATGACTGCATAGCTGTAACTCATTGTAGATCATTCCTGGGCATAACCACTGCCACTTGCAGCAGGGCTATCTTTGCTCTGAAGGTTAATGGAGATGTCCGGTACTTTGAAACCGCTTCTAACCAGTCCTCTAATCACTGACAGGACCTGGACTCGTCAGTCTGCCCCTGCATGAATAGATCTCCTCCTTAGTAGCCAAAAGGTAGATACTCTTGCGGCAGGTTGCGGTCATCACCTACAGGTACTTCCCTATCACTGTAACTACTGGATTCTATCAATGGCTCTGTTATAGTAGAGGCGAAAGTGTAGAGGGGAAGTTGTAGAGGTCAAGGTATAGAGATGAACGTGTAGAGAGATAGATATTACGGCATACTGGGAAATACATATCACAGACCGACGCTGACAGCCTAGGCTTAGGTCCGTGCCGGTACTAAGGAGGCATTTGCGAAGCAGGGTTGTATGAGTAACATGTTGAGATTTCCCATTCGGGATTCGGTTGCTTGAAGTATTGCTGTGGCACGGTTTCTTCCTTGTACATTTATCCACTTCCTTGTAAATTTCTCTTCGGTGTGGTATGATGATAAATCGGTGGGGTTTGTATGGGTTTTTTCAGGGTTCGGTTGCGTGAAGGTTCTTCTATATATATAGTCGCTGGTGTCTTCCCTTTCTTTCTTTCCTTTCTTCATGTAACGTTTTCTTTTCGCTGGTTGGTATAACGGCGTGCCAAGACTTCACGTTACGTTACTAGGTTTACTATTGTATAAAGGACATGCAATGGTTCAATCATTTGTCTATTGGTTTTCATTTGTAATCAGGTTTCCTTTGGGTTCTATAAGTTTCCATCACACGGGTTAGTAATTGGTTCTCGGTGATGGATATATATATGGGCCTGTCCTCTCCTTCTCTCTCTTTCCTTTCTTCTCCACGCAACCTTTCTGTTCCTTAGAATGTTATATTGTTTGTCTTTAGTTCTCTACGGCTATTATAGTTGTGTCATTAGTTTGGAATATATATATCGTTCGCGTTACTACAGTTCCTTCCTCTGTCCCTCGAACCCATAGCCGTTCTGAACTCATACTAGCAGTTCCTTACGTTCCATAGATTTCGAACCTCAGTTGTGCTCCTTGGTTCCCTTCGTCCATAGATCATAGTCCATGACCGCAGATCGAGTGCTCTACTGATATCTCCGAATTCACTACTTCGTATGCGAAGTCATCTACGCCATAGTCCCCGAACTCTAGAGAGCTTCTCCACTCTTCGCCAAGTAACCCCAAGACTTCCGTAACACTGTTTGAATTTGATATCGAATTTCACCATGTCCAGGACGCTCAAAACATCCTAGCAGCTAGTACATCGATGTTGAACACTAGGAGAGAAGAAGCAGGAGTTGAAGGCGAAGGATTCAGTTCAGGAAGAGCAGAGGTGGCAACAGTGAGTGGAATTGACGGTAAGATAGACGGAAAGTGGAATAAGTGGCTAAAATATGACAGGTACGGATTAATCATTCAGTATAAATTGACGGGCGAATTATCGGTCAAAATAGAGACAGAGAAAGGATCGGAGCCTGAATTGTCGAATTGGAGAAGGAAACTAAAGCATCAATCAGCCAGATTTATCCTGGTAGGAGATAAAAACGATGGAAACGATGAAAGCAATGAAAATAATGCAAATGATAAGCGTACCCCCTCTTTATCCAGCTCAAAACCCGGCGGATTGCTATATATCGAGAACGATACCCAAATCTCCCTATGCATCATGAAAGAAGATTTGAAGTGTGTAACTTTCTGGGCCCACAATGTCCACGGTCATTTTGCTAAGGCTATAACCTTAAAGAAGCTGATTGGTCGATGCTACTAACTTATCAGGCATCGAGATACATCATACTACTGCCGATCCTGCGATAACTGCCAAAGAGTAGGACCTCTTCAACTTTCAGAGGATTTACCACCAACCTTCCAACATCAGCCAATAGATCTACGGGCATGGACTTCCTAAGACTAATCTAACCAATCTCCAAGGAAGGTAATCAATATATCCTAATCATCATGGATTACTTCACTAGATACCTATTCGCCAAAGCAGTCCCTAGAACCGATAGTGGGGAGGTAGTGAGATACCTAATAGAGCTAAGTGGATATATGGGATGGTCGAGAGAGATATACCACAATAATAGATCCTACTTCACTAGTCAGGAAGTATCCCAACTCTTAGGGTTCTTTGGACTGAAGCAGTATTCCACCCAAGGTCGCACCCCAATCAGTAGGTTTGGCTGAGAGATATATTCAAATAGTAGTAGTAGGGTTTCACACCTTATTAGGAAGCTCTAAAGATGACGGTTTTCGTCAAAAATAGGATCAATCTTTACCTTTGGTAGTTCATTTTATCAATATCGGAATCATTAGGATGGACGGATACACTCCTAGTCAGCTCTTCTTTAGCTATAACGTACAGAAAACCAGGCTGGATACTATACCTAGAGATCAACTAGCTTCCACGGTAATAGCTTCAGTCTTGGAGGTTTCTGGAACAAACGACGCTGTTGAAGGCTCAGTAATGTCAGTTCCCGAAACGTGAAGCTATAATCAACTGTTATCCAAGCCGGAAGAAATCCGAGATACCATGAAGAATTGCCTGGTGAATAAGCCTCCTATTATCAAGGGAAACCATTGAAAAGTACCCAAAGAGAGTAACTGAGTGATGCTTCACAGGTTTGTGATTGATAGACAGCGTGGTAGCAAGCTGGAAGCAAAGTAGGAAGAACCCTATCGTTTGGGAGGCATATCATGGTATGGCAAGACTGGGAGGATCTACGATGTAATTACCACCGATGAAGCTAGGGTGAAGAAATCTGGACTACACAAACGGATACCCCTTGATTACCTGAAGGTGTATATGCATAGGGAAGAGCGATGTCTTGGTTTTGATGGTGATCGAAAGCCTAAGTACATGAATATTAGCGAAGGCCATGAACTATGAGAAGTAATAGACATGGTTGTGAGCGAGGATACCATGGAAGAGGGTAAATGCTGGGTAGTGTTTCATGGTGCGACATAAGAAATGCCGGAGTCAAAAACGGTGGAGTCAGAAGTGAAAGTGGCGATGAGATCGAAGATGAAGAAGGTGACGATGAAGCTGGAAGCAGAGGTGAAGATAGCAGAAATGAGCATGGTAAAGGTGAAGGTGAAGGTAAAGATGAAGATAGAAGAGGTAGATATAGAGATAGTGGAAAGGCGGTGTTTGTCTGTGAGGGCAGCCGATGATAACCATAGAATGTACTAAACGGCGATGGTATAGATAGAATTTGTTACCCGGCGATGAGAGGTGATGTTTGTATATAGCGATGCGGTCAGGGGTACCATTCTATGCTTGCAGTTTAATAGATATTCTTAGTAGAAGGTGGTGACTGATTAGTGCTAGTTTTACTGCTCAGTTTGAATTTAGTTTAGTGCATTGATTTGCCTAGTTTAGGGCAATTAGTTGGCAGGTCTTACGGACGACGTCGTAACTAAGCAGGAAGAAAGATCTGGGGTACACTTCGTGGGAATTCAGAAATATGAGGACGGGCTTGATACCGTCGAAGATTCGAAATACTAGGAACTAGGATATCGGGCTGAAGTAAAAACCAAACGTTCAAATATATTCAAACTGAAACTAACCCACAGAAAGACGACGTTGTGTGAAGAAGAAAGGAAAGCGGGAAAGGGAAGATACCAGCGACTATATATACAGGGGGACCTTCACGCAACCGAACCCTGAAGAAACCTATAGAAACCGTACTGATTTATCATCACACCATCACAAAGAGAAAATACGGGGAAGAAAGAAAAAATACAAGGAAGAAACTGTGCCGCAGCAACACTTTACGTGACCGAAACACAAATAGGAAATCCTAACAGCACATTACTCATACAATGCTGCTCCGTAACTACCTTCTCGGTAGCGGTTCAGGCCTAGACCTAGCCTGTCGGCTCCGATCATTGATAGCGTGTTTGCTAATATTATTAGATCTAAAGAAAGGAGGGGTTGATTGAGGCATATTGTAGCAATGTACCTGGTTGTGGCTGTTGGTAGATGACGGAGGTGAGATCACACTGGTCACACTAGTAATACCTATCATCTATGTATGACTCGGGCCCCATTCCAGAGAGGGGAGACTATGGTAAGGTAGTAGTAGCTAGATGCTTCTGCGTCATGGTTTTTCTTGCACTCACTCCTCTCTCCCATCATACAGAGACAGAGACATCATATTGAATCATAGTGATTGGTTCAGTATTATTAAGATTCATTGATTTTCTATAAGTTGTATCAGTAGTCTTGGTATTCATTTTGATTCCAGTACGCGAGATCTTTGATTAATACGAACACTTGATTACACGCAAAAGGTTTACAACGGCAACACTAAACTTGTACTTATCATCATTACAATATACATCATTCTCAAGTTTTTAATCTTAATACTTATGTGTATTGAATATTCAAATACAGCCTCCTGACAACAGTGCTCGTTACAATGCTCTACTGCCAGTCCCGTATTTTAACGGCGTTTTGTGTCTTGGTTTTGGATTACGGAAGAAGGATATCGCTTTGGATTTTCGGTACATTGGGCTTGGGGTTATCACTCCAGTATGTCTTTCTTTTCGGGCTCTCGTGTGACGATCACTTCTGTTCCCTGTAATTTTCCTTAACATGCTTCCGTGAGTTTCCGTCGCGCAGATTATTAATCATGTCTCGGTGTCCTGGCCTCACTTGTATATATATGGCTCTACCTTCCCTTTGTCTTCCTTTCCTTTCTTCCTCACGCAATCTTCCTGTTGTATTGGGGTTTTTTTAGTTTGGGTTTTATTTCTCTACGGGTTATTCCTTTTGGCTGTGGGTGTTACAATATATTACGTTAAGACTTCCAAGAATCGTTCGCTTCGCATAACGTGTCTGAGTCCCTGAAATCTCCTCGATCGGTATTAAGCCCGATCCTCCCAGAATCCCTCCGTCGGTTATAGTTCGACCTCCCTGAATACGTTCCGTCGTGTTGTGTCTCTCGGTGCTTCATCGCTAGAGTTGATACCTAACCCTGACCCCGCTTCCGTAACCGCGCTATCTCCGGTGTTCCTCTGTCCCTTCGGTTCAGCACATAACACGTATTCAGCCTCACATCAAATCTGAATTGATACTTTAGAACACAAACAGCTATGACCCTTGCCACAAATTACATTTGATGGCCATAAACGGCAATAGCCATGGCTCTTTGCGTATGCCACAGCAGTCGATACAGATATTCTCTTGCTGAGAATAATTGGGCACCAATATTCGTGGTATAGAGGAACCAGGCTGTAAGGGAACTCTCATTGCAAGTGCTAAACCACTAAATTGAGTATATTTACCAAGTATCGAATCGCACTTTCGCCACTCAGGGGTTGACTGTTCTGGGCTTCGGAGTTGACCGTTGCGGGTGATCGACTTGATATTTATAGCTGTAATGAAATGGTGAGTGACCGCTTTCATGGGTTTAAACAGAGTTGACCTTTCTGTAACTATGGAGTTCACGTCCTTATTCTGCCATGTTCTTGCCTTCATTCTCTTCTTTTGTTAGTGGTTGCGCAGCAGATGCTGGGTAAGTTCACAACCTAATCATAATCTATTCACTGTTCTAATCAAGTATGCAGGTGCGCAACCCTACCAATGCATAATACGATCTCATCCGTTCTTGAAGCAGATATGCAATCAAGCTGAATGTTGAGACCAAGCTCCAGCGTACATGAGTTTCAGGAATTGATATGGGCTTTGTTTAGGGCGAAACCTTGGGATTCATCTTACAGAGAGGTTAGAAAAGCCTGGAAAGTGATTTCTTTAAATCTTCAGGACCGGGACATATTTATGACAAAAGATGGAAATTATGTTAAGAGAAGGGCTTTAGCCTTACTTGACATACACCACAACTCAAAGAAAGACTATGAGTTGTTTGTAATAGAAGAGTAGCGGGTTTCTCTAGATGGAGCCCTAGAGAGAATTTCAAACGATTGGGAAAAATCTGAGGAGAGAAAAAAAACCCGAACAGAAGGAAAAAGAAAGGTAGAAGTGGTACAAGATGAGGAAGGAGAACTTTTAAAAAGGGTTGTTGTTCTCCCACTAGTCCGTACAGGAGAAAAAAAAAGCAAAAAGAAATTCGCACGAGAGAAAGATGAATGAAGAAATAAAGGCTTTAAAGGATAGTATCGGTAGGATTGAAAAAGCTTTATGAGATCTTATTGAAAAACAAAAAGAAAATTAAACATTTTGGTTTAGATGATTTTCAAGGGATGGAGGCTCGCACTCAAAATAACTAGACACTTGAGAACCATATCAACAAATATGAGAGTTGATGAGAATTACAGCTACTCGGCACTCAAGCCCAATGGCAGATAAAAACATCTTTTGCCCCAAACTATGATCCAAATATGACCAAAATCTCAATATTCCGTCGAATCACCACTCAACTGACTCGTATACTTGAGATACTTGAGTATTAAAAGTATATTCGACAGGTGAAATATTATCTCCTTTGACAAATAAGAATAATAGATATCGACTAGAGGGATAGGTTGAGTCATCGTACACGTAATAGTAGTCATCACTTGCTGACTTGTTCGCGTTTCTTGTATACCGGTCAAGAAGACAACTGAAATCGAAGAGTTATTATCATTTCTTCTATCCTGTTCTGGACCGTAGAGGTGGTAAATGATACTGTTAGAACACATGGACGCAGAATACTTGAGAGCATGTTGTTTTTTATAGCCATTGTAGCTTTGGGGTTGGTGAATAGTTGGGTGATCTAACAGCGTTTCGTGTCTTGGTTTGGATTGCGGAGGAAGGATATCGTTTTGGGTTTTCGGCGCATTGTCTTTCAACTACTCACTTCTTCTTTGGGTTTTCTTTCAGGTTCTCGCGGAACGATCATTTCTCTTCCGTGTAATTTTCCTTGATGTGCTTCCGCGAGTTTCTGTCGTGCGGATTATTAATCATGTCTCGGCGTTTCGGCGTCACTTGTATATATATGGCTCTACCTTCCTTTTGTCTTTCTTTCCTTTCTTCCTCACGCAATCTTCCTGTTGTATTGGGGTTTCTTTCGTTTGGGTTTAATTCTCTACGGGTTATTTCTTTCGGCTTTTGGTATTCAAATATATTACATTAAATCTTCTAAACATCGTTCGCTTCACGTAACGTATCCTAGTCCCTGAGTTCTCCTCGATCGGTATCAAGTCCGATCCTTCCTAGAATCCCTCCGTCGGTTATAGTCCGACCCTTCTAAACCCGTTCCATCGTGTTGTGTCTCTCAGTATCAGTCTATGACAGCTGAACAAGTCCTCTATTGGTACTTCCATATTCATTACTTCGTACGCGAGATCATCTATATTATCGCCCCGGAGCTCTGAAGGGTTACCCCGCTTTTCCCAGCACTCTTTTATTCTTCTGGTTCAGAGCGTAACATTAAAATTGCGTCTCAACCGACCGACACATTCAGCATGTCTTCCCCTGCCGTCACGGCCCTCTTGGGTCGGCTGTCGGCCTTCATTCAGACAACTCCCCTCCCAGTCCCAGAGGATGGCGAGGATTGGAATGAGGTTTACGACCTCATCGAGGACTCCCTCACAGCCCTCACCCTCCTCTCCTCCTCCACCCCAACCACAGAGTCCGAGCCGGCCCCCACAGTAGAGGAAGAGGTCGAGCCCACACCTACCCCTGCCCCAGTCTTCTCTATCTCAGAGGAAACCTACATGGAGATTATCAGTGATGTTAATACAGAATTCGAGGCCTTCAAAGCTTCCCTCCAGACCACCACCGCCGTCCTCACCACCTACCAACAGTCCCTTGCCGCCTCCGACTCCCTCCTCGAGGAAGTCGAGAGTGAATTCAACCTTGTTCTTGCTACGGCCACCTCGGCCCAATCTGAAGTCTCCTGCCTCTCTGCCGCCCTCCGCTCTGCCAACTCCCACTCCCAGCAACTTCATCGGTCCTTCCAGGCCCACATGAACTTGGCTGGCCAGTGGTATCAGTTTGGTTCCAACCTCCACGCCCGCTTCTGTCTCCGTGCCCCAACCCCACCTCACTCCCTCACTTCTGCCCTTCCCCCAGCCCCAGTCCCATCGCCCCACCCAGATCCCCGTCTCATCAACAACTGGAGAGCCCCGCCAGTTGCCCACGTGTCACCACAGCACCAGTTAAAAGGTCAGCCCCTGTGGTAAATCCTGACATACCACAGGGGCCTGCCCCGTCACCAAATACTGTTCCTGCCCCCTCCTCTCTCCCCGCTTCTGGCCCTGCCCTCGCTCTGTCTGCTTTGCCCCTGTCGGAGGATGACTTGTCTGATGACCAATTGGTTGTCAACTGCAAGATCTCCATGGAGTTCAATGCTTCGGTCCCAGTCCCCTCAGTTGCGCTCATTGACACTGGTGCTTCAGGTTACGCCTTCATCGACGCAACCTTCACCCTGTCCCATGGCTTCCCCCTGGTCCCCCTTCGTGTCCCCCGTGAACTACAGGTGATCGACGGCCGCTCTATGGTGTCTGGTCGGATCACCCACCTGACGAAGCTGGCACTTGACATCGATGGTCACCGCGAGTATGTCCCCTTCATCGTCACCAAGCTGGGTCACTACTCACTGGTGATGGGAATCTCTTGGATGTGCCACCATGACCTCCACCTCCGACCCAGACAAAACCAGGTGCACTTTGGTTCCCCCTCCTGCCTCCGACAATGCCTGGCTTCACGACAGCCATTGACTGTCCAAGGCATCACATCCCAGTCCCATTCTCCCTCGGCTCCCATCCACGCTGCCTGCATTGGCCCTGCCCCTTTCTCCCAGCTTGTCCGAAAACGTCAAGGAATGCTCTTCGCAGCATCCCTTACCGCGATTGATGATGAACTCAAGAGGAGAAAGCATGACACCATGGTCTCTGTCCTCCAGGAATACCGTGGTGAGTATGAGCCCCTATTCACAAAAGCTGCCACCTCGGTCCTGCCCCCATCCCGTCCCCGATATGACCTGCCCATCAACCTCCAAGATAGTAAGGAACCCTCCTCTGGTCCTATGTACAACTTGAGCCACCAGGAACTACAAGCTCTCCGAGAGTACATGTCCGAGAACCTGTCCAAAGCCTTCATTCGTACGTCGGAGTCCCCCGCTGGTGCCCCCCATCCTCTTCATGAAAAAGGCCGATGGCTCCCTCCATCATTGCGTTGACTATAGGAAGCTCAACGAGATGACTATCAAGAACAACCACCCATTGCCTCTGTTTCCAGAAACCCTCATCCAGGTCGTCAAGGCTAAGTATTACATGAAGCTGGACCTCCGTGAAAGGTACCACCAGATCCGCATTAAGGAAGGAGACGAATGGAAAACCGCCTTCCGGACACGTCAAGGACTATACGAGTATCTCATCATGCCCTTTGAACTCACCAATGCCCCCGCCGCGTTCCAGTACTGGGTCAACGACCTCCTCCGTCCCCACCTCGACGACTTCATGACAGTGTATTTGGACGACATCTTGATATACTCGGAGTCATTGGAAGAACACCGCGTCTATGTCTGGAAGATCTTGGACATTCTTAGGGCCAATGACGTCCACTTGAAGCCCGAGAAGTGCGAATTTCATGTTCAAGAGGTAAAGTACTTGGGTATGATCCTGTCTCCAGAGGGGTTGAAGATGGACCCCACCAAGATCTCCATGGCCCAGGAATGGGAAACCCCGAGCAACTTTAAGAATGTCCAATGCTTCCTAGGGTTCGCGAACTTCTATCGCCGGCTTATACTGGAGTATTCAAAGGTTGTATCTCCCCTGACTCATCTGACTAAAAAGAACGTCAAGTTCCTCTGGAGCCACCAGGCAGACCAAGCATTCCGATATCTGAAAGACGCCTTCACCTTGGCTCCTGTCCTCCGCCATTTGGACCCAGACCAGAAGATTATCGTGGAAACCGATACATCTGACTATGTCTCCGGCGCGATCCTGTCACAATGTGACCCTCAAGGCATCCTACGCCCTGTGGCCTGCTTCTCAAAGATACATTCCCCCGCGGAATGTAACTACGAGATCTACGACAAGGAACTCCTGGCAATAATCCGGGCCTTTGAAGAATGGAGACACTACCTGGAAGGATCCCAGTTCCCGATCACCATCATCACCGACCACCGCAACCTGAAATATTTCATGACGAAGAAAGCTCTCAACCGTCACCAGGCACGTTGGTCCGAGTTCCTGTCCCGCTTCGACTATGTGCTCCACTACCACTCAGGAAAACAAGGAGGGAAGCCGGATGCCTTGACTAAGAGATCAGGATATCTCCCTAAGGAAGGGGATGAAAGACTCCTACACCAGTCCCAGGTCATGATCAAGGAAAAAGATTTGGCTCCTGAAAATAAGCTAGGTTTGTTAGCGGGTACTTTGTCAAATGAACCCGCTGGAGGATCGTCACCCGTAATAAAGTTGTTTACCCAAGCTTACCAGGCAGACAGTCTCCCCTCTGAAGTGCTCACTATGATCCGCAACAGCACCAACCATTCCCGGAAAATATCCCTTGCCGAGTGCTCCGAGTCCCCTGAGGGTCTACTCCTGTACCGCCACCTGATCTACGTCCCCGACTCCGCCGGACTTAAACTGTTCCTACTACAGGAACACCACGACAAGCCATCCACCGGACACCCTGGCAGAGCGAAGACCCTGGAGCTCCTGTCCCGCATGTACTATTGGCCCATCATGAGAAGGTATGTTGACCAACATGTCCTCAACTGCAACGTGTGTTGACAGAGCAAGGCCCCCTGCAACGGACCACAAAGTGTGCTCCGTCCCCTCTCGATCCCAGCTGGCCTATGGACTGATATCTCGATGGACTTTGTTACCGGCCTCCCAGAATCCCACGGATACAACACCATTTTGGTCGTAGTGGACTGCCTGACCAAGATGAGGCACCTGATCCCCACCATAGAAAACGTCGACTCCCGCACCCTGGCTGACCTGTTTGTGGAATACGTGTGGAAACTCCATGGCCTCCCAGAAACTATAGTTTCGGACCATGGCACTCAATTCACCTCGGACTTCTGGAAATCTCTCTGCTCCCGCTTGGAAATCGCGCCCCGGTTCTCGACGGCCTTCCACCCTCAGACCGACGGCCAGACTGAAAGGTTCAATGCCGTCATGGAACAGTACCTCCAGGCCTACGTCTCCTACCAACAGGACGACTGGAGTGGCTTCCTCCCCCTAGCCGAGTTCGCCACCAACAATCATGCCTCCGAGACCACCCATATGTCCCCATTCCAGGCCAACTATGGTAGGGACCCCCGCATGACCTTTGGGCCCCTGACGTATGGCAAAACCACCAGTGAAGACCAGGTCAATGGGTTGGCCCGCGATATGTCCCAAGTCGTTGAGTTCCTCCGAGACAAGATGCGCCGCTCCCAACTGATTCAGAAGGAGTCGGCCAACGCTCACAGGACCCCTAGCCCCCGATATGCTGTCGGTGATAAGGTTTGACTCTCCACCAAAAACCTCGAGACCAAGCGACCCTCCAAGAAGCTGGACTGGAAACAGATCAACCCCTACGCCATCAAGCGCGTCGTCAGCCCTTATGCCTACGAGCTCTCCCTGCCGGCAACCATGAAGCTCCACCCCATCTTCCATCTCTCGCTCCTGTCTTTGACCTCCCAGAATCCAGTCTCCAGTCAATACCAGCCTACCCCACCACCTGTCGCGATCGAAGGCGAACAAGAGTGGGAAGTTGAAGCTGTCCTGGATTCCCGTTGCCGTCATAGTCAACTCCAATACCTGGTCCGATACTTGGGTTATGCCGACTCCTACTGGCAACCTCATACCGACCTTGAGCACTCCCCTGAACTGGTCCGACAGTTCCACGAGAGGTACCCTATAAAGCCTAAGCCTAGCAGGAACTAGGCTTTATAGAGGGACCTAATCTCTAATGGCGTTTCATGCCTTGGTTTGGATTGTGTAGGAAGGATATCATTTTGGGTTCTCGGCGCGTTGTTTTTCAGCTAATCACTTCTTCTTTGGGTTTTCTTTCGGGTTCTCACGTAACGATCATTTCTCTTCCCTGTAATTTTCCTTGATGTGCTTCCGTGAGTTTCCATCGCGTGGATTACTAATCATGTCTCGGCGTCTTGGAGTCACTTGTATATATATGGTTCTACCTTCCTTTTGTCTTCCTTTTCTCCTTTCCTCACGCAATCTTCCTGCTAGACGTGCTTTCGCTTTTATTAATTTCACTATTTTTTTTTTCTGCTTTCAGATTCAAATATATTACATTAAATCTTCTGAACATCGTTCACTTCGCGTAACGTATCCTAGTCCCTGAGTTCTCCTCGATCGCAGACGTTCAATCCTTCCTAATCCTCCGCTTTATAGTCCGACCCTCCCAAACCCGTTTCATCGCTATGCCTTCTCAGACGCCTACGACTGAACGAGCCCCTCTATCGCAGATCTTCGTGTTCATTACTTCGTACGCGAGATCATCTACATTACCGTCCCTGAACTCTGAAGG
The DNA here is from genome assembly GCA_024713595.1 of Morchella rufobrunnea. Taxonomy (NCBI): domain Eukaryota; kingdom Fungi; phylum Ascomycota; class Pezizomycetes; order Pezizales; family Morchellaceae; genus Morchella; species Morchella rufobrunnea. The sequence continues at coordinate 1,233,881 of JAMGYT010000006.1, forward strand.
GTTACCCCGGTTTTCCCAGCACTCTTTTGTCCTTCTGATTCAGCGCGTCACAGGTGCCAAATGGGGCATATCGTGCAGTCTAAGAATCCCCAACAGCTATTGAGTGGTGCACCTATCTTATGAATAACCAAAGCGAAGGTTGATAATCTTGACTTTGGTAACAATCCAAAATCAAAATCTTGTAACACTCGACTCAATCTCCCGTCAATACAATCAATGCTCAATTGATACACTCAGACATTGTACTCTGAGTCCACCCAAAAAAGATTGAGAATGAATCCTGTCAAGAAGGCCATGCAAGGCGGGCAAACAAAAGAAACATTGCATGCAATCTTTCAAATGCATATCCGGACTGAGTGTAAACCACCTTTGAAATTCCTAACAACTTGAAAAGTTTCTTAAGATTTTCAAATTTAAACCTGGTAAAGTCATAGAAGTCGACATCTGATAAAGTATTCATCTCGTAAATGTCTTGGAGAATATTATTATAAATATCAGAATCACATTCATCACAATCATTGACTCGACTGTTGGAACTCATTGTGGTATGGGCTGGTTCTTGGGCTTCAATTCAACGAACACCTACAACTAATACATGACCGTGCTACAATGATGTAACGGATTGATGTCATTCCCGGGGTTCTGCTCGCCACACCCGCCCCTCCCGCTCCACCTACACTACTCGCCAGCTACAGTGACACTTTCGGTTATTACCCCTAATGCCGACAAAGTGTCAAGATTCGGATACGACACTTGGTAAATACGCTCTAATCCTAGGTAAAATTAGTCCCGCTGGGTGATTTTGGTACCTGCAACGGATGCACCCTTGCGGGTGGGTTCCATCATGGAAGGAGAGTCTCAGAAAGGCAAAGGACTACAGGAGGGGTAATATGGCTAGGTCTCAAAGTGATTGGGCATATATCCCCAACCATCTAGATTTGGATTGCTAGGACAACTGCAGTTCAGGGAGGGATGGCTTCGACCCAACTGCGGGGGCTCTGTATGCGGGAAAACAAAGTGAAGTTTTGCTGTGGGAAGGACTGGGCGCAAAGATTGGACCTAGCGAGTGAAAGGATACGGAGGCAATGAAGCTTCCCGTTTCACGAAGTTTAGAATTTATATGGCCATTAGTGCTGATAGGATCCAATGGCTTGAATATCGAATATGCTGCGTACGGAGTGGCAAAAGCTCGATCGTGAGTATGAAGACTCAGCAGTGCGGCACAAGCAATGTTGCATAGAGTGTTGTTCATTAGGGATTGCGCAAAAGACTCCAGAGACATTTTCTGCTTGTATGATTGTTGATGGGAGGATCGGTACCAATCAGATTACCGGAAAAAGACTCTGGAGTCTTTTGCGCAAAGTCTCTATTAACCATCTCCAGTTCTGAAATCACGTGAACAATGTGATATGCGATGTTGCTGGTATGGTGTATAGGGATGCTGTTTTTGTAAACCCCCCCTTTGTGGGATAACGCTGGTGGCGAGGGGCAGAGGAGACCTCCGGTCCGTCATATCCTGTGTGGCCAACTGCTAGGGACCTAGGAAACCTCCCTCCGGTGAGGGTCTATTGAATAGTTATGTTCAATAAGCTTGTCACAACTACTAGCGTGAATGAGGGATTATTAGATTTGCATCAGCTAGGAACCTGTATGTTGCCTAGTAAGTCGCCCAGACTCCAGTTCTCTCGCCGCTTCTCCGCGCAACTCAGGATTGAAGCTTGGGACTGATGTTTATGTCACAGCAAGCGTCACATTGGGGTGGAGCCCTTGAAAGTGAGGATATATTCCGCTGGCGATCCCGGGTTTGTGTGTCAAATGAAGAAAAAGTTCATGTTTGACTGGGATAGGGTTACGGGAGAGCGACTCACACCGACTTCATACCTTTCATCACATAGAGGCCAACCCTAAACTTTGTCGCTCGGAGGATGACAAACGGACATATGGGAGCCGGCACTGGGACAGTAGCTACGTATTCTCATACTCCGTTAAGCATAGAATTTCGACGGAGGAGATTCATAGTAGATGAATGCAGCCATCCGCCAGCAATCACGAGTTCTCCGGTCAACAGGCGGCAGACGGTGATCTGGTTTTTGTGGCAATCTGCCCGCCGTGTTGTTACCTCCAAAACGTGCTGCATGGTCAATTCATACCCATCGCTGGGCCCAGGGCTGTGTGATTGCTGCATGAGATGCATCCCGTGCCAAGTACGTTACTGTATTCTTTGAAATTGTTGATACAAGTCCGCTGCAGTAGGATGATAATTGCCTGCCAACCTAGAGCAGTCGACCTCGACTGTTGCTGCTGGTGCTGGGCTGTACAGAAGATCCGTAGCATGCATACCACCGCGCCATTGTTGGGGTGGGGCCTTCCCCACACACCCACACACCTACGCGTTCATCTTTGTTAATTCCACAATTTTCTAGGCGGTATCGAAAGGATCGTTCAACGTCACATCCATACATATGTTATGTGGAGCTCTTGGCCCGCGATCCGACGGTGTGGAGAGGTTCGGTTCGGGAATGGCGCTCGAACCGAACTGTGGCTGGGGGTGGGTCGGTTGACGGGGTAGACAAAGTAAATATCTGGTTACTCTGGAAGTTATCCAGTGAGCGGTTTATAGCAGCATGGCGGAGTGAAGAATGAAGGGAGGTAGTGGGTATGTTTATGACTATGGGGTACTCTTAGTAATAGGAGATAGGAAAGAAAAAACATTATGGGAGGTTAGTAGACCTATTTACGGATTATTAGGGCCGAGTGATATATCCTGCTCGAGTGATGCATTATGATCATTGAACGGACTGATATGGGGAGAGTTAATTTCGGGATGAGTTTGATTGATCAGTATTAGAAAGACTAAACTACAAACTAATATCGTTCGTTGTGTAGAGGGGGTGTGATTCTTTCATGGTGAAATTTCTCTTTACTCCGGTATGCCTTTTACTTCTATTCATTACATGCACAAACCATCACGGTTATGCCACTGATGGCATAAATGCCTTGCTTGATATGATTTCTTGATGTTCTTATGATAGTACTTTCCTTGAGGGATCTCTTCTATCGATATTCAACCTATAAGAATACAAGTGTAATGCGGCCTCCGGCCGCCACTATGCAATATGGTAGTAAATTATCATAAACATCATTGGCTACCTGCTGAGACTTAGAGAGTTGCTGAGTTTACTTTACCGCTGGTCCACATATCCATATGAGGATAATATCGTACTTATGTGAGCCTGAATTAACTAGTATTTGATATTAATTCTGGTATTTTTTATAATGCCCTTAAAACGCTATGATTTCGGTTAGAGTTATATATATTACACATTAGCATATGTGGTAATGACTATATAAGTGTTATTTTATTTGGTGAAAAAACTGGATGCACAGGTAGGCCAGTATTAACATTCCTTCTGATATAGGTCAATTTCACAAATAAAACTGTTTGTTATATCCCAATTTAATATGTACTTTTATCTAACTATTGTCACTGCAGCCACTTGCCTGCCTGTCGGCCTGCTGTCTGTCTTCTTATCTGCTCGATTAAAGGCATGATTGGATGCTGTATACAGTGCCGATTTGATACCAATTGGGATGCTGGATTCGGTGGATTCAGAGAACTAGCTGCCGAATTAGCTGTTGAATATCGTGAATTTGCTGGATTTGTTGGATTTGTTGGATTTCTTGGGTTTGTTGGATTCGTTGGATTCGTTGGCTTTGGTGGATTTGCTGGATTTGCTGCCTGATTTAATGTATTTGCTTCCGAATTTAACAATTAGCTTATACTTGAATGACAGTACTGATAAATTGCAGTTGAAATACAGTAGAGAAGGCCATAGAGATAACAGCGGAGAGGTCAAGATATTGCTGGAGAGGTGAAGGTAGATGTTACGCGCTGGACCGGAGGAACAGAGGTATACAGTAGGGGGCTCGTTCAATAGTTATGAACTAATACCAAGAGATACAACACGACGGAACGTACTCAGGAGGGATTCTGGAAGGATCGGGCTTGATGCCAATCGAGGAGATTTCAGGAACCCGGAGACGTTACGCGAAGTGAACGATGTTTAGAAGATTTTAATATACTATATTCAAATACCCAAAACCGAAAAACTAACCCGTAGAAAAATAAAACCCAAACGAAAAAAACCCCAATACAACAAGAAGATTGCGTGAGGACGAAACGAAAGGAAGACAAAGGAAAGGTAGAGCCATATATATACAAGTACTGCCGAGATGCTGAGACATGATTAATAATTCGCGCCACGGAACACACAGAAACACGTCAAGGAAAATTACAAGGAAGAGAAATGATCGTTACACAAAGGACCCAAAAGAAAACCCAGAGAAGAGTTGATGACCCGAAACCAATGCACCGAAACCTCAAAGCGATATCCTTCCTCCGCAATCCAAACCAAGACACGAAACGCCGTTAGAGTAGAGAAGTGAAGGTGGAGAAGTAAGAGTGGAGTGGTGAAGGTGGAGAGGTGAAGACGTAGGTGTCTGATATCTGCCAACTCATAGTCTTAATGCTCAAAGTTTTATTGATTTTTCTAATGTTTATTTCAAACTACATGTCTATTTCCAAAAGACCCTCCATCAAGTATTATTCAGCACCAATCATTACCAAATAATAGGGCTATCCCCAAATCAGGCTCAATTAAGCTTTATCTTCGGTATAAACACTAATTCAGTTATTAATCAACTCTGGAAGTCTAAGTAATGATTATTTGAAATTGGGTTCGGACCGTATAGTATGTAGACACAATGTTTGTTAATGGAATGCCTTTTTGTTTACAATCTTTAGGGAGGAAAAATTTAACAAAGGGTGGTATTGCTAATACCTATAGCTTTTTGTAGGGCTATTTATATCTATATCTATTGGCTCCCTGCGGCTTTCAGGAGCATCAACCAACATGATTTCAACGAAAAAACTTAGATTATTTGGAATATACTACTACACCATCCGAAACCCATTTCATTTGAGGGTCTTTTTATACCGATATAAGCTGCTGATAAGTATTCTTTTGATTTAAGCAGTATGTTTTTTATATGGTACTTGAAACACCCTGTTTGATTTTAGGTTTATAGTTTCAAACTCTAAAATTCATTATAATACCTATATAATGTTATTTGATTCGATACAAAATCCGGCTGTGCAGTTAAACCTGTATATACAAACATTCTGTACAAATATCACGGCGTAGCACGAAGGCACATGCAAGCGGGAAGGAAAAGGGTTTAGTTGGGTTTCCTTTTGTCAGTAAAGTTCTATGGGTTTCTGTTCAGTTCTGGGATTACAGGGATTAATGAATCACTCGCTTTGTAACGCATCTCTTATATTCTTCTATCTTATTCTATGGATGAGTAAGCGAAGAAAGTGCTGGGATATATATAGAGGCCTCGCCTCCCTCCTGTATTAGTTTCTCTTCCTTTCCTTTTCTCTTCACGCAACCTTCTTTGTCATTTAGTAATACTACTGTTTTAGATCTGATTTCCACTAACTCCTAACTACTTGCACCGGTGAACCAAGGGCCCCATAGTCCCGAATACTAAAGGTATCGAACCCGCCTCGGTTCGCACTGTGAACTACCCTGGCCTCGGCCATGCACTTGGCTCTCAGTATCTCAGAACACTCCATAAGATCCCACGTAAAGCCTTAGATCCATCCGTGATACTAAGGTTGCGTCTCCAACGCCAACCTACACGACTCTACGATATCATAGGACCATAGCCCATCATGTCGCAAACCAGACTCCCCCCCATGGACGAAGATACTCATGAAGCAACCCTAGCAGACATCAACAATTTCATGACATCCTTCCCTAACTTCGGCGAAGTATCGTCGGGCCCCACACAGGCCCTCCACACCCTACTGATCCGGGCACAAAGAAGTCTGGAATGGTATGAAGGCGAACTAAAGGAAACCATCGCAGACGGGGAGGATGCACGAAGGATCTTCGAGGAAGACATGGCCCGACTAGACTCTGACCTAGAAGAGGCCAGAGAGGAGCTGACCACTACCAAGACAGCTCTCACCAAGGGACTAGAAGATCTCGCAGCAGCTCGGATCCCCGCTCCTCAGGAACCTGTAATCCCCTTTTCAGAAAACCCCGCCGCCAGAACCGGTTCCTCACCGGTCGCAACCGTGTACAAAACCCCCATGCAACCTCAACCAAATCCGAAAAACTTCCGGACCCAGAGAAGTTCAAAGGCGGCAGGCGAGCCCTTCCCCTCTTCCAGCACCAACTCCGTCTCAAGCTAGTCGGCAACGCGGACCGTTTCCCAGACCTACAAGACTAACTGATCTATGCTATTTCGCGACTAGAAGGGCCAGCGGGGGACCAATTCCTCCCCTACCTCAACCACACCGGCGTCAACCTCCCATCCATAGAGAGGTTCTTTGAAATATTGGAAACAGCGTTTGGAGACCCAGACCGTGTGGGCACAGCCCGTCGCAACTTGGGGAGAATCCAACAAGGCAAGCGTCCCTTCTCAGAATACTTTGCTGAGTTTCAGAGATACGCAGCGGAAGCAGGCTACAACGAAGCTGGGAACATCGAGGCCTTGGAAACCGGACTCAACGAGGAACTCAACAGGGCCATGGTCCACGAAGTAACTCCAGAGACTGTCGAAGAATTTGCCCGGGTGCTCCAACGCCTGGACAGTAAAACACAAAAGGTCAATGCCCGCTACCGCGCTCCTGCCCCAACCTCCCGCTTCACCCCCCGTTACTCGGCCCCCGCAGGACCCACCAACCGAACCTTTGCCCCTGCTGCCCCAGCGCCCCAAACCCCGGCTCCTGCGGCGCCACGGGCTCCCCCCCCTCCAGCGGGACACCCCTCACAAAGACCAGGAGGTGTCGCACCCATGGACCTCTCTGCCGGCCACAGACACCCAGACCCCCGCGAACGAGATGCCCGCCGAGTCGAGGGCCGGTGTTACTATTGCAGTGGAATGGGACACTTAGTAAAAGACTGCCCCCAAGCATCACCCCCCCGGAATGCCGCTCCCAGGATGAGAGGAGCATTGATTAGAACTAGAAATTCGGAGCAGGAAGACTCCGAGGTGGAAGAAGAGACCTCCGGCGATGAGGCGTTAAAAGATTTATCCCTGGCTTGAGTGGCTCAGCCCGGGGATGTTTTAAGGATTTTTCTAAACTTTCTGTTTCTGCGTTTTCAGTGTTGGAGAAGGATATGGATGGGAATCAATAAGTTGTAACGTGTTCGATTTCTCAAAATAAAGATTCTTTTATCCCATCATATGCCCTCATTGATACTGGAGCGTCAGGTTATGGATTCATAGACAAATCCTTCGTAAGCCACCATAAGTTAATCACCAACCCCCTTAAAATACCCCGACAAATCGATGTAATCGATGGTCGACCCATAGAATCAGGAAAGGTCACGGACATCGTCAACCTCAGCCTCGAGATTCATGGGCACCAAGAACAACTGCCCCTCTTTGTAACACAATTCGGGCATTACCCCATCGTAATGGGAATACCCTGGATGCGAAAACACCAAGTCACCATCAGACCAGGCACCAACGAGTTATGTTTCGACTCCCCTATTTGCCTCAAGCACTGCAACCTCGAGAAAAAACCAATCAGGGCTAAAGGAATCTCTATTCAACCCCCCACCAAACCAATTACCCACATCTCAACCGTTAGTTTCAAAACCCTAATCAAAGAAAAACGACGCAGGGGGATTCAACTCTATTCTACCACCCTGAAAGTATTGGACGACATCTTGGCGACAACAAAAGGCAACCCTCTCGACCTAGTACCACTTGACCACCAACATTTCCTACACCTACTCGACAAAAATAATGCATCAGGACTACCTCCTCACCGAACAATGTACGACCTCTCTATCAACCTACAAGAAGGCGAAACAGCAACATTCGGCCCCATGTATGGGATGACTAGGGAGGAGCTTCAAGCCCTACGAGATTACCTAGCCGAATACCTTGCCAAAGGAAGGATCCGTCATAGTGTCTCCCCAGCCGGTGCCCCAGTACTCTTTGTTAAGAAGGCTGATGGATCACTACGTCTGTGTGTGGATTACCGAAGATTAAACAAGGTGACGATCAAGAACAGACACCCCCTACCACTGACTCCAGAAACTTTCACGGGCATGTCATCGGCCAAGTACTTCACCAAACTGGACCTCCGTGACGGTTATCACCAACTCAGAATCAAGGAGGGGGACGAATGGAAAACAGGTTTTCGGACACGATATGGCCATTTTGAGTATCTAGTTATGCCGTTTGGATTGACCAACGCTCCTGGGGCCTTCCAACATTGGGTCAACGATATGCTAAGACCTTACCTAGACTATTTCGCAACAGCATACCTGGACGACATACTAATCTACTCCAACACCTTGGAAGAACATAAGGAGCATGTCAACAAGGTACTACAAATCCTGAGCGACAACCAGGTACACCTCAAGCCAGAGAAGTGTGAATGGCATGTCCATGAAACAAAATACCTAGGATTTGTCCTAACCCCTGAAGGTACCAAGATGGACGAGGCGAAAGTTTCCACAATATGGGATTGGGGAACACCAGGGTGTTTAAAGGACGTACAGGAGTTCTTGGGCTTCGCAAACTTCTACAGACGCTTCATTCTAGGGTATTCAAGAGTAGTCTCCCCCCTGACAGCATTGACCAAAAAGAACGTTAGATGGGTATGGTCAGACAAGGCCGAAGCAGCGTTCCAAAAACTCAAGAAGGCATTCACAACAGCACCGATACTACGCGCATTGGGACCCGGACAGACCAGCGATAGTAGAAACGGACGCTTCAGACTACGTATCGGGGGCTATCTTATCACAGCGAGACGACAAAGGAATACTACACCCCATCGCCTACTTTTCCAAGAAACACTCACCAGCTGAGTGTAACTATGAAATATACGATAAAGAACTACTGGCGATCATTCGGGCCTTTGAAGAATGGAGATACTTCCTGGAGTCGGCACAATACCCACTCAAGGTACTAACGGACCACCGCAACCTAGAATACTTCATGACGACCAAGATGCTCAACCGACGACAAGCATGTTGGTCGGAATTCTTATCCCGATTTGACTTTGTAATCCAATATCGACCAGGAAAACAAGGGGGCAAGCCAGATGCACTTACCAGAAGGTCAGGTGACCTACCAAAAGAGGGGGATGAACGCCTAGCACACCAAAGTCAAACGATCTTGAAGAAGAAAAATTTGGATTTTAAACTAAGTTTGTTAGCGGGTTCTTTATCAAACGAACCCGCTGAAGGAATGCCCACTGTGGAGGAATTAATGGCCAAAGCTTACCATATTGATAGCACGCCATCCAAGATCCTTGAGATGTTCAAAAACGGGACTAAGCAGACAAAGCTAATCTCCCTCGCCGAATGCACCGAAAACGATGAAGGGTTACTCCTATACCGTCGGAAAGTATACGTCCCCGAATATGAAGAACTCCAACTACAACTACTTCAAGAACACCACGACAAACCATCGGCAGGACACCCTGGTAGAGCGAAAACCCTCGAACTGCTCAGTCGCGAGTATTACTGGCCCAACATGCGCAGGTACACACATCGTTACGTCATGAACTGTCACGTCTGCCGAAGAAGCAAAGCAAATCGAAGCTCACCCCAAGATTTGACCACTACAAGTCCCTAAGGCACCATGGACGGACATCTCAATGGACTTTGTCACAGGGCTACCAATGAGCAATGGGTATAATGCAATCCTTGTTGTGGTAGACCGCCTAACAAAAATGAGACACTTCATCCCCACCACAGAAGAAGCCAATGCTAGGGATGTCGCTCGGATGTACATCGAAAACATCTGGAAGCTACATGGGTTGCCCACGACAATAGTCTCAGGCCGCGGCACACAGTTCACGTCAGACTTTTGGAAGGCATTATGCGAACAACTGGAAATATCCCCACGGTACTCTACAGCCTTTCACCCTCAGACAGATGGTCAAACGGAGAGGATCAACGCCATAATGGAACAATATCTCCGTAGCTATGTGGACTACCAGCAGGATAATTGGACAGATTACCTACCCTTGGCCGAATTCGCAACGAATAATCACGTCTCCGAATCAACCAACATGTCATCATTCCAAGCAAACTATGGACTGAACCCCCGAATGAATTTCGGCCTCCTACGGCATGGAGTCACCAACGAAGACCAAGCCAACACCCTAGCAAGAGATATGTCGCAAGTCTTTGATTTCTTGAAAGCGGAAATGTTCCGAGCTCAGAGGATTCAGGAGGAATCGGCCAATGCCCACAGGGTCCCGGCACCACGCTACATGACAGGAGACAAGGTATGGCTATCGACAAAGAATCTATTAACTAAGAGACCGTCAAAGAAGCTAGATTGGAAGCAAATTGGCTCCTACACCATATCGCGAGTAGTTAGCCCCTATGCCTATGAACTCCACCTCCCCACTTCAATGAAAGTCCACCCAATCTTCCACGTCTCACTACTATCACCAGCAGCTGAAGACCCGGTACCCGGCCAAAGTCAACCGCCTCCACCCCCAGTGGAGATCGAAGGAGAGCAGGAATGGGAAGTAGACGCAGTCTTGGACTCCCGCCGACGCCGTGGGAAACTGGAATACTTGGTACGATATCGGATGACGACGAACCATCCTGGCCACCGAAGACCTAGAACACTCACGAACTCGTAAAGACTTTTCGCGATCGGTACCCACAGCCCAAGCCTATCAGGAGCTAGGCCTTAGACGGGGACCTAAGTATATATCACGGCGTAGCACGTACGCATTACATGCAAGCGTGAAGGAAAAAGGGCTTTAGCTGGGTTTCGTTGTCGTGAAAGCGCTGATTTCGCTCAGTTCTGGGATTACAGGATTAATGAGTCACCGCCAGAACGTGATCTCTTATGTTCTTCTATCTGATTCTATGGATGAGTGTTTAAGGAAGTGCTGGGATATATATAGAGGCCTCGCCTCCCTCCTGTATTAGTTTCTTCCTTTCCTTTTCTTCACGCAACCTTCTTGTCATTTAGTAATACTACTGTTTCGCACCTGCATTTCCACCTAACTCCGAACTCCTTGCATCCTGGTGAACTGCTGGGCCCCATAGTCCCCGAATACTAAAGGTATCGAACCCGCTTCGCACTGCTGAACTACCCCTACTTTCGCAGACCTTGGCTTCTCGTATTTCAGAACACTCCATAAAATCCCACGTAAAGCCTTAGATCCATCCGTGATAACAAATCGCTTTTACAGGTGAAGCTTTTCATTATTTCCCGATTATATACACACATTTATCTAAAGCTCTTTACTATATTCGTTTACCTGACTGCTTACATGCCTACCTGATTAGTTTACTTGGTCGTTGCTTCAGTACTGGATTTGATGTTGAATTAGGTGTTGGATTCAATGGATTAGATACTTAATTAGGTATTGGGTTGGTGCTTGATTCGGTGAATTAGTGCTTGATTTAGTACCTGATTCAGTACTTGATTCGGTACTTGATTTGTTGTTGGGTTCATTGTTGAATTGGACATTAGATTTGTTGGATTTGTTGAATGTATTGAATTTGTTGAATTTATTGCATTTGCTACCTGATTCAACAATTACTTTATGCTTGAATAATACTAATGATAAATTGGAGTGAAAGTATAGTCATAATAAGAACACATATAGAAATCATGGTAGAGAGGTGAAGATGTTGACGAAGGTGTACTTGTATAATATTCTCTCAAGTTCTAGCCCTAGCCCTCAAAACTTATTGATTTCCCAAATACTTATTTCGACTAAGATACCTATTTCCAAATACTTTTAATCGAACTTTATTTAGCTTTAATAATTACTAAATATTAGGTTTATCGTTAAGTCTGACTAAATTAAGTTCTGTTTTCGATATAAGTATCAATTCTTACCTTAATACATTTGCGAATTGCAAATAACCCATATTCTGGATTTTCTTTTTTTAATCATTTCTATCTTGAATTCTTGGTACAGAAAAATCGAGTACAATATAAACTATGGTGTAAAAATACCCTTCCCCGAACAAGACTTAATACTTCTGGCACCAAGAGGTAAAACAAAAGAAAAACAAAGTGAAAGTTGGTATTTTCCACTGTGGCAAAAGGTGTCATGCCATCGTATCAACATTACTGGACAAGTACGACTACTATTCAGAAGCAGTGCAATATTACAAAGAGGAGAGGCTCACCTGAATGGTAGGGTCAGCAGATGATATGGTTTTGTCAAGGAACTTCAGGAATAGTCTTGGGGTGAAGTGGAGAGAGTTTGGGGGGGGGGAAAGCGAAGGGTACCGAGTTTTCCTTTTTCTGCAGTCTTGTCGGCACATTATATTAATACTGTATTGCCAATACACATGCTTGTATTAGATATATTTGAGGATCGAGAGGTTATAAAAGCCTGATATAATTCTTGTCTCCAAAGAAGGTATAATTGAACCTGATTGAGTAGCAATACTAGTATTTGGAACATAATTAGGGCCAGATAAGCCTTGATTAAGTTTCATTAAAAGAGAAACATGTATGTAGAAATAGACATCAGGAAAGTTCGTAAGATTTTCAGTGTTAGGACAGAGACTTTAATAGTATAATCGCGTATTGAGAAATACCATAGAAGAAGAAAATTTGTATCATGGAGTTAATCTCTCTCTGAGTTTTCTTTAGAGTTCTACGGGATTTTATGGGAAGGCAATAATCCTGAAACGGTGATGAGATATGATTTAATAATGATGCGATATGGCGCATTGGATTTGAAATCAAGTTTTCTATATTTCCATAGGTTTTCATTTCACGATTATGATTAGTTATCGAAGACGTAGTGTAGTCTATATATGTTGGTCTGATATTTTTCCTTTGTACCTTTTTCTCTGTCTTTTTCTCATTCCGCTTTTCTATTTTTGTCATATGAATAACTTTGATTTTCGAATACTGGTTTTCTTGATCTAATAATCAAGTGAAATATGCATAGTGTCTTGGCCTGCTTTCTCACCATTACATGTGAAAACATAAAGGTGTACCATATTTCGGTTTTCTCAACCTCCTGCTCAGATACGGTCCTTGCTATTTTGAACCGTTTCTGGTTCTAACTCGTCTGTAGCCTTGGTTATTATTATTGAAACCATATTTCCCACCGCTTTCTAGTTGCGTTCCTAGTCTTCCCTATTCATAATTTCATAGTGTTGTATAACAAACAGATATCAATATCTCTATTATTACAGAATGATATAAAGCTATGAATAAGAAAGACCACGAATACAACAAGTAGACAATGGGAAATGTGACGTCAATAATAATAACTGAAGCTACAGACGAGTCAGAGTCAGAAATGGTTCGAAATAGCCAAGACTGTGTCTGAACTGGAGGTTTGGAAAAACGAACTATGGAACACCTTTATGTTTTGACAGGTGATGATGGGGAAGAAAATCAGGAAATTATAGGTATTCCACTTGATTCATGAATTAAAAAGATCAGTGACTAAGAAATTCAAATATATTCCTATGGAAAAGAATAGAAAGGCGAGTATAACAGACCGACGGTGACAAGCTAGGTCTAGATCCACGCCGCTACCGAGAAGGCTGTTGCGAAACAGTGTTGTTATCAGCATACTACTGACTTGCTCCGGAGCCCTGACTACGTGTCCGGAGGCACCTGTTAAAGCATCCACATTCCCACCTCTCCTGACAACCATGTTAACTACCCGTACCCTCCTGAGGGCCTCCTGAGCCCTGGACTAAGTCTCCGGAGGCTATTGCTAAGGCCACTACTCTCTTCATCTCTCCTATCGAACCACACAATCCTGTTGAGAGCCTCCTGAACCCTCGACTAAGTCTCCGGAGGCCATCGCTAAAGCTATTGCTCCCCTCAAGTACATTTCTTCTCGGCTCTCCTGCGGTTCCCACAGGCTCCTGGCTCTCTGCATCTTTGCGAAGGCTTTTGGAGCCCTCATTTGAGCCTCCGAGAGCCCTTTGGTCCGCCAAACTTGATTTTATCGTTTACCATCATGTTCAAGATTTTCATTCTAAATACAAGGATTCTTTCCCCTTTCTCCAGCCTCTTCGAGCCATTATTGCTATATATGGAACTAGTTCCATGTCCTCAAATTTATCCTTGTGTTTACAAGCCATTGACCTTGTCCCGGTTCAAACAAATGAACCATTCTCAATACAACACTAATATTAACTATTCAAAACCTTTGCCGAGAGCACTTCGCGACTCTAAAAACAGCGTGCGAGCCGTCTGGTAGACCCATATCTCTGGCTTCCAGTAGCTGTACAAGACAAAGTTGATATGTTTTCGTCGATATACTGTCACGTAGCTTGAATACTGCACGTACAAGTCCTGGTAGGCGTCCTTGAAAGACTCTTCAGGGTTCCGTTGTGGCTACCTTAATCCATGCCCAATCATTCCGAATTGATCATTTTCTACATAGTGTCTCCCCGGTACATCGTATACTGTGTATTTCATAATTGTCAGGCTTTTGAAAAATTGATACTAGTATGTGGATGTATTTAAAGGGCATCACTGGGTAATCCAGAAGGCACAATAAGCCTTGCTCTCCCCGGCCCAAGCCCTGGCCATATTCCCACACTGCTCTTGCTACTATAGTTCTATTAACCTTAATCATATCAGCGATATCGGATAATATGCATGATCTACCATCGGAGGTTGTCATCTTAGGTTTGTGATGTTCATCTAGGAACCTTTCGCTTGCCCTTTGATGCTCCTCGCTTTTGAATACTTTCAGCATGTCCCGGAGGCTCTCTCGATGACTTGTAAGGCCCTCGTAATGTTTTGGGAGACTGAAAACGACATCTTTCAGATTCAAGACCCCTGCCGCAGGTTGCAGTGGTTATGCCCGGGAATAATCTACAATGAGTTACAGCTCTGCAGCCATCAAGGGTAGACCACCGGAGCGGAGACTCCTCTAATGCAGGTCCGGAGCTGTGTGACAGCCAGGCTGCAGGTGATTCTTAACCCTATCTAAGGGTGTATTACTCTAGGACCGGAAACACACCGCTAGCGCTTAGGTGTAACGGCGTTTTGTGTCTCGGTCTGGGTTGCAGAGGCAGGATATCGCTTTGTGTTTTTAGCACATTGTCTTTCCAGTTATCACTTCTTCTTTGGGCTTTCTTTCGGGTTCTTGTGTGACGTTCATTTCTCTTCCCTGTAATTTTCCTTGATGTGCTTCCGTGAGTTTCCGTCGCGCAGATTATTAATCATGTCTCGGTGTCTCGGCGTCACTTGTATATATATGGCTATCCCTTTCCTTTGTCTTCCTTTCCTTTCTTCCTCACGCAATCTTCTTGTTGTATTGGCGTTCTCTTAGTTTGGATTTTATGTCTATACCGGTTATTCCTTTTGGTCTTTGGGTATTTAAATATATTACGTTAAACCTTCTAAACATCGTTCGCTTCGCGTAACGTATCCGAGTTCCCGAAATCTCCTTGATCGGTATCAAGCCCGATCCTCCCTGAAACCTTCCCGTCGGTTATAGCCCGGCCCTCCTGAATACGTTCCGCCGTGTTGTGTCTCTCGGTTTAGTTTATGACAGCCGAACGAGACCTCTATTGGTACCTTCGTGTTCACTACTTCGTACGTGAGATCATCTACCTTATCACCCCTGAACTTTGAAGGATTACCCCGCTTTGTCAACGTCCCTCTGTCTCTCCGGTTCAGCGCGTAACATTAGGAAGAAATGGGGTAGCAGAGGAATTGTTTCCGCTCCAAGACAGAGTTTTTACCAGAACTTAGTTTGAGCAGTGGGAGGCAGGAAAACTGAGAGATTTGAAGGATAAGTACTCATCTCCATTTCCACCCACTAGTTCTAGTTTTTTCTCATCATCAGTTGTAACAAGTGGAAGAAGACCCTTAAGATTATTCTAAGTCTACCAAGAAGAATCTATACTCTCTAAACCTAACGCTTTCTTCTACCGGCCCTCTTGCTTCCTACACTCTTCTTGAGTAGAGGCAGAGCCCCATCACACTTACTATGCTATTCCTAAGTCACCTCAAGCCTCCAAAAGATTATATACGATGGTACTGTATTCTCTCTATAGTATTTACTGAAATCATTGAAATATGTAGACGGGGTTTTCATCATTCTATAACTCGATATTTAGTACTTCCCTGGGAGCCCCAACAAGTCCCGAACAAGGCCCATCTAACCAACGAAAACGCAGCTATACATTATATGGGGCTAATAAAGCATCTAAAAGACAGGATGTGGGATCAACAGGCTGGGGAGATAATATTGATAAGGAGAGTTCGGATTCCAGCCTTAGTCCAGTCACCGATTCCGACCTCGAAGACGAGGGGAAAGGAAAATCAACGATGTCCAAGATGACCTCATACAATACTCACCTCAGGTTGGAATGCAAGGCTCACCCTGGCTTACCGAGGGCTTCTGAAGTCTCTCCAAAACCCATCGCTAAGATCAAGAAGGCTCCACTGGCTAAGAAGAAAGCTCCACAGGCCAAGAAGAAGGTTCCACTGCCCTAGAAGAAGGCTCCACAGGCCAAGAAGGAGGCTCCATAGGTTAAGAAGGAGGCTCCTGCGGTGGTGTTAAGACCCGAGAGGCGACCTGCCGGGTACATTTGTAATACTGCATCAGACTGCCGGAGAATCCTGCAGATGACTGGAAGAGGTGCCTTATATAGGGCTTTTCGCAACGAAGACTTGGATGAGATGGTAAGAATAGGGTGGGTCAATAAGTCGAACTCGGGCAAGCAGTTGTTTAATGAGCTGTGTCAGTTTTGCAAGGGTCATAAGGCCATCAAGTATTTAGAGCCCCTTTGGTTAGATAAGGCTTTGGATGACTCCGTAATGATCCAAGGAGCTCTCGCCTTTCTCATTGTCGATTTATCCCACAAGAGGTCCAGGAGGAGTAAACGAAATGACGGGACCTTGGAGGTAGACAATGACAATGGCAGCAGCAACAGCAACGACGACAACGATAGTGGCAATGACGACGACAGTGGCAGCGTCAGGGGCCAAGAGGAAAGGATCGAAGAGGCCGAAGCCATATCCACCTATTGGAACCTCTTAGGGACGCGCTGCAGGCCGGGAATAATCATACATGTTATTGACGCAGAAAAGGCTGGAGACGTTCCCAGCGATATATACTGTCACTACGACTGGTACGACCTCGCATCACTTACGTCATTTAGTGGCACTCTCCAAATACTGTCTATGTACGAATTACAAGCCCTCGTGCTCAAACGAGTCCCACCGGCGGTTCCAGGGGAATCCATGAGAGCTGTTCGAGCCTTCTATGGGGTGTTGGCCAATTCAGCCCCTCGGGGGCAAAATGCTTATAATCCGAACCCGGAATATGTCACAATCGGGGATGCCGACGATCTGAAAGATTGGCTCAAGACTTCTGAGGCGAAACCATTGAGAATCTGTGCTGTGCTTCACAGGCCTTCGGCAAACGTCAAAGGGCCTGACCAAAGGCCCCAAACGCCTCCATGAGACGGGTGGGAACACCTAAAGTTGATAAGATATATTAGGTAGGAGGTTTAATAAAAGGTTAAGCAGGAAGTTTAATAAAACAGGTCTAAATACCCCCCCCTATCCATTATAGAAGGCTTTCCCGAGATTCTGATCTCACCGAAAGAAACCACCTGTAGGCGCAGAGGAATAAACCGGCGGCGGCCATTTCTTTTTTTTCTTTTTTTAAATTCATTATGTCCTAGGCGCTTTAGGCAGTTTAGAAGGCTTGAGGGGCCTTTTTTCATTTTTATTTTTTTCATTTATTTATTATGTCGGTGTTTTTTTTTGCAAATGGGGTTTTATTTTTGGATTTGTTTGACCCGATTATCTCTTTAGGTTGGTTACGTCTATTTTAGCAAGTCATCCATTCTGAAAGCTCGTTGAGCCGATCAGAAGGCATTTGAGGCGCTGTCCTATTCAATATTCAAATATACTACATTGGCTAAACAGAATATAACATAGGCACTGGCCTTACCTATACTCATGTTTTCAAACCTGTTACTTTCTAGCTATCTGCAAGTCTCCCGACGCCTTTCAAGGCTTTCCATCTTGAATTACCATACTTCTATCTTGAATTACTATACTTTCATCTTGAATTGCTATATCTCTATCTTGAATTACTATACAATATATAAGATGGTGCAGTATTCACCCTAAAGTTCTATATTCAAGCCATTGACATTACATAGTTACAGATCTAACTAAACACCTACAACAATATTTGAAAAGCCTCATCAAGCCTTGAAATAGGCCCAGAATACACAAACGTCCTTGCAAATTTCATATTTTAGCCTCTGTATACGATCGAGCACGCTATACGAAATTAGAGATACCTGAGCCTCCGATAGGGCCCCAGTAGCAATTAGAGATACCCAAGAAGCCTCCGAGAAGTCCGAGAAGACACCAGAAACAATTAACCAGATCAAAGACTCCTGCCAACCAATTAACGCCTACTTTTCAACATTCTGCAAACCACCAGCAAGGTTCGACAAACCCGGAAGAAGGCTCCACAAACTTAGAAGAAGACTCCCCAGACAGATATGCCACCACGTGGGAGACCAGCTGCCTCATACAAGTGCACGACAATCCAGGACTGCCGGAGAATCCTACAGCTAACCGGAAAAGACGCTGTCTATAGGGCACTTCGTAACGCAGTCGGAAACGAGATGGTAAAAATCAGGTGGATTAATAACGCCACGTCGGGCGAAGAATTGTTCAGCAGTCTGTGTGGATTTTGCATGGATCACAAGGCCCTCAACGCGCTGAAGAAGTCGTGGTTAGTAAAGGCTTCACAGGACCCTACAAAGATCCAAGTAGCCCTCCTCGGCCTCATTATCGATCTATCACAAAAGAAGTACAGGACAGGTAGACGCCATGGCGGAGCTTTGGAGGACTTGGATGAAGAGCAAAACAATGGAATTAACCCCAGCACTCCCGGCAACAGCGCCTCTAGCAACAACCTGCAGGCTAAAGTAGAGTCCTGATGCGCCTTAGGAATACCGAGCAGGCCGGCAATTACCGTCCATGTTATTGACCCAGCAAAGGTTGCGAATACGCCCAGCGGTACATACTATCACTATGATTGGTACGGCCCCGCATCACTTACACCTTTTATTAATATCCTTCAGGGTGTGGCTATGCGTAATTTAGAAAGACTCACAATGAAGCGGGTTCCAGAAGCCGCCCCAGGTAGCCCTGCGAGGGCTTTTCGAGCCTTCTACGGGGCATTGGCCAATTCAGCCCCTCGGGGGCAAAATGCTTATAATCCGAACCCGGAATATGTCCCAATCGGGGATGCTGACGATCTGGAAGGTTGGCTCAAGACTTCTGAGGCGAAACTATTGAGAATCTGTGCTGTGCTTCACAGCCCTTCGGCAAACGTAAAAAGGCCAGGTCAAATGCTTCAAACACCTCATAGATGACGACTTTGCTAGTAAGATAGAGCTTGAGGAGGAACTTCTGGCCTTCAGTAATATGGTTGACAAAAAAGGTTTGAATATGAACATGCTCCGTTCCGACATAGAGTGCCAGAAGGTAATGTCGGTAGTCTATGAATGTATCGAGAAGTACACGGGGTTCGGAAAAAGTCTCTGCGAACATTATAGAAGGCTCTTCCCGAATGGCATTATCCTTGAATCTTATCATTATGATCCTGAACGTATTTGGACTCAGGCTGAGAGAAATTACGTGTTTGAGAAAAGTGGAGGTGCAGGCGGAGACGCCAACGATCATGCCAATGACGACGGTGATGATGGAGGTGCCGGTGCCGCTGGTGGTAGAGGTGTCGATGACGGTAGTGATGGAGATGTCGGTGCCACTGGTGGTGGAGGTATGGGCCACGCTTGAGGAGCGTTTATTGGAAGCCTAGAAGGCCTAAGGAGCCTTGATTGGTGTTTTGGAATATGATAAACTCGAAAGATTGGCTATCTCCAGCTAGGGATTACTTCTTCCATGATTGGTTGGAGGATGTAGATTATGTCTACTAACAGTAACTCTGATATCGTATGCATAGCCAATTTTTTGTTTCTTGAGATGCAGTTACCATTTTGTAGGTTGCTTATTTGAACTTCCAGTTGACTTTAGTTAGGTTAATTATAAAATTATGCTTTAACAAGCCTTTCAAAAGGCTTTTCAAGCCGTCCAACAGGGTTCTCGAACCCTTTTCCTGCCACAGGAGGAAAAACCTTTAATTGGCTGCCGAGAAAAAGCAAAGTTTATGTGGTTTGCTAAGCGAATCGTGCCATATATAGTGGGGAAATAGCCTTCATGAAGGCTCTTTCTGCAAAACATCATCATGCCTGCCAGGAAATCAAGAATCAACAAGCGTGGCGTTGAGGAAGGATATAGTATACAAGCCCCTGCCTCCACCTCAATTAGTAAAGGTTTAGGGGGGGCGCTGAGTGTTTCCAATCTTGTGAGCAGTATGAACTCCAATGCAACCACAGAAGTAGATCCAGAGCTCGATTACTATCCCTTCCAGAGCCTTCAAGAAAGCACAGAAACCCTTCCCGATGGGCGCAATATTGGTAAATGGAGTGTTGCAGGACCCATCAAAAACCTGGTTTGCCCTCGATGATCATCCAGAGGAGGAAGACTATGTTGAGATTTTTGAGGATTACTATGAAGATGAAGAGCCAGGGGATGTGAATGCAGCACCACCCTCTGGACATATGCCTTTATCAGAACGGAGTATATCCCCACCCCCACCATCACCACCACCACCGCCACCACCACCACCACCACCACCATCAAACCGGGGGTGGCAAGCTGGAAAAAAGCCAAAAGAGACTCCTGTAGTCTCCGCCAGGGCTATTGCAGCCACTCGAAAGAAACCTAGCAGACCGGCCGCAGAAACAATTGCTTCTTCTTCTATTCCAGTAAATATGATGCAGGTATGGTGTTTAAAGCCCTTGTTTTTCGATTAAACTGCTAACGCGACGGAGCATGGAAATCGTTATGCCATTAATCCATGAAAGCAGGAAACACCCTGTGACCGGAGGAAGGCTGAGCAAGCCTTCGAAAGGGCTAGATTTGCATCCTCAAGCTCCTCATTTCCCTTGGTCAGTAGCACCTTACGGTAAGAGTATGACTTGAGTAAAGAGACAACCCCTACGCCTTCTTTTTATACACCTACTCCTGCACATTGTGGATCACCAACCCCTTCCTAGGGTAGACCTTTAGCACTGCCAGAGTCTGAGACCGTTAATGAGTTAGCAGTGGTGAAGTCTGTAATAAAGCATGCGGGCGAACTTCTCGCGCGTTATACATTGCTCAAAGAGCCTTAGCCTAAAGCTGATACTCTTAGTGTTAACGTCCATCGATTGTGGAGTAAGGCAAACAACTATTTCAATACCAGTTTAGCATTCTTTAAGCCAGTAGGGAGTGAGGTGAGGGCTTCACGCACCATTCGGAGGGCTTAATAAGCATTAGCTAACAGTTACTAGATTCCAATCCAATGTTCGCGGACGAGATCGCAGCTTGGTTATGCGGTTGAGAATTACATGGCGGTTGGACTTTTGTAAGGCTTGCACGATGAGAAAATGCCGGAGTCGATTGGTGACAAGGCGTGCTTTCTCCTTGAGAATGACTGTTTTATCAGTGACCCGGAAAATTATACCGTAAGCCACCTCTACCGGCCGACGTCACTTTTGGGGCCCCCGAAATCGTAGATGTCATATTTTTAAAATATTATAAAGGTGATAAGATGCGTGGAGCAATGGATCCTAGTTTTATTGATGATATATCTACAGCTTTTGTTAGCCTAGTTTGCACTACAATCCAACAGACGACGTCGTGACTAGGCAGGAGGAGCGACCTGGGGTACGCTTCGTGGGAGTTCAGGGATACGGGGACGGACTTAGTACCGTCGGAGACTCGTACTACTAGGAACTAGGAGGTCGGGCTATGTACCGACGAAGGAAGAAACCAAAATAATTGAATATATTCAAACTAAAACCTAACTATCGAAAAGAAGCCGTCGCATAAAAAAGAAAGGAAAGAGAGAAAGGGCGAGACACCAGCGACTATATATACAGAAGAACCTTCACGCAACCGAACCTCAGAGAAACTCATAGAAACCCTACCGATTTATCATCACACCACCCCGAATAAAGAATACAGGGAAAAGAGAAAATATTCAAGGAAGAAACCTTGCCGCAGCAATAACTAAAGCAACCGGAACCCAAATAGTAAATCCCAATAATATATTATTCACACTACCCTACTTTGCAACTGCCTGCTTGGTAACGGAATGGGCCTAGACATAGGTTGTCGGCGAAGGTCCGTGATATACAATCTGGTTTATTTTGCGATGTTAGAAAACAGGCATATACGTCGAGGGGTTGAACTTTAACCAGCATTAGAATCCAGATATCATGAGTACATCACGCCAAGTCCTCTAAAAAGCTCTTGCTGACTTCAGAATGCCCCCAGCTACCTATATGAAGATGTTAAACACTTGAGGAAAGAGAAGTAAGAAGAACCAAGAGGGCATGCTGGAAGTAATAAGAGAATCGATTCGCGAGAAGGTAGGTGAGAAAGGCTCATGGCGCCTTATCTAAATACTAATATGTCTTTAGGTTGTATCGAAATTGGGCCTTGAGGAGGATGATGTTCAGTTAGCCGCGGACATTGCTGCGTGGAGAACTTCAAAAACGCATGGAAAGAAAGGGAAGGCACCAGCAGTATCCACTAGGTGGGGAAGTAATTTGAGGGAGGTGGAGGTGGCAAAGGCTCCATAGGCTTTCACAGAGTCCCCTCCCGCTGCAATCTTTCTCTTGTGCCTAGTATACGGGTTTTTTTTCCGGGTTATTTTTTATCATATATGGGCTAGTGTATGAGTATTTTTTCTGGGCTAGTGTTCATTATGGGCTAGTGTATATTATATTAATCAAGGTGGTTTTTGGGTATTCACTGAAGATTCATAGAATCTCCGGAGATATCAGGAGAGCGTGAGAGATCTCGCTTAAAAATCAAGAGTCTCCGGAGACATCAGGAGAACTTGATAGCCTTTCAGGAGAATATTCTACGGCAGCTGACTTCATCGCTTGGCTTATAAGAGGTGGTCTCTGAAGCCTTTGCAAGCGCCAAAAGAGACTCAGGGAATGAAAGCGAGTTACTAATATGGATGTCGCCGGATAGTTCAGAGACTCTCTGGAGAATTTAACAAAGCCTCCGGAGGGTGTCGCTGAGAGTCAAGCGGCTCCGGAAGCCTCGGTAAAAGCTCTGGAGACTCTCAGATGGCCCGTTGACTTCTGGAGATCCAAAGTTTAGCGGGTGCCTCTGAAGGTTTCCCATACCTCCTGAGCCTCCGGTAAAGCCTAATAGGCTTGCTAATGAGCAGGTTGTAGTGGTATTTTATTATCATAATGTCAGGGAGAAGGAAGGCGGTTTGCTTCTTGCTCCGACGTGAAGGTTAAGCAGTCAGGGTATTCTTCTTCCATTAGGGGAATTGGGTTATTGGGGGCGTTGCCGGGGTTTTTAGGGAGAATCCAGGCATAAACGGTGAGTCCTTTGGATTCTTCCGTGAAGGTAGAGGAGTTTAGAATCTCTATTTCTCCATCATGGGTGTGACGGGGCTCTGCCTCTACTAAACAGGAGTGTAGGAAGCAAGAGGGCCGGTAGAAGAAAGAATTAGGTTTAGAGAGTAAAGATTCTTCTTGGTAGACTTAGAATAATCTTAAAGGTCTTCTTCCGCTTGTTACAACTGATGATGAGGAAACATAGAACCAGTGGGCGAGAATGGAGATGAGTACTTATACTCCAAATCTCTCGATTTTCCTGCCTTCCACTGCTCAAGCCAAGTTCCGGTGAAAACTCTGTTTTGGACCGGAGAACAATTCCTCTGCTACCCTGCTTCTCCCTAAGCGCTAGCGGGTGTTTCCGGTCCTAGAGTAATGCACCTCTAACGGCGTTTTCATGTCTTGGTTTGGATTGCGGAGGAAGGATATCGCTTTGGGTTCTCGGCGCGTTGTCTTTCGGATTATCACTTCTTGTTTGGGTTTCCTTTCGGGTTCTCGTGTGACAGTCGTTTCTCTTCCCTGTAATTTTCCTTACTGTGCTTCCGTGAGTTTCCGTCGCGCGAATTACTAATTGTTTCTCGGCGTCTCGGCGTCACTTGTATATATATGGCTCTACCTTCCCTTTGTCTTCCTTTCCTTTCCTTTCTTCCTCACACAATCTTCCTGTTGTATTGGGGTTTTTTTAGTTTAGGTCTTTATTTCTCTACGGGTTATTCCCTTGTGTCTTTGGGTATTAAAATTATATTACGTTAAACCTTCCAAACATCGTTCGCTTCGCGTAACGTAACTCTCTAGTCGGTTATAGCCCGACCCCCCTTGAATACGTCCCGTCGTGTTGTGCCTCTTGGTATTAGTCTATGACAGCTGAACGAGTCCTCTACTGGTACCTTCGTGTTCACTACTTCGTACTCGATATCATCTACATCATCGTTCCCGAACTCTGAAGGGTTACCCCGCTTTCCCGAGCACCCTCCTGTCTTTCCGGTTCAGCGGGTAACAGCACCCTTAGCCAGGGTCAAGGATCACCTGCAGCCTGGCTGTCACACAGCTCCGGTCCTGCATTAGAGGAGTCTCCGCTCCGGTGGTCTACCCTTGGTGGCTGCAGAGCTGTAATTCATTGTAGATCTATTCCCGGGCATAGCCACCGCCGCCTGCGGCAGGGCTATCTTCGCTCTGAAGGTTTAATGGAGATGCCCGGCGCTTAGTAACCTTTCTCTAGCCGGTCCTCTATCCACTGACAGGACTCAGACTCGTCAGTCTGGTCCTTCATCAATAGATCTCCTCCTTAGTAGCCAGAAGGTAAATACACTTGCGGCAGGTTGCGGTCCTCTCCTACAGGTACTTCCCTATCACTGTAACTACTGGATTCTATCAATGACTCTGAGCCTATAACAGGCCCGGTGAGAACTAGTCTCCTGACCGTTGGTATGGCTCTGTTATAATGTGTGCGTAGGAGTGGGGACGAAATGCCTTGTATTGTGGTAGGTGAGGGTTCGTCATTACAGAGCCGAAGACAATATGGGGAGTAGAAGGTGATGGAATTGCTCGCAAAGTCTAATTTAGCATTGTGACAATGGAGCCAGGGAATCCCAAGGACCACAATATAGTGTTCTAGTTTAGTAACGAAGTATTACGGACCGTTGCCTGCAAAGGCCTGGGCCCATTCCATTACCAAACAGGCGGTTGCGAAGCAGAGTTGTATGAGTAAATGTATCCTTGGGATTTCCTAGTTGGGTTTCGGTTGCATTAGACATTATCGCGGCACGGTTTCTGCCTTGTATATTTTCTCTCTTCCTTGTAAATTCTCTTCGGTGTGATGTGGTGATAAACCCGTAGAGTTTCTATGGGTTTCTTCGGAGCTCGATTGCGTGAAGAACCTTCTGTATATATAGTTGTTGTTGCCTCCTTCTTCCCTATTTCCTTTCTTCCTCACGCAACATCTTCTTTTCGCTAGTTGGTTAGAAGTTTGAATATACTTGATAATTTCAGTCCTTCTCCCTCGTCGATAGTCAGCCCGACCTTCTAGTTCCTAGTACCCCGAATCCCCGACGGTATCAAGCCTGTCTCTGTGTCTCCAAGTCCTACGAAGGGTACTCCGAATGGCTCCTCCTGTCTAGTCACGACGTCGTCTGTTAGACGAAGGCAGTGATGTTTTCAAAGTGGTCAGTGACATGGAGGGAGAATTGTGTAGTGTAGGTAATTTCACCGGAGGAGATTTCCCTCCCATCAATGACTTGGAGTTTACGAGAGTGGGGCAGAGGGTTCATTACAAGATTGTAGTGTCATGCGAATCTCTGCTCAATGCAAGCAATTCCGAATGCTTCAGTGTGTACTAATCCATATAATTCAAAATAATTATTTTTATCGGACAGGGAATACAAAACAACAAGGTGATCATTATCTGATGAACCAACAGTAGAAGAGATAGAGAAACTAGAAACCGAAAGTACAGACAAAGTACGATAGTCGGGGGGAGTTTGGTGGAAGCTACTTAGGCCAAGCTGTCCTTAATTCCCAACAGTTGGCTCAGGACAAAATCAAAAGGATTATTAGAAATAACAGAAGCGCCAAAGGAATCATAATCTGAAGAAGAAGAAGCACCAAGAGAACCAGAACAAAAAGATGACTCAGAAGAACCAAAACCAGAAGCAGAGAAGGAAGAAAAGAAGAAGAAGAGCCTGAAACATCAGAAGAAACATAGGATGAACCAGAAGGTGAATCAGAAAGAAGGGCACCGTGTATGGCAGCAGCGGCGCGGAGAGGATGAGCAGGGTCAGGGGCACGACGAGCAGCTGCACACTCCGTAGCAAAATGACTTGAGCCTTCACAGTATATGCAGAGGCCTTGGGAGATACGGCAGAAGCGCTCAGCGGGGAACAAGGAGCTATGGGTACGGACACGGAGGTTGGACAAATTTATGGGGGTTACTCCCCCGGGGATGTGAGAAGGATAGGTAGTAAACTGGAGAACGACAACAGGGGCAGAGACATGGGGAGCGGGGGCAGGAATACTAGGGGTAGGAACAGAAAAGGCGGGACGAGAACAAACTTTTACATCCCTAATCCGGTTGTCCAACTGTTGGAGCAGGAGGACGTATTCGTTCAAAGTGGTGGGAACGGCGTGGTGAATCATTCCTTGATGGAGGTCATAAGAGAGGCCCTGGATAAGGGAATGTTTCTTTGCACTTTCATTCCACTCACCATCGGCAACCAAGTGTTAGAATTCCGCATAATAGCTGGAGAAGTCTCAACCTCCCTGAGCATGAGTTTCAAGTTTTCACTAGGCCGTGGCTACTCTGTCTGGGTCCCCGAAGGCAACCTCAAGAATGGTAACCAGACTTATTTTTTGGCCAACTCGCTTGCTCATGACGGGCTAGTGGCATAACTTAGTATAAGGCTCTTCCTGACAGAAGATTGATGGCTTAGGTGAACTGTTGCTGGAGGGCAGAGAAACGGTCACAGTTGGCCACCATCTTGAGGTGGAGTTGGGTGATAAAGGGACGCAGGGTGGGGCGAGAGCCATCATACTTGGGGGGGGTTTGAGACCTTTTCCGAATGGGCAGCTACCGGAGCAGGATCAGGGTTAGCCGGTCCTTGCGGACCCGCTGGGGGAGGTGGAGTAGGGGGAGGGTCGGAGTCCTGATTGGTCCGAAAAAAATGTATTAGCTCACATTGTTCCATGAGTTGCGACCGCAGTTGCACTACTTTGCGTTCAAAGTCAGGGATGGCTGCTGTGACATTCTCAGCATTGGGCAGGACTGCACGAGCTTGTTCTCTCTGGGTACGGATATTTCCAATAGTGATTGCCAGGCGAGTGAATAGGAGGGAGGGGTCCTCTGTGTACTGTTGATGAAATTCTGCAAGGGTCTGAGGGCTGGTCCAACCAGCGGCAGCGGAGGTAGACATTGTCTCGAGTGTATCAGGCGTCGATATAAATCGCACGCAATGTAATCTAACGGACGATGTTGTAACTAGGCAGGAGGAGAAATGTGAGGTACGCTTCATAAAAGTTTAAGAACACAGTAATGGGCTTGATACCGTCGAAGGTATGAACTAATAGGGACTCAAGGGTCGGGCTGATTACCGACGAAGGTAGGAACCACATATCAAATATATTTAACCTTAAAACTAAGCAGCAGAAAGAAGACGTTGCGTGAAGGGGAAAGGAAAAGAAGAAAAAGAAGACATCTTTTTTTTTTTTTTTTAAATCATATCTATTCATGTTTCTAGATACAGAAAGTTCGCATGCAGTATAAACTATGGCGTAAACAGACCTTTCCCCGACCGGCACCGCTGGCCAAAACAGATGCTATAAAGAAAAACAAAAGAAAGAATTTCCACCGTTTGCTTACATGCAATGCCCCCTGTATCCCATTCTCTGGGTCACATACGGTTCTAGAAAGAGGGCCCCAACTGAATCGGTGGGACTGGCTGTTGGTGTTTGAGGGCGAAGGGGGGTGGCTTTTTGGGCCACATGAGGAGTGGGGGGTGGTGAGAAGAGGGACCGAGTTTACTGTTTTCCGCAGTCTTGTCGGCACATTATCAACGACTCGGGTGGAGAGGAGTGGATGTCTAGTGGCGATGTCCATGTCACCGGGGTAGAGGGTTTGTGGGGGCGGTTAGGGGGGCGGGATGTGCAGGTTGGGAGGAACGCATGGTGTGGACGCCGCGCAATTAGCGCGTTGGGGAGACTTCGCAGCAGTTGGGGATAGGGCTGGAGTGGCCTTTGCAGGTGCTGACGGGCATCTGTGTTCTCGCGGCTGTGTAGGAGTGTGCAGATTGAGCAGGTAGGGGTTGCCTGCTTGCAGCCTGGTGTTGTGTCCGTGCTTGGCAGTTGCGGCATTGGGTTGATGGTGTGGACTTCCACATTTCTATGCAGTGGCGTGGTCTGGAGAAAAAGGCGGATTGGGTTTTTGAATAGAGGGCATCTTCTTGTTTGACGGAGATGACCACTGAAGAGGTTTTTTTTCTGGTTGCGGATTGTGTCGTCGGCAATCAGGAAGCGGGTGGAGTTGACGGATGTGCCAGTGGCTAATGCGATGGCTTCTGGGAAGAGGGCGTCAAGGGCTTCCTTGTTTGGGAGATCAAACAGTGGGATGCCATGGATGACGAAGTCGGTGTCCGTTAGGGGCAGAGTTGAGAGGGGTTGAGGGGGTGCCAACTTCTTGATTGATGATGGCAGTGAGGGAGGCGAAGAAAGGGGCATAGGTGGTGGTGGGGACAGAAGGTGGGGCTGTGGCGGTGATGGTGCCTCTGTCATTGGTGGTGAAGGAGAGGGAGGTGGCAGGGGCTGAGAGGCCGTTTCTTGCTAGGAACTGGCCACACAGGATTGGGAGTCTGGAGGAGAGGCGTTCTGCTTCAGGAATGGGGGCGGGGGAGTACCGTGTGCAGAAGAAACGACGTTGGGCGGTTGGGAGGGTGACCTCCTTCTTGGGGTCTGCCCTGGTGTGTTGCTTTGTTGTTTTTTTCTTAGCTGCGGTGTTGTTGGGTGTTGGGGTCTTGGCTGCGTCTGCATAGGATTTGGGGCCTTGGCGGGCGGCAGATTTTTTTTGGCGTGAGGAGGGGGGGGCGGTTGTGGTGACGGTGGCAGTTTGCTTAGGGATAGCCTTGATCAGGCCTTCCAGTTTTTCAAACTGTTTGGGGAGGGTGGGTGTGTTGGTGGTCGGTAGCTGTAGGGCTTTGACCGTGTCTGTGAGGTCTGCTATTTGAGCCCTGATGTCGTTCAGGTATTCAAACATGAGGTTGTTTTGTCTGACTATGCCTGTGAGTAGGTAGGTGTCACAGAGAGTAGGTGCGAGTGATGGTTTCCTGAATTTCGCTTTGATCGAGTCCAGGATGGGTTCGTATGTGTCCTGTTCATCGTTATATGGATGGGGGAGTTTGTGAAGGCGTTGGTCTATTAACTCAGCCTGGAGGGCTGCAAGGAGTCTGTTTTCGGGTGAGTCAAAGGCGAGCTCGCTTGGTAGTGAAGCCATTGTGGTGGCAGGATTTAGGTGTGGTGATGGTGTTGCCACTCAGGGTTGTGGTGTTGAGTTTTCAAAAACCGAGTGAATAGAGGGGAAGAGAAAAGAAGACATCATCGACTATATAAATATATATAAAGTTGCTTCACGCAACCGAATCTCTAAGAAACCCATAGAAAGTCCACTGATATATCATGACACCATTCCGAATTGAAAATTACAGGGAAGAGAGAAATTATACAAGGAAGAAACCGTGTTGCAGCAACACCTTACGCAACCGATAACCGAATAGGAAATCCTAACAACACATTACTTACGCAGCCCTGCTTTGCAGTTTCCTTCTTGGTAGTGGCACAGGCCTAAACCTAGCCTGTCGACTTCGGTCCGTGATAATGAGGATGTTAAATACGTAAGGAAAGAGAACTCAGAAGAACCAAGATGGTACACTGAAAGTAATACGAGAATCAATTCACAACAAAGTTGGTGAGAAAGGTTTAGAGTGCGTTATCTAAATACTAATATGTCTTTAGGTTGATGAATTGAGAAGGCTTAAAGAAGTTGTATTGAAATTAGACCTTGAAGAGAATGATGTTCAATTAGCCGCAGATATTGCTGAGTGAAGAGCTTCACAAGCGTGTGGGAAGAAACGGAAGGCACCAGTAGTATCTACTAGAAGGAGAAGTAATTTGAGGGAGATGGAGGTGGCAAAAACTTCATAGGTTTTTACAAAGTCTCCTCACGCCACAATCTGTGTTTTGAGTTAATATATGAGTTTTTTTCTGGGCTACTGTTTTTTTTTTTTTTTATTTATTCATTACTTGAACTAGTGTTCATTATGGACTAGTGTATATTATATTAATCAAGATGGTTTTTGAATGTCCACTGAAGCTTTGTGAAGTTTTCGAAAATATCAAGAGAGCTTTATAGGTTTTTGGCGGAATATTTTATGGAAGTTGGCTTTATTGTGAGGCTTATAAGAGGTGGTTTTTGAACCCTTTGCAAACGACAGAAAAAACTCCAGGAATGAAACCAAGTTACTAGTATGGAAGTCTTCGGATATTTCAGTGACTCTCTGGAGAATACAACAAAGCCTTTAGAGGGTGTCGCTGAAAGTCAAGGGCTCCGAAAAACTGGGATAGAGGTTTAGAGAACTCTTCAGAGAATCTAACAAAGTTTCAAGAGGGTGTCCCTGAAAGTCAGGGGGCTTCAAAAGCTATGATAAGGGCTCAAGAGACTCTCGCATAGCCTATTGACCTCTGAAGTTTGAAAGTTTAACGGATGACTACGAAGGTCTCCCACACCTCGCAAAACTCCAGTAAACACTAATAAGCTTCCTACTATGACATCTTTCCTCTTCTCTTGCCTCCTCTTCTTCCTTCTGACAGTGTTCAAGCTTTACCATCGAGATTAGATTCAAATTCTGCTGTTAGATCTCTTTTCCTTCTCACTTGATTTGCTTTAGATCCTGGTGGGCAAGGTATATCCGAATTATATACATATCACGGATGGATCTAAGGCCTTGCTCGATATCCTACGTAGCAATCAGAGAGGCGGGGAACTAAGGTACACGACTGAGGCAGAGGACTTTCACGTTGTAGCGAACCGAGGGGTGGGTTCGATACCTTCAATATCCAAGGGATATGGGAACCGCTCGAGTTCGCAGGTGTACGGGATAGTTCGAAGGTCGTAAGCGTACCGAGTCTAACAGACGACGTCGTGACTAAACAGGAGGAGCGACTCAGAGTACGCTTCGTGGGATATGGGAACACAGGGACGGGCTTGATACCATCGGGGATTAAGGATATTAGGGACTAGGGGGTCGGGCTGATTACCGACGAAGGGAAAGAACCGAAGATATCAAATATATTCAGACTTAAAACTAACTAGCGAAAAGAAGACGTTGTGTGAAGAAGAAAGAAAGAAGATAGGAAAGACATCAGCAACTATATATACAGAAGACCCTTCACGCAACTGAACCCCGAAGAATCCCATAGAAACCCCACCGATTTATCATCACACCACACCGAAGAGAAAATACAGGGAAGAGAGAAAATGTACAAGGAAGAACTGTGCCGCAGCAACGCCTGACGCAAGTGAAGACTGAATAGGAAAAGCCTAACAACCCGTTACTCATACAACCCTGTTCCGCAACTGCCTTCTTGGTAATGATAACGGCTTGGACCTAGCCAGTCGGCTACGGTCTGTGATACCGAGGTACTGAGACAATAAGATTTCCTAAAGACAAAGAAGGTTGCGTGAAGAGAAAAGGAAAGCAAGAGAAACTAGTACAGGCGAGAGGCAAGGCCTCTAAATATATCCCAATGATTCCTTCGCTTATTCAGCTATAGAACCTTCTAGAAACACAGTATCACGGACGGTCGTCGACAACCTAGGTCTAGGCCCGTTACATTACCAAGCAGGTAGTTGCGGAGCAGGGTTGTGTGAGTAATGCACCCTCGGGATTTCCTAGTTGGGTTTCGGTTGCGCTGAGTACTGTTGCGGCGTGGTTTCTTCCTTGTATATTTTCTCTCTTCCTTGTAATTTCTTCGCGCGACGATAAATCGTATTTCTTCGTTCGAAGACTCTTCTGTATATATAGTCGCTGGTGTCGCCTCTCTCCTTTTCTTCTTCACGCAACGTCTTCTTTTCGCTAGGTAGTTAGAAGTTTGAATATACTTGACACTTTGTTTTCTCCTCCCTCGTCGGTAGTCAGCCCGACCCTCTAGTCCCTAGTATCTTGAACCTCCGACGGTACCAAGCCCGTCCCCTTGTCCCCCAAGTCCCCCGAAGCGTACTCCGAGTCGCTCCTCCTGTCTAGTCACGACGTTGTCCGTTAGAGACAGAGGTATAACAGCGTGCCAAGATTTCGCGTTACGTTACTAGGTTTACCGCTGCACGGGAAGGTGTCAGCGATTCGGTTAAGCATTTTCGGGTTTTCATTTGTAATCGCGCTTTCGGTTTCTATGGGTTTCCGCCACACGGGTTAGTAATTGGTATTTCATGATGGATATATATATATACTACCGTCCTCTGTTTATCTTTCCTTTCTTCTACGCAACCTTCCTGTTCTTTAGGGTGTTATATTGTTTGTCTTTAGTTCTTTATGGTTATTATAGTTGTGTTACATTAGTTTTAATATATATCGCTCACAAGCATTATAGTTCCTTCCACGCCTCGAACCCATAGTCGCTCGAACTCATACTAGTAGTTCCTCACGCTCCATAGATCCCAACCTCGGTTATGCTCCTTATTCCCTTCGTCCATAGATCATAGTCTATGCATCACAGAAAGCGAAATTTACCCAGGTATCTTCAAGTCCACTACTTCGTACTCGAGATCATCTATCTCCTAGTTCCCGAACTATAGAGGACTTCCCCGCTCTTCGCCAAGCAACGCCAAGACCTCCGTCACAATAGGGAATGCATTATAAAGCGAGTGACTCATTAATCTCTTTACTCCCAGAACCGAACGGAAACTCCTACACCTTTCAATAACAAATAAAAACTCGACTAAACTCTTTTCCTTCACGCTTACATACAATATTGTGTTACACCATGATAATACTATAGGCTGCAGACTGGTTCCCTCCAATCTTTTGGAATTTAGCTCTTACTGTGACGGGGCTCTGCTTCTACTAAACAAGAGTGCAGGAAGGAAGAGGGCCGATAGAAGGAAGAGTTAGGTTTAGAGAGAAAAGATTCTTCTTGATAGACTTAGAATAATCTTAAAGGTCTTCTTCCGCTTGTTACAACTGATGATGAGGAAAACTAGAACTAGTGGGCGAAAAGGGAGATGAGTACTTATACTCCAAATCTCTCGGCCTTCCTGCCTTCCACTGCTCCACCTAAGTTCCGGTGAAAACTCTGCCTTGGAGCAGAAACAATTCCTCCGCTACCCCGCTTCTCCCTAAACACTAACAAGTGTTTCTGGTCCTAAAGTAATACACTCTTAGCCAGGGTCAAGGATCACCTGCAGCCTGGCTGTGACACAGCTTTGGGCCTGCATTAGAGGAGTCTCCGCTCCGGTAGTCTACTCTTGATGGCTGCAGAGCTGTAATTCATTGTCGATTATTCCTGGGCATAATCACTGCCACTTGTGGCAGGGCTATTTTGCTCTGAAGGTTAATAGAGATATCTGGCGCTTAGAGACCTTTCTCTAGCGGGTCCTCTATTCACTGACAGGGCTCAGATCTCCTCCTTAGTAGCCAGAAGGTGAGTACACTTGCGGCAGGTTGCGGTCCTCACCTACAGGTACTTCCCTATCACTGTAACTATTGGATTCTATCAATGCCTCTGAGCCTATAACAGGCCCGGTGAGAACTAGTCTCCTGACCAGTGGTATAGCTCTGTTATACTTACCGATTCCAAGCTTCCTACCGCTTCTTCTGTCCTTGATGATTGATTTCCAATTCTCGATTCGATTCTCTAGAGAATCCTTCGATCAACTTGACTAAAGTAACCAAGAACTTTTCTGAACGTAATGAGACCATCGTTCTTTTGTTGTTTTTATCAAACTTGAAATCTTATACGAGTTCAACAGCTCGTCTGTGTCGCCAGCTCGTCTGTGTCGCCAGCTGTGAGGAGGTTGTATTTGAATATTCAATACGCACGAATATCAATACTAAAAACTTGAGAATGATGTATATTGTGATGATGATAAGTACAAGTGTGGCGTTGCCGTCTACAAAAAATACAACATGAACTCTAGTGCCAAGGAAAGTGCTTAGTCATCTCATTACAACTATGGTTGGGACGTCAGTTGTCAGCGATATTAACCTGTCTTGGACTTACAGGGCTTTAGTCAATGTCAGTGGGGTTCTGTCCCATATTTCTCGTGTCCCATTGTCCTTGTCCCAAAACCTTTATTTTCCAGCATTTCGTCAGTGCCAAGAACACCTCGTTCTCAAAAAGAATGAAATCATGTCCCAACCACAGTGCTCATTACAGTATGTGTAGTGTGTGTCATAGAGGTTTCTCCAGGCGCATGCTTGGTATTAGGACACACCTAGATACCACTTGAGGGGTAATGCGGGCTTTTTAATGTATAGTTTAGGCTACGTTGAAAATTGTACTACAAAATATAGAAGTACACATTTTCTCGCCATGTGGGCGAGTATAATAGTTATGTAAGCAAAGCAATTCAACAATGTCGCAATCACATGACACGGCTGACACGAGTGATATTTCATGATAGGCTCCCACATCATTGCCTAAAAAAGGTTTATATCTACCCTACCTATACATCAAACACCAGCCCTACTCCAGGCCCTCCCATCCCCGCCATATCCACCCTCCACCCCCTCCATCCCTCTAATCCCCTCTTCACCTCCCTCACCCTCTCCAGCCTCCCTCTCTCCACCCTGCTCCGCTCCTCCTCCATCGCCGCCTGCTGCGCCAAATACGCCGCATGCCCACCACCAACACCACCAACACTCTCCACATGCCCACCACCCAAGTCAACATTCTGAAACCCCCCACCTCTCGCCTGCACCTCGCGCTCCAACGTCTGCACACGCTTCTGCAATCGCCTACGCTCCGCATCCTCAATCTCGTCGACATCCTCGTCGTCTTTTCCGCCACCTTGCTTCAGCGCACTGTTTTCAGCTTCAAGGGCGATAATACGCTCCTTGAGCTCGGTCAGCTCAGAGAGAGACTCGCGGGCCCGCGTGTCAGTATCACGGTACATCGTTTTCAGCGTGCTGTAGTCTCGCTCCCAGGTTGCTAGTGCCGCCGCCTGGGCCCTTACGATTGCGGCCTCGGCGTCAAGTTTTCCTTGTGATGCTGCTACCGCCTCCTCTGCTACTTTACGGGACGTTGTCTCAGAGGTGAGGGAGGAAGTAGTGGTCTCGAGGATTGCCTTGGCCTCTCCAAACTCTGCCATGAGCATTTCATTGGAGGTCTCAAGGGCGGCGAGGGTGCTTTGTGTGCTCGTCAGGGCCGCCTGCGACTCGGTGAGGGCCTTGTTGGAGCGCTCGAGTTCTCCTCGAAGCTTAGAGATCTCCATCTCCATGTTTTCGATCTGCTCTTCTTTCGCCGATAGCGAGGCCTTATCCTGGCTGTTTGAGACCGTCGAAGTCTGCAGTTTCAGATCCGAGATCTGTTTCTCTTTATTCGTGAGTTGCGAAGTGAGGTGCGACATCTGGCGGGTGAGGTCTGCAATCTCGTTTTTCTGTATATATCCTGCATTAACCACCACTCCACTTCACAGGAATACAGAAACAAAAATACCCACCATCTTCTCTAGCTGTCCCTCTGCCTCGCCACTCTTCCTCTGGCCCTCGGCTGCCCTCTCCCCTACCTCCTTCAACTCCGTCCTGACCTCAGCGAGCGCCTGGATAGCCTCATCCCTCTCCACCTCCGCTTCACTCAGCCTCTTTGCCTCTCCTTTCAACCTCTCAAGCTCGGCTTCATGCTTTTCCACAAGTTCCGTCAGCTCTGAAATGGTGGTAGCCTGTTTCCTGTACAGATCCGGCAAATCTGTCGGCGACAGCGGGCTGCGGCGGGCTTCCGCACCAGTGATTGAAGGCCTGCGCAGCGAGGCTGATATGCGACGGGTGTGAAGGGAGGTGCCAGGTAGGGGCGACGCTGAGTCTGTCTCGCTCGACTGGGAGACTGGTTTTTCTGCTGATGGAGGTGAGGTGGTGGATGCAAGGGCGGGGGAGTCCTCGGGTACGTCGGGGGTGCTGGGACGGCTGCTAGGACGGCTGCTACTGGGTGAGGATGTGGATGTGGGAGCCTTCTTGCCTTTTTTTTTCTTTAGGGCTTCGATCTAGCTCTAGCTGTTAACACTGGGAACTAGCTAACAAACAAACTAGGTAGGTAAAACTGTAAATAGCCCAGTACTGACCCGCTTCTTAGCTGCAGCGAGCTGTGCTGCTTTCGTAGCTTCGTCGTCTGGCATTGCTGGTATTCTAGCTGTTCAGATAAAGCTATGAGCTCGCAATTAGATATTCAAAAGCTTGTTGGCTAGCTCTGAGCTCAAAGTTATATACGATGACGAACGAACAGCTGTCTGTCTACTAATTGATTTATTTGATTAGATTATCTCCCGATTACCCGGATTCTCGATTCCCTGCTAATCTACATACATGCAACCCCTACCCTGAATCAGGATCACATGATCTTTAAAAAAATAATAGTACGTACATATCGCTAGTACGCTGGCTGGATAGTTCGGCATTTCAGGCACAGGACAGACATTGCTTCTCGCAAGGATAACCCGTTCCTGCATATGTGTCCTCTGCGAAAGCGAGATTATCACGCGTCATTTGGTTGTGTTACGGCGAAGATTGCGGAAGTGAGTGAGAGACTGAGTGAGTGAGCACAGACATTACGCCATATGAGTCCTAGAATGCGCGTTCAAATACTTATCGAAGTGGTACTTTTATGGGAGAAGTATAAATTGTTGGGCGGATCATTCGCTTCTATCTTTATTATTTATCTGAGCTGTGGATTGTCTATATATTACCTCTATGATTCATGGGTTTCTTTAACTACATGTATGTACCTACATCATGCAATGTTGACGGTACCTAGAGTCTGGTCAAAGCGCGTTCAATTTATTCGGGTTCCGAGTTTATGTTCACGGCCGAGCTCGTGTATGGCACAATTCACTAGACTACTGAGCTAGTGATCCGGGGCAGTGCTCTCAACAGTTTCAATGAGTGTCACTTTCAATTGAATTGACTTGAATTGATGATGGTGTTAGAATTCCAGGTACGGTGTTCATCATAGATACCGAGAATCTGATAAGATAAACACCCCTATTCTACAGCAAGATTCTCTTTCGTACTTTCCCTCAACCCCCCCGTACACTCCGCCGCCTTAACTCCAGACCGGAGCTCCAACCTACCCTACTGAACCCCCTAGATATTCGACAACAATGAATTTCATCCTATAGCCCCTCTCTAAATTCTATCTGATAACTAAAGTACAACCAACCCAACACAACCCAAGATAGACCTATCTCATCAGATAACTATCTTTTTCGGCTACGCTCACCTCACAGTATCCCTGTCCGCAGAGCACGCGAGATGCCTCCATTTTAGATTACAGTATGAGTATGTTATGTAGAGCCTGTGTGTACTACACGAGGCAAAAAAAAAAATAATAAAAATAATAAATAAATAATAAATAAATAAATAAATAAATAAATAAATAAATAAATAAATAAATAAATAAATAAATAAATAAATAAATAAATAAATAAATAAATAAATAAATAAATAAATAAATAAATAAATAAATAAATAAATAAATAAATAAATAAACAAATAAACAAATAAACAAATAAACAAATAAACAAATAAACAAATAAACAAAATAAACAAATAAACAGCCAGCCTCCAAGGCTCAGACAAATCGAAACGGCCCAGAAGACTCACATCACAACCAGAGTGCTCCCTGTTATCTATCTTGTCTGTCAGTTCAACCAAGTCAAGCCAAAACCGCCACGCTTGCGCGCGCGCAAATTAAATCACTGTACCACTGTACCACGCTGTACATGTGCTGTGTAAGCAAAACAAAAAGAAATCCAGGATTTCATCTCGCTAGAGCAGTTGTTACTTGTCACTCTGAGATTCTCTGCTCTATGTATGTATAACGCGCTGTACCTCATTTCAAGAAGCCATGCCTGTACTGGTTAGTAGTTTAGCTCAATCTAAATATATTTCCCTGCGCAGAACCACCGCCTCACGTGATACAAGCCCCGTGAGCACAGACGCCCGAACAAGGACAAGGACCAGGCAAGCTTCAACAGAAGGAGGGAAAAAAAAAAAAAAAAAAAAAAAAGCAAAGTGCCATTCGTGAGATTGATAGTCGTAAAAAGAGAAAAGAAAGAAAAAACGAAAAAAAAAAAAAAAGAAAAAAAAGAAAAAAAAAAAAAAAGTTTTCGCAGGGAAGGGCACCGGAGGGAGGGATTGAAACACCCACATATATAATTTACAGGTCAGAGTATATATGTAGAAATTCGTTCGACTCCCAACATCCTCCTCCTTCCTACCTGACCTTCGCATCTATCTATCTGTCTACAGTGCAAGTTACCCCTAGGGAGCTAATTAGCTGGTTGATTTTGCGCGAGATTGAGACTCGACTCCTACTGCACTCACTGAAGAAAGACAGACACAGAAGGGCAGACAGAAGTGCCCTGAGATCAGATTGGAGCTCCAGTCGTTACTGCTTCTGCCCAGATTACTTCTGTTACTGCTACCGCCGGTGACTACATTACACTACATTACAGACGGGGGGCAATCACCATTGATTCGACCACGTCTGCTGCACATCCACATCGACATCTGATACGGTACGCTGACAGCGCTCTACGAATCCCATCAGCTGCACCTACGGCCCGTTAATTAGCATCACGCATCTCCAGCACCTAATCTAACCAATATACTCTAACCCCCCCCCCCCCCTTTAAACATCCTCCAATAATCACCAATCAACTGTACAATGGCCGCTGAACCCCCCTCCCCCTCCGCCTCTCTCACCAGCCACTTCCAGAACCTCTCCGGCCCCCTCACCACTCACTTGACTGACGCCAACAGCATCCCCATCCTCAGCACACACCCCACACCCAACAGCCCCGCGCTCTCGTCGCTCTCCTCTGCATTCGTCGCAGCGCACGACACCGCGTGCCGCATGGGGCTCGGCACGCCGTTGCGCGTCACCATCGCGACGACCGCTGGCGCAGCCGTCATCCAGACGGCTACCGTCGAAGCGGGGAAGGAGAGGGAGATGCTTGTGGGCACCGTTGTAGCGCGGGCTGATCGGCTTGCCGAGGCGCGGCTGGCGAGCTGGGGCGTGGAGGAGGTGGCGAGGAGGTTTCAGAAGAGTGTGGGGGAGGGTGCCTAATGGAATGGAATGGGTTGTTTTTGTTTTTGTTTTTACTTGTATGCGGTTTTGTTTTCGCTTGGGTTTGGCTCTTTGTTGCTCGTGGTGAATTTCGAGAGTAGGCAGGCAGGCGGTGAGAAACATCGATACCACCTAGGCCTATCTGTATGCATGCACCGTTACGTTACGATAATCATTTCTTCTTTCTCTTGAGGGTTTTCTTTTCTGTTCAATTTCATTCACTTCATTTCACAGTAGAACTATTACTTTCTTTTTCCCTCTTGTGTGACCAGTGGCTTTCTCCGGTCACCTGCCCTCCGATCCGACTTCATGATCTCTCCTCCTCATCGTGTATCTTTATCTTCCTTTGTCTTGTCTCCAAAGGTGGGGTAGAGAGAAGAGGGGGTGGAACAGAAACAACACTCAAAAAGGAAGCATTCCATTTCTTTCTTTTTTGTTGGTGTCTTGGACGACGCTTCCCACTGACTGGTCCTAGACGGGACGGGAGTGGGGAGGGAGGAGAAACATGGAGTACTGCCTATGGATAGTCGGGGTCGTAGTATTAGTAGCGATCTAGGCATTAACGTTGGGGAATTTTTTCGGTCTGTATTTTATTACTATTACCATTGCTGCTTAAGTTGTTGGTAGTCTAGTCGGGGAGTTAATGGAATTAATAAACAAAATCGCAATCATCATCATAACAATCTTACTCTAATCTACGTACTCTTCCGTTCCCTTTTTCCATCGGACTTTCTATGCGCCGTAGCATGTATCTCTCCGTTTTTCCGTAGGGTCTATGTTCTAGAATCAATAGAATATCCGCAAGGTTGATTAGTACTCTGTTAGCTACATAGCCATCAAGCAACCATCAAAGTGATCTCAACCCGTCGGAGGCATCTGCGCTCATTAGTACACCCATCCATTAATCCGAACGTCAGCACCCTTATCAGCGGCCCCACTGGAAACAAAGAGATGCAACGGGGAGGGCTCTGGTCACATACCTCATTCCTCGTCGGGAGTGAAAGGCATTGACTCAGTCGGTCTAATAATAATAATACCACTAATTAATAATAGCGTTCCGAACGAAACAACGGTATCATGAGGAATGTGAACTTGAAAGAATAGATAGTACGGCACGCGACATTGCTTCATGAGTTTACTCGTAGAGAAGACGATGATCGATAGAACGTGGACGCATGATTGCCCGCATTTAATAATATAAACAGGCTATATTCGGTTGTTGAAACTCGCTGCAAGCAAGAGACGCAGAAAAGCACCTCCTGCCGCAGCAGTAATTACAACAATCCACGGCTATGGGGGTATAATTGACTACTAAAACTATCTTAAAAGGTATAATTGTTAAAGATATAAAGAATAAAACGTTTTTGTGAATTTTATACAAAGAATTGAAAATCTCATCTCGCAAGTCCCCCCTTCCTTCCATCCCAAGCCAAGTTAATGCCCACCCTTTTTCTCAAGCAAAGGATAAAAGTATATAGCATATCAAATAGACAAAGGACAAATGAAATACATGAACATGCAGACGTGGTCTTGTAAAGGTCGACCAGAAACCAAAGAAGAATAATCCGCCCAAAGCAAAAACCTAAATAAAATACAAATCTTGTGATGACCCTCATCGCCAGTTTCACTTAGCGTCGACGAGTGACGGTTAATGATGCGCAAATAATATCCATTGCCGTATACTAAGCTCCCTGAAAATGAAAACGCATATAAACAAATTAAAAATAGTTTATGCGTAGGCTTTATGTGAAGTTCCGAATGGATATAGGACGAAGTAGGCAGACTGTCCAGGCTTGACAGCTGTGGTGCATCCTCCAGCGGTAGAGAATACACCGTTCTCGTATGTGCAAACGCTGTTGCCACCGATAATAGCTACATTGTAACCTAGAGGCTCACTGTTGAGTTGGTTTTGGCTAATTGACAACCACATCATACCAGAATTCATGCCGGCGCCAAAGATCTACAATATGTTAGTATCATTGCCTGAGGAGAGATTCAAATAGGATTCATACCATTGGTGACCAGTTACCGCGACCTCCATTAGGCACTCCCCAAGTACAACCTTCTTCGATACCAACACCGGCCTTGTTGACATAATACTGGGCAGATGTTGGCTGACCCTGCCACTTGTACGAAACTTCGGAAATAGGGACCGTCAACGGCTTGCTGGAACCAGGCTCACAGGCCAATGGAACAACCATGTTCTCGGATCCGGGGTAATCAGTTCGACAGACAGAGACGAGATCTGAAAGTTCGTTTCTGACGGTGACCCCACCCTCACCAGCCTGGCAAAGTGTTTTATATGAAGGACGAGTCAAACGAAGCTTTCCACCCTTACAAAGGAGCCCTCCATGGCTCTCACCAGATGCAGGCTGATCAGCGGGCCATTGGGACTTGCTGTACCCTCCTGGGCAAGCATATGAACAAAGGGCGCCTTCTGTACATCTACCAATGGCATCTCCGTTCCCACCATTGATCTGAATACCGGACCAACCTTCTTTTGTCACCCAAGAGAGAGGGATAGCACCATAAGCTGAGGGGAATATATCACAGTCCAGCTTTCCATCAGGGAACTCCACTCCAGTATTAGGGTTGGAATCAACACCCTTTCCGGTACTAGGGTCAACACCGAGGTTATAACCCCCGGCAGGGGATGATGATGATGCAGATGCTGCAGCGGAAGTCGAAGTTGCAGGAGTGGGAGCAGCTAAGGTGGTAGTTGTGAGAGTGCTAGATGCTGGAATGTTGATTGACGTGAAGCTGGAATAGCCGTCGAGCTTGGCCGCAGACTCTGATGGAGAAACGTTTATGGCAGCAGTGGTAGGGGTGGAAGATCCATAGGCTCCGGATGTGACCGTAACGTATTTGGTAACAGTCTCGGTCTCGGTCTTGACATTCCTCTCGACATTACCACGAGCATGGACAGCACGGTGCTTGAACTGGCTGCCACCATGAGGTTGTGCAACAACACCAGATTCAGCCAAAGCCAAGGCAAGAAGGCCGAAGTAAGCAGTCTTGGAAAATTGCATTTTGTTGGAGATTTGTGAGTAGGTTGTGCAGTTTTTACCCAATTTAAGTGAGTGAAAAACTAGCCTCTTATATAATACGAGGTATAAGCAGATAGAAATGATGAGCGCGAGAAGTAAATTCTCTATGCTGCTTGTCTTAAAAATGAATGTGTCTGGAAAAGAAATGAGTGTATCCTTTCCTGTTGGAGGGGACAATTAATTAGCAAAATTGTAAGCTAAAGAAGGACGAGAATGTATTGCTGTGAAGAAGAAAAGAGGAAAGGAAGGATGAGAGGGAACCACGAGGTAGAAGTACTTTGTGGGAAAGACATGTGGAGGACAAGCAAGCAGGGGATTGGGTAATAGTATGATAGTGATGAGATGTGGTATCAGGGGTTGTAAACGTTGCCTGTATGTGTATAATGCACTTCAAATGCTGATGCCACACAATGGAGTCGCTATTCACACTCGGGAGCGGCGCCAAGTCTCAAAGGCCCATGCTCATTTTTAACAATCCATGGCACATCCCACATACAGACAACATATAAGTGGGCCACCAGGACTGGGTATATAGGGAAATGAGCAATCCCAAGATAGAATACAACAAGGGATTCCCAGTGGAAATACCCTGTTCTACCCGCTGGATGGCTGGTTCCTACCCCCAAGGCACGGTTGATTCATAGGCGAAAGGAGGAAAAGGCGCAAAGGAAAAGGCGCAAAGGAAAAGGCGCAAAGGAAAATGCCATGGGAAAATGAAAGACAAAGTCGTTTCACTCACCTAAAAAGTGAAGTCCAAGTAAAGGGAAGTGATTTGCGAGATGAGAGAGTGTAGGATGATTGGAATCGAAAGTTTTCAATATCGCGAAAATGGGACCTTTTAAGTGAATCATTTTGGATCGAAATAAAAAGTCTTCACCCTCAATCTCTTCAAACTTTTCTTTCCCTGTAATTCTAGACCCTGCGAGGTTGGCAGTTGATCGTGAGCCTGGATAAGATCTAACGGTTTGCGGCATTGGTGTGGAGGTTTCAAGTTTTTTTATCATCCCAGTGTCCTTGTGAACAAGAATCTCGGTCCATTTATCTATATGCCAGAGCGTGAGTGTGGAGGCTTGTAGCCGCGATTCTGGCTGCCCAAGTATCTCCACACTAGGGCTCATGGTTGACGGATGGTAACTTAACTTTGTTCACAGCTTGAATTCATCCCCCTGCCAAGCTAAATTAGAGGTGGGTTCAGTTCCTGACATATGTACACAGGATGCGCC
Source organism: Morchella rufobrunnea (assembly GCA_024713595.1). Taxonomy (NCBI): domain Eukaryota; kingdom Fungi; phylum Ascomycota; class Pezizomycetes; order Pezizales; family Morchellaceae; genus Morchella; species Morchella rufobrunnea. The sequence goes on from JAMGYT010000006.1 coordinate 1,277,492, forward strand.
AGTGAGAGTTCAAAGCCCCACACCCACTTTATTTTCCTTAGAAACCCCCCAACCAGAACTGAACCGCTTGACGGATAGGGTTCTTGTCGCTGTCCTATGCCGTTCGATACCATTCTACAAGCCTAGAACACCGGAGGGGGAAAAACACCTTAAAACAAGGCTAAGTAGAACAGGTTCATCTCTTGTAGGTAAAGTCTTAGATGCTCTATGGCGTTCCTGAGCAATTTTATATCAGGAAGCGGATAAAAGGCTTCTTTATAATATTTTCAACCATACTCTAGATTGGCTTAGCATTGAGGCTTGACCCCTATCACTCCGTAGCATTCGTGGCCATGGCTCTCAACGGCACATCTATTAGTTGCCAGGCCTCTCTCAGGAAATAAGAAAAAGGAAAGAAAATCAAATTTAAATGTCTTTACCCAACTAACAGAAGCAACTTGTTTCCCAGTACAGTCGCAGTCAGTCTCAGCCGATCAAATCAACGTCTTTTGTCTTGCCCCTGATATTCCGCACGTGGCCTGAACCCGGGAACCAAGATGTCGACCTGCAAATTCTGAACATCTCCCGGTCTTCCGATAAGAGAGATTCGAATCAATCAATTTCTCTTTACTACGCTAGGTGGGGAACCCCTTATCAGGGGACGCTCAAGCGATAAACAGGTGACGACGATAACTTATACATACATGTTGCCAATATTGCACCAGGTCTATCCTTGCTTTCTAAAAAGAACTCGCTTCTCCGCGGCGATCATTATAGATTAAAAGAGGATTGCCCACTCTACCCTAGGTACATGTATCTACATTTACCTATTTGCCATCCCATACGGGTCAGGAGTATTTGGAGCACCAGGCGACGGAATTTCCATCAATTGATATATAGCTCAAAATGTAGAGCATACCTGTGCACGTTCTCATGTATTGTTGAAAAAGAGACTTTAGGTGTGTTTTGCCAGGCAGTATCTCTTTCTCGATATGGATACGCGAGTAAGGAGACAGGGAATATTACATGCCCAGGGGTTCCATACAACCGGGTGAACTTTGCGGAGGTACGCCGGAAGACAGCAAGAGGTCTGTGATATCTGATTGCGCTATATCCTTGAAGAAAATCACAAACTATACGTTGAAGATTTGCTATCAATCAATTAACAATATATTGGTTCTAACAGATAGCGCTTCCGCTGTACTCTTAGCTATCCACTCTATGTACCATCGCAGGTACTTCAAGGTGGTTGTTGAGGTTATCTTTACTGCATATATACTTCTGATTCAGGAACGAACTCATCCTGCCGAGATTACCGATCATATATAATTTTATCTTACCTACGCCTACCTACACGCAGCCAAACGCAATTTCTTGCGATGAGGGAATTTCGCGAAACACTTCACGTCATTTGGGAAGCGATTTTCCTCCTCTTTATTCGGGGCCAGAGTCTCTGAGTTACCCGATCAATTACGCTGAAATAATCTTCATATACCCCATACGCGTACAATACGTTACTCTTAAACATATTGAAAGCGAATCTCGAGACGACTCAGAAGATACCACGGAATCATTAACTCAGTACTGTTTCCCCACAAAACAGCTAAAATATAAATGTTTATGATGAGCCTCAGCCCTATTTGCAAGGTTCATATACGCAGAAGATCTCGCATAGAGGAACCAAAATATTATTGACATCGTATACAATTTATTGAAGCCCCAGCCTTGCTGGTATCTGGATTTCTTAATTTAACTGCTGCTCCAGTTCTGGGCCGCATTTCCGGGTTGCCATAAACCACGAAAATTCGACCCGATCGATACCCGCGCCGTACGGCCGTCGGACTAGTTAATGAAGAACAGAATGCGTGTCTTCAAGCGGCACAGGATTCCCATGCTGATATAGATAAACTGGAATGTAGAATACAATGCTACAGATATTAATCGTAGTTCTTTTTGTCAGTAGTGCCTAAAATAAATAGTTGGATTTTTAGTCAGCCAACCGGATATCCAGTAACTACTGAAGGAACCAGCACTAACGCGTTGGACCGGGAACCCTGTCAGACGCAGAAGCCGGTCGTCTGGCAACCACCAAAATCCGAAGCACCAGTACCTATGGTAAAATTTCAAATCCATAGGTATCTAGATACTGTAGAATTGTCTATTAAGGCAAATGATCCTTCAATTTCAAGGGAAATATTAGCTTGCAAACTTGTGAAGAAATATTTAGATGAGAAATTCCCATACAAACATTTCTATGGGGAGATTGGTGTCATAATATATCTCCACCAATTCTTAAGATATTTGACTTGAGATTTCTTGTTATGGCTCTCATATAAGGGGGATAAATGTTCATAATGATCTAAATTCCATTTGTCCCCTGTGGTGACCATTCTTCAATTATTCAGTTCAAACTTTGGCATTTTGTACGGAGCTCTAGTATTGCGAGTTGACAAAATTATCTGGACGCAACGGATTCCCAACCACGAAACGCAATGAACTCGCAACGTTAACGAACTCCCAAATAAATTAGATAAGGACAATCCTATATATTAGAGAGAGAAAACCACTCTCATAAATTTTTGATGAAGGGCCCGCATATCAATTCGGAGTCGCTTTGTGTCGCATCGCATAAGCGTGCGTCCGGATAATTTTGGCAACTCGCAATACCTGCTGGTTGCTTTGCGAAAGGCTCCCGGTCCAACGCGTTATATGGGAACCAGCACTATATGATAACACACTACCACCTAGTAATATCAGCCCATGATGTACCCCAAAAAGCCACCCGTTTAGTATCCAATAAGTTCCTAAGTGCCTAAAGATTAGAACTCGTGATGACTAGTTTGTACGCGTGCCGTTGGGAAGACTGGGACAAATGTCACGCATGGGAAACAGGCGATCATCGCACCATATCACGTGGGTTTAATTAACTAAAGAAGTGCTTGTTGATTATCGGATGTCAACTGCCTAAGAGAATAGGTCTCTCGATATGAATTGAGTTATTTCACCTTAATAGGGGTATCCAGGCATATACAATATGTATATATATGTATATATGTAAGGTCTGTAGGATATCCCAAAAATTGGCATGTTAGCAGGGGTGGGTTTTTTTTATCTATTGAACGCTCGATTAGAGTAGTATTTACTGTACTAGGACATAAGTTTTGGTAGATTACACCTTTTACAGCCAAAGTACCCATGTTTAGCAATCTAAAACCAACCACTCAGTGTTGAACCAAAATTTCTACCACTCAAAGAGTCAGCAGAAAATATCTCAAGATAGAGCTCAGAGAATTCTAGAATTTTGAGCCCACATTCCAAGTGTGTGTGAGTATGTCTTTCAAGGTGTTCTTTCGAGTATTTCTGATTTGTATGGTGTTCCCATACAAATCTTCCATTGCAACAGCCATAAAAAACTACCAAAGCTTCTGTACCCTGACTGTAGCTAGGTCTTGGACTTTGTTTCCTTAATTATATGGTATTGTAAACCATACACAGCTTCTAGAGTACTCTATTTGTATATCCGATATTGAACTATACAATATGTATCATATCTGTTCCTCACTTATCCTTCTTTCCCTCTATTCATTTGGTTTTTGAAATCTCAATACCAAAATTTTGTGTGGCAACCATATCACCATACCAAAACCCCCCCACACTTAAACTGCACCATGTCCCCAAGACCAAAATTCTCCTCATATGGGACCAAACTCCTACTAGAAATCATATTCGATATGCTAAAGCTAGACAAACTGAACCAACAACTCTACAAACGGGAGAACGGAGACACATCTTTTTACCTTGCAACCATAATGAAACTAAAAATTAGCAAAGACCCAGTTCCACACACTGACAATGTCAACTCCCTTATACTAGTAGGAGTTATCAAACAAAACAATCTGATGTTCGAATATTTCAACGAAATTATTACAGAGCAATATAGGGCTATGAGCAGGAAGGATCAGGAACACAAGCAGAGAACGATGGAAAAGATCGCATCAATAATAATAATTCAAGCTACTGACAAGCCAGAGTCAAAAGCGTTCCAGAATAGTAAGAACCGTATCTGAAAACACTTGTATGTTTTGACAGGTGACGGGGAGAAAGCAGATCAAACAACTATGAATATTTCACTTGATTCATGAATCAAGAAAATTAATGACTGGAGAATCTAAATATATTCTTCTGGAAAAAATAAAAAGGTAAGATGAAAAAAAGAGAGAGAGAAGGTATAAAGGAAAGATATCAAATTGATATATATACACTACATCATCTTCACGATAACTAATCATTTTCATGAAACGAGACTTCAAGGAAACATTGAAAACCTGATTTCCAATCCACTGCATTATGTCGCATCATCGTAAAGAAACTCATAAAACTCTAACGGATGACGTCGTAACTAGGCTGGAGGAGCGACCCGGAGTACGCTTCATAGAGATTCAGGAACACAAAAACGGGCTTGATACCGTCGAAGATTCAAGATACTAGGAACAAGAGGGTCAGGCTGGGTACCAACGAAAGTATAAACCAAATAATTCAAATATTTTCAAACTAAAAACTAACCATCAAAATGAAGACATTGTGTGAAGAGGAAAGGAAAGAGAGAAAGGGAAGACACTAATGACTATATATATAGAGAATCCTTCACGCAACCGAACCCCTAAAAAGCCTATAGAAACCTCACTGATTTATTATCACATCACTACGACGAGAAAATACAGGGAAGGGAGAAAATGTACAAGGAAGAACCGTGCCGCAACAACACCTTATGCGACCCAAACCCCAATAGGAAATTCTAACAACACGTCGCTCATACAACTCTGCTTCGCAAGCGCCTCTCCGGTAGCAGCGGGGGCCTAGGCTTAGCTTGTCATCGTCGGTCCATGATAAGAATCCTGAAGAAAAATACAATGACAAATGAAATTCATGATCCAAACTTTCTTTTCCGATAGTATTTCTCAGTATGTCGTAATAGAAACTGAGTAAACATCACCACTCTAGAAGAGAAGTTTGAAGCCCTTCAAACACTCTCTTCTACTGTATCTACCATCATCACAACCTCGATCAATACGATCCAACAGTTTGAAAAACTAGAGAACCTCATCAAGACGATCCTCAAACAAACTGCCATCCCTCCTCCCTGAATACAAACAAAAGCCTATATCACCCAAAGGCAAAAGGTCCTATATATACACTACCAAGAAGCCATTAATGCAGAATAGGTAACCTGATCCAAAGAAGAAAGTCCTACTGCCTACTGGCCAGCGAAGGTTCTTCCCCACTCACTCATTCCCCACCACCATCCCAGATACAGACCACTTGACAGTCAAACTCCCTATCCTCTTTGGCAAGCTCCTAGCCAGAAATGAACTTACCACCTCTGCCACCTCCCGTTCCTTCACCATCAACGACAAAGGCACAGTCACCGTACCCACTCCCTCCTCTATTCCCTCCACTACAGACTCCTCATACTTCAACACCCTTACAGCCATCATCAATCAAGAGATAACATTTTCCTCCAATCTCTACAATACCATGACTTTCACCCCTATTGACATCGACCTGGCCATCCACAGCATACTACTCTTTGATCTCCCAACCAAAGATGTCCTAACTGACTGCTTTCTAGAGGCTATCATCCTGGCTACCGATGCAATTCCCACTCAAACCCACTTCTTGGCCGCCGATGACACAATTCGCAACCCGAAAAAGACCTCCTCAATGGTTATATCTATCCATTAGGAAGGTGCCCACCTCTTCAAATCCTCTGTCTGTCTTTTCTTTCACCTCTGCCAGTTCATTGAAATGTGGAAATCATCCCCTACTATACAGTACCGAAACTGCTCCAAGTTCAGACATAATACTAAATTCTTTAAGCAGGGCCACCTAACCTGCCCCATCTGCATCTCCAACCACAGTCAAAACGAATACAAATATCTCATTAAGACCTGTGAGGGTTGCTCCAGCCCGACCATCATCTACTGCAAATTCTCCTCCATCAAATATGCCAATTGAAGGAATACCTACCATGTTTTTCTCCTCTCATACCCAACACATCCTACCACCCATCCAGTATACACACTCCATACCTCTCTAGGGCCATGAACACTGGCAACTAGAACTCATATCACCTTCAAGAGCAGTGAGTGTGACAGGGCTCTGCTTCAAACTAACAAGAATATAAGAGCTAAGAGAGCCAGTAGAAGATAGAAGTTAGGTTTAGAGAATAAAAACTCTTCTGGGTAGACTTAGAATAATCTTAAGGATCTTCTTTCACTTGTTACAACTGATGATAATAAAGGAACTCGAACTGGTAGATGGAAATGGAAATGAGTACTTATACTCCAAATCTCTCTGATTCATGCCTTCCACCGCTCAGACTAAGTTCCGGTGAAAACTCTGTTCTGGGAGTGGAAACAATTCCTCCACTACCCTACTTCTCCTAAGTACTAGAGAGTATTTCCAGAGTAAATACCTTTAGCCAAAGTCAGAAATCACTTGCAGCCTGGCTGTCACACAGTTTCGGACCTGCATTGAATGAGTTTCCGCTCAAGTGGTCTACCCTAGATGGCTGCAGAGCTGTAATTCATTGTAGATTATTCCCGAGCATAGCCACTGCCGCCTGCAACAGGGTTATCTTTGCTCAAAAGGTTAATGGAGATATCCGGTATTTAGAGACCATTCTCTAGCCGGTCCTCTCCTGCAAATACTTTCCTATGATTGTAGCTACTAGATTCAATCAATTACTATGAGCCTACCACAGGCCCAGTGAAAACTAGTCTCATAACCGTTGGTATGGTTCTGTTATAGCGAGTTCTCATCAGAAAGCCACAGATAGTGAGCCGGTGAGACTGCGAAACACAGAAACCTTGACACCTACTCTCCATGCTCACACCTAGATGGGCTTCACAACTTCCCCCTCACCCCATAGCCACCACCAATACCGTGTCTTCAGAAAGTCCTTTAATCAAACACTCAACTTATAGCCACAAGGGCAAAAAAGAACCTGTCCCTCATGACACGTTGTTTAACCCACAGGTTGTTGTTTTTTCATTTGTTTGTTTGTTTTTGTTTTTCTTCTCTTTTATTATGTTTGGAAACGTCAGGGTACTCCATTGTTTACTTCATAGTTTAGACTGCATGCGATCATTCTGTACTCAGAAACAAGCATTGAATGATTTAAAAAAAAAAAAAATATCTGTTCCTCGCTGCATCAGGCATACACAAAAATGCCATCCCCGCCAGAGATTGAAATCCGACGCCTCAAACCATAGGTTTTCACTGAACCAAGACCAAAAGTGCAAAGAAGTGCAGAAAATCATGAGCATTGCATCTACCTCCCTTTTCAGGCATTGGAACCAACCTACTGGGCACACTGTATAGTAACAAGGCACGCCTACCTGAAGAACAAATAAACAGGTAGATGAAGACTCGACTACCGCAAAATCCGAGAAAATTCATTGCGAGACAAAAGGGGTTTAGGCCAACCAGAGTCTTTGAACGTCACTATGCGAGTTCCGGTAGAGAATATCCCTGCTGCAGCGCAACGAGAATTCTCAAACTTTTTACCGCCCAAACTAGGTCGAACCAAGTTCCCAATCTAGAATCACAATACAATTAATCACAAGAATGAACACTTGTAGGTCTTTCTAATCCTCTAGGGAAGCTTTTCATAGGTTTTGAATGTGTACAAGAAGTGGTTGAGGGTAATAAGATATTGTAGTTGATAACCCTGTTGCTACTTTACCGCCCGGGCGGATATTCTTTTAAGATAAATCTCAGCTTTAGTCAAACCATAATCTAATGGAGGCCTTATAAATGCTTTTCAGTAGAACTTAATTATGATTTGAGGTCCATGTAAGGGAAAAAAGAGTCCCAAATGAAGATTTTTATTTCTTTCAGGCCTCCATTAGACTACGATTTGACTAAGCCATTTTTGCAGCTGAAAGTGGACTGAAAAAAATATCCGTTCTGGCGGTAATGTGGTTAGGAGCTTTACATATCTCATTAACCTAGGTATACCTACATATAAGTATACCACCTGGGCTCCGAGATCTCAGACGCCATGACAACTCAACAAGCGGTGATAAGAAACACACTGCGCAGAGTACCGCCCCAAAAGAAGGTTCGAATCTGTGAGGTCTAGGATTCAGCTCTGACAAGACTGCGGAATTAAAGTTGCAATAGAGAACGTACTTTATTGTTGCAACCTGCATGCAGCCTTGAACTTTAATGTCAGTCTCTAGCTATCTAATTGGGGATCGCACTAATACATGTTGTACCCTAGAGTCTGTGAGACAATTGAGAGTTCAATTATTTTCGTACCCAGAATATTGGAGATCTTTACCGCTCAGTAACAACTTTTTCCGCACTCGGCGATCATTTCCAAACAACAAGGGTTAGCATTTGACCGGCCCCACAACAAAGATGATAATCACAAAATGTGCGTTCTATCCATTTTCTTTCTCTTTGCCTCATATCTTTCGAAAAATCCCCTTTATGGGTTTCTGCTTGAAATTTCTAGTACATAGCTACAAATTAGTAACTTGGGTGAACATGTACCTTCTGTCCTTAACCAAGACTATAAGCATATTGAATTAGGCCTCTGTAGCACCTCTACTCTGCTCTCTGACACCCCGAAAATAGGCTGTTCATATGCACAAAACTAAAGCCACGTCTCTCATGAGGTTAACTCGAAGGCCAGTATCATGAGAGATAAATCAGGACTTATAATTTGGCAGCAGATCTAGACTGCCCTGCTTGTGAGACACCCTGCGCATGCCAGATGATCCTTCAGATCATACATGTATACTCTCACTTCCCCAAAACATATTGATGACCAGGAAAGTTCCAAGCATTTAAGATAATTGATTTCTCTTGATGGCAGGTCATAATCCCCTGGAGGTCTCGCTCAAAAACTCTCAAATTTCAGGTCATTAGTATCTGCCAATCACATGAATAACAATCTAATTCTCCGCGTGTGTGGTACCACCGAAAATCAGGGGAACCATTAACTCCGATGTTGCGGTCTCGATATGCACGCATGTAAAATCGTGTGACCTAGAGTTCAAGGACCGGGTTCTTTCTGGCGTTACATTGGGTTTCGGGACGTACATGTTTACCACCAGAAAATGAAGTTTCTTAGTACAAAAATAATTGTATGGAGTGGCGCTGTTCTCTCATACAAACCAACCCCGTCTCCGTCACTTGCATTTTCTGTTCTTATGGTGGTAAACATGTAGTAGTGCAAAGTCTCGTAGTGATTCAATATCAGGCCCCGATATTTGATTCGTAGTCATATGGCTGCCTTCAACTAGCTGTGAGACATCTGATAAAACCTGATGCAGTTTGTCAGGTTAATAAACCCTAAGCTTGTTCCTGTTACATATATACAGGACTCTCCTCTTAGATAATTTATTTGATCTTTCAGGCCGGGACCTAGGCTTGAAAATTCAATCGCTGCTGAGCTAGTATGAAGCGGGCGCCGGCATGTGTGGGTCAGAATCTGTTGAAGATCCCTCATAATTCTGAGATGACTATCTCATTTAAAACTTTGCTGATATTATGTGTTATCGATTGGGCCGAATTATAAATACATATTCTCCCATGAGTGCTCCTGCCCAAAGAAAGCATGTCCCGACCCCGGAATATCAAAGGACATACCATGCAAACAAGAGAGCAGGCCAAAACCATCAACATACAGACCAGGGGGCTGCGTTTGGTTGACCTATCTAGCGAGTGGTGCAGTGGTGTAATGTGTTTAGCTTGGGCGGGCACTCTCCATACAATATAATCATCTGATGTCAGCTCTATTGGAAGTATTGGAAGTATATGAACATGCCATCCGCCAAAAATAAGGGAGTCAAGCCTCTCTTTCTTGAGGTTGAAGCATTAAATTGGAGGGCTAGCTGTTATAACGGATGCGCTATGGTGTGAACTGGCTTCGGGATTTCCTCAGTGCTTGGGTGCTGGCTCTGCCGTGCCACCTGCTCAACCACAACCCCAGATCACCCATACTCACATACCCTTACCTCTAGTCAATCGCGGTCACCCTTCTACGAGGCCCAAGTGATTCGTTCTACCGCGGCTAAAACCCCAGATTCGTCCCCACCTCGTGCGCGGGCGAGAAAGATGAGAGGGTTAGACAATTGGAAATCGAAGCCAAAGCTACATCTAGTTCTTCTTCTTGGAAGCTTGAAACCCATCTCTGGAAATCCGCGATTTTAAGGAATTTCTTCATTTTGGCTCCGTCTTTTTGGCAGAACAGCCGCCAGGAAAACAGACCCTCAGTTCATAGTTCCAATAAAGTCGTTAAGAATGAGTCCGAAGTGAGAGACACAAGTACGTATACCACTAATACAAACACCAAGTCCTGTTTGCTGTTGATACTTCTGGCGTGTGACAATCAATGAACAAGGCTGACGAGGTAACCTTTAAAGTAGGTGCATAATATCGCCGCGCCGTGCCAGAGTCTGTTGGGAAAAGAAACTCGAATTCCTCTATGAAATTCCCAGTAGACCGATTTAGCAATGGTTGTATCAACGCGTAGCTCAAACCTTTATGAATTAAATGAGAGGATTTACGCGTCAAAACCTCTACAAAGACCCCCCCCCCCCGGCCCCCCAGGTATACGCAGTTCAAAGCAGTAGCAGATAGTGGCATGGCCAACCTTGAAGCACATTAAGAACCGGGGAGCACTTCTTGATCCTGTTCTATCTCCTTATATATCATGATCTTGAGATATTCTTAATCCTGTAGAAACTTGACCCGGGGTTGTACATCCGTGTGAGAAAAGCGACGAAACAACGCCTGGGCATGAGAGGAAAGTGGAAAGACAAAACAACGAGAGGTACTTTAATATAAAATAAAAATGAAAGTAGATACTGCAGCCCCTGGAGTGTATTTTCTACTTTGCATGGCCCTCTTTGTCCTCCTCTATTGCTGCCATCCACTTTGATAATCAATCAATATCCAGTACCAATCTAGCCACTTCTGGTCCTCCCTAGCCTCCTGCAGAAGTTCTTCTTTAATAATCTGTATTTTCTCATTCAGAGTAACCCGTCTTCACTTGCTAGACTTGTCAAAACATATGATTGTTGAATAATAGTTGTGTTTGTATTGCTTCGCCCAAGTTGCGGGCGCTCGTTGTTTCTTCACTTTTCTCACACGGGTGTATAAATCACAAAGAGTCACTCGTTTGTCTTGGCGGAGCTCGTCCAAACGCAGTTTCCAGGAGGACACGCCATAGCCCTTGTGTTCACCAATATCCAAGATCAGCTGAAGTACCTAGGAATATTTCTAGGGAGATAAGCCACCATCCCGATCATTTGTCACAAAATACCTCAGTTATATCTATCTAATTAATACAGTATGGCAATGGCCGGTCAAACGAAAGGACCCGGAAATGGAGAGAGAGCTAACCGGGTAACAATATATATCAGGTACAGAAGTATGGTACAGACTGAAAAAAAAGAAAAAAGAAAATGCTGGCAAGATCCCAGGTTAGAGCAATTGCAAGGGTTGATACCGAACCTACGTCACGATGTGAAAAGTTACAAATCCAAACATAGACAGCGCCTAATCTCCCTGATTTTGAGCACGGAAAACTGCTTGAGTAGGCTCCGCGTGCGGGTGCCTGCTCGTGCCTGCCCCAATTCACTCCTAGACCACCCAAATTGGTATTTCTAACGGATACCGTACACTTGAAAAAGTACTTTGTATCATTTAAAAAGTACTTTAGGGGTAGAATCCCAAAGCAAATATCACTCGAGTTATTATTATAATTTGATTAAATAATCAATGCACTGTAAAACCATGGGTTTGTACCAACTTAGCTAAAACGGTAATCACTCTACCATCAATTAGAGGATAGGCCGGTCCCCTTCAACCCGCTACAAATTTGCGGCGAGAAGTTGAGAGATAGAGATTGAGGATATGTGATAGCTCCGGTTGGTAATTTTTCTCTCTTGAGGATATGTGTGAAAATGGAGAAAAGGAGCGACAAAGACTTACGTATGCGAATCTACAATGTCAGACATTCACGCCACTGACCCACCCGAAGTTGAGTCTATATAGACTATCATAGCGAACGCAGCCAAGCACTTTACCACTCGACAACGCTATAGTGCCAGTAAAAAAACCCCCATTTGAGGCAAGGGTTAGTTCGCGTCACATAAATCTCTTGTCACTCTGATCCTTTTTTCCTTCCCTCTTTCTTTATAGAATTACGTCATCTAAATGGTACAATCCCGCTCATCATGATCAGGAATCATTCCTAGCTAGTGATTGATATTGCGCGCCAGACATACGGGCATATCAAAGACAAAGAATTACTCCTAAAACGGGTGACAACCCCGAAACCGGGACGGAATTAAGCATAAAGATATCAAGAGCAAACACCAAATCTCGATCACCTCTAAGTTCTTCAGACCAACCTTTAGAGCAGACACAGTCAGTACTGACAGACTGATACGCATACTCACGGAGACAAAAACTGCAGACATAGTTGGAGCGGATCGATAGATCAAACTAATATAAATAAAATGTCACATCCATTCGACGTTAGAGGGCACAGTATAATGGTATTTTAAATGAAATATTTTCACTTCCAGCCAACATCATTACCCGCATTCAAGCTCCGGCCTGAAGATATAGTGAGTAAATACCTATTGATAGAGATCGGGGTGCACCTTGCCGTATGAAAAGGGTGATGGTCAGTATTTTAGTACCCGTAGATAAATGTCCTTCGAAAGCTTACAAAAGTTCAGGGCTAAAATTGATTCCTCGGTGACGTGTAAGCCATCAGATCGCATGCCTTCTGATGATAGCTAAATGCTAGGGATTCTTCCAATAGCAATTGAGGGACATGTTGGAATCGAATTCTCAGAGCGGCAGTTAATTTCATTGTAAGGGCTCTCGAGATGTAGAGTCGAATAACCAAGCTCTGTTGTTAACGAAATATTTAATGAATTTTCTTATCTTGAAGCGACAGGTAGTCTGAGAGCACCTCAAGAACTACACTTAGACCTCCCTCACATGCAGCCAATTAAATCCCCTCGTCGATCAGCACTCTACCCCGAAATGCTAAGAGAACTACCACACCTTTTGATGTTGGAGAACCCCGGGCAGGTTCCCAAGTAAACAGATTTTCTAGACCAACCCGAAATTCAAATCCCGTTTGTTGATAACTGGGATGGTGGGTCGCTGTCGAGAAATATTTTTGGTTATAATTAATGGGCAGATTGCCTAATTATTCAAAGAGTAACATGACCCAGACTTCCCTTGGATATATATGACTTGGCGAAAATCCACATTTGACGAATGTAAGAACCACCGTTCTTCAGCATTTCTCTTTAACATTACGTAGTAGTTCCTTTTTTATAAACCCTAACCTAGGACTAATGCTAAATTTGAATCCTCCACTACGTACCACCGGCCAGATCTGCGTCCTGAAACCAAGCTTTTGGCCTGAGGTTCACAACTTCGTTAGCGAAGTTCTATCAAACTACATCAAAACAGATAGAAACTACTAATTTCTCATTCAATATAGGTGCTGCAGTCTTTCAAGCCTCTCGGGCAGGGAAGGTCCAACATGGTCACACCGTTGGCCTTGGCACCTCCGTGCCATCCTCCGGTCAAACTAACAGTAAGGTAACTATAAAACTCGTATCCAAAATAGAACACAACTCCATCTAATATTTGGCAACTTTTGATGGATTAGAAATTAACTGCCATACGCCCAAATAAAACGTACTATGCTTAGTTATGATCTTGCAGCTGTCACAAGTGCTATTACTGGGCACACACCCAACCAATACTTACCCAGTATATATCGATACGGGCCATCACACCGGTTATCTAGTGTAAATTTCTAACCAAGTCCTTCGAGTAAGATATCGTTCAAGAGGTATCATATATATTCAACCCAGGGTGATACTCACCCGACCTTTCTTCTATCCATCACGTTCTGCTGGAACTGACACACCGGCCGAACTAGCTAGGCTCCGCCGAGGCCCGTTAAAAAGAAGGCATATATCAAGGATTCACTGAGCCCTGTCCGATAGATTAGTGCGACCATCCGTACTCAAGTATCTATATAGCTGATGGACCACATTTCCTGACTACAGCTGGGCCCGTCTCGACACAGGGAGGTCCGTCGATCATGAGATGACTGGGTTGAAAAGTCCACTATTTTGCGCAATGCCACCATATAGACCTAGTCGACCTAATCAAGTTTTCGGACGCGGATATTGATAGTATTCTCTAGGGACCTATATCAGTCTATCCACCTTATGTATACATACGTACTCTACCTGTAGCGAGGGATTTTTTCTTAGGATAAGCCTAAGGAATAACAGGGCACATTTAAGCTTAACTAGACTTCTATCGTACAATTATGGGGATAATGATGAATACCAGCTAGCTACCAAAAGAGAACTTATCCTCACGGAGCCGAAAGTCAGCACATCACAAAGTCCCCGGTGAAATAATCCAAATGACAAATCACCCAATATATGACCAGAGCCTCGGCGATAGGTAGATATAACACGAAACACGCAGACATCCTAACTTGTGCCTCTCACCGCGGCCCATATCAATATTGACTAGTGCCCTCAAAAGCCGCACCGGACGCTCCGGCCAGGCCAAGCTTCCCATATAAACCGTCTTCACCATCCCAAAAAGTGAATTCCACACTCCTGCGTAGTTTCTGGTGAACTCGCACTAGCACACCCACGGTCCTTACTTCCCCAGTACACGATTCAGCAGGCTGATCAGAAGACTCTTACGAACTAATCACCGATCAAACTTCTTTACATTCGTTTATACCGTCACTACTGCCAGTCAGTAGTCCTCCTATCTCCAGACAACAATGCTTCCGTTCCGATATGTCCTCTGTCTCCTCCTCGGCACCTCCGCTGCCGCCTTCGCGGCGCCCACCGCTATGCCCGTCGCCATGCCTATCCCCGCCCCAGTCGCCTCCCCAACACCCTTGGCAGAGCCAGAGCCATTCTGGTTCTTGATCCCGCGTCTCATTGGCGCCATCGCAAGGCCCATTATAAAGGCGGTTGCGAAGAAGGGCGCAAAGAAGGTGGCCGCAAAGGCGGCGCAGAAGGCTGTCAAGGGCGCAAATAAGGTCAATAACGCGAACGACAAGATACAGCAGCAAAAAGAACAGAACAAGCAGAAACCGAAACCGGCGCCTAAGCCAGCGCCTAAGCCTGCTCCGAAGAAGGCCCCGCCGAAGAAGGCTGCGCCAAAGGCGGCTCCGAAGAAGGCGGCTCCGAAGAAGGCGGCTCCGAAGAAGGCGGCTCCGAAGAAGGCGGCTCCGAAGAAGGCGGCTCCGAAAGCAGCACCAAAGAAGGCAGCGCCAAAGAAGGGAAAGGGAAAGGCTTAGAGAGGCTTTAAGGTATGGGGCTGGTCCTATGGGTGGATTTGGGGGTTGGAGGCTTTTGAGGAGTTATGGAGTTTGTAATCATTAACACAAAATTACATTGAAACCTGAGGTCAGGTCTCAATACTAAATGTACCCCTTGTAAAATCTCAAGACTTATACGTGCAGCAAATCAAAATAAGTCACGCAGAAATGAAAACAAATTCCCTTTAGAATAGAATGTATTCTACATGTATCCAGCCCGCCGGGTGAGAACTCATGATGCGGGCCAATGCAATGGACTCCAAGCCACTTCGGCAACAAACCAGTACTCCGGAGAAATCTGTATATCTGAACTACTGCCGTGTATCCGACATCGGGGGGTTGTTATGGTATTTGTGAAGAGTTGGGGAGGACAGGACTAGGTTTACTTTGGTGCTTACTATTTCAACAACAGGTTAAGACTAGGCGGTAAAACAGCAAGCTGTCCATAGGGGATGGGCACGAGACTACATGTAGGTTAAGACGTAGTCGTGACCATCACAACTTTTTGCCAAATCTTTATCAATAGGACGAGGTGGTTTTGAACTGGCTGGATAGCTACACAAGTTCTGGCTCCCCCGTACACTGCCCCGCTTTGAAAATCCACCATCAGCTCTTGGACAGGAGGAGGATCAAACTGCTGGCTTGTAGTGACGCAGCCTAGGTAGAGGTTTAATCTAGCCACTATATTACACCCGCTAATAACGAAAAACTGAAAAACTAATATTTGTGGCCCGAAATAATATAAGGTTTCTTGGCGTCTACCTTCGGGCCAGGTACATACAATCGCCCCTCCAGAAGTGTTCATAATTCACTCCTGTCTTTGTCAATGCGCTATGTGGCTTTGAGGTCGATTTCAGGAACTGAAATGTATCTAAATAATTTTATAAAATCGGTGGGCAGAAGGATTAATATCATAGAAGTCTAATAATAGTTTTGGGCACCATTGACTGATTCATGGTTGATATTTTGAACATCTCAGTGCACACCTTTGTTCTTAGTTTGAGCCGGACATGTCACACTAAATCCGAATCACGAACACTTTTGCAGAGTGGCTGTATATATCTCTGCCTTATATAGATATGAGGGGGAAAAAAGACTCCTATGACCTGGACTCTGCGGTAGAGCTTCAACTACATTTTTTGTCATTCATTTCGGACACTTTGCACACAAATACACGCGTACGCATCTAATAATCACATATTTGTAGGCATTGATCATATTGTCCTACATACATGTAGCTACACATATCCAGCTCCACGCATTTGAAATCTACCATCTACAAACCATACCCAAACACATCTCCTACCCATCCCACCATGACATAAACCTAATCCTTCCTACCCCTTCCCCTTGCCTTTTTCGGCCTCTTCATCCGATCCGTCAAATTTATCGGCCCGCCTTCAACCTTGCATTCAGCCACAGTCCCACGGCAACCTTTGCCCGCGTTCGAGCGCGGGCGCTTTATATGCTTGCTTCCGCCACCTGGGACCGCCGTGTCGCCCACAGTTTTGGCGGCTGTAAAGTGGAGAGTCAGGACAACAATGAGGAGGAGGAGGAGATGGCGTGATTGCATTGTAGTTGGGTTGATGGTGGTGATGTAGTGTTGAGGTTGGAAAAGAGAGTTTAGACGAAGGTTGAAAGGTGTATTAACGGGGTAGGCACTGCCGGCAGTGTAGAAAGGAATGCGGTGGGTGGGTTTCTATACTAGCGCTGCTAGAGGAGACTTTAGACTGACTATCTTGTATATGTCTTGGAGGCTTAGATTTCTTAGGATACACCAGAAGGGAGTACAGAGTGGTTTATATACAGTCTTTGAGAAAATATTAATATATTATAATATTATAATGGGCCACTGTCGCAAACATAGATCAACCAAACAACAATCACGCTGGAAACCACCGGCAAGAGTCATTATTAACGAATTATGCGGGTCTAGAGCGCCGGTGAATTTGTGCTTCTGGAGCCATGGTTAAAACAGTGGGGGTAAAGGTATAGGTGGGTACTTATCGATAAGGTCCTTCGGGGGAGAAGCTGGGCGGTTAGTGAGCGCTTAGGTTCTTAATACCCACTATGTTCGACTATGATATATTTGATAACAATATCCGCTACTATACCACTCTACTACGGCCAAATTCCCCAGACCCCAGGCAGCAGCGCCGGTCAGCCTCACCTGCAATAGAAACACGACCACCGGTCCGATCCCCCGGTAAGCATGGTTACACGAAATGAGCGTTTGACCCATGTCGCCCGAGAAGCGAGCCAGCGAACATTGATTGATCCTCGCCAGGGATATATAACACCGAGGTGATACTCGTGCCCGGTACCGCAAAAATTGGAAATGGCTGCCCCCCGGATTATCCTGCCCCCCCAATTGCGCTGCCCCCCTGCTTAGTAAGCAGCGGGCGTCCTGAGTATCAGTAGTAGAGTAGTATCTGCCCGGGCCGATTGAACCTCAACTTTGAGTTTATAGTATATTCATCTAGATTCGTGTTGTTCTAATAAATACAATAGATGAGACCAGTTATTCTCCTCTAAAATGCCATCACCAGTTTTTTCCTCTTTGTCTGTGCAATTCAAACCACCTGCAGCCAGTTCAAGTGCACATATCTCCTCCTCTACACCCGAAGTTCAGGAATGCTAATGGCTAATGGCGTAGAAAAGATTTCGCTCTCTTTGGGATTGGGGTTCTTGGATCCAGCATGGGTATTAGCGTGTGTAGGAGATGCAATACCCGTCTGTTGGAAGGTTTTCTGGATCAAGCTTCGGATACCGTCGTGCAGGCGATCCCAGGCCTAAAAACAGAAAAAAAATTAAAAAAATCAGGAAAATCGGAAAAATAGATCTTCATTGTGTGCGTTTGGTCATTAGTACTCGCCGTTCAGCAGTTTTTAATCCTTTTTTTATACCGTCTACTGGCCCACCATACCATGCAGCTAAGTCTTTTTCTACTTCTTCGTCAATAATCTCTCCAATCATATCCTTTAGCGGTTTGTTAAGTGAGACATCAATAGTTTGCAATAGACTAGTACAACCAGGAATGTGAGTACTCTGAGCATGGGTAGAATTTCGTTGAAGCGTATAAAACCGATGTTTTTCTGTGGTGGAAATGTATCTAAAGTGATTAAAACTGGATCGTTTGGCTGTCTTTCTGGATCTGATAGGATTGCAGGTAGGAGCTGATTTCTAATCCACCATATTGTAATATCTGTATTACTGTAGGCTTTCTCGTTTCACTGTACTTTAACCTTTGGGTCATATCTCCTTTGTTAACGTAAATGCAATCTACCCTCATTTGAATAGAAGCAATGGATCACATCTTCTTTTTCCATCTGCAGATACTGTAGCCATCAAAGTTGCTTGCCGTTTTACCCAGGAGGGATTTGACCTTCGAATACGAACAGAATTCGAGCCTCTAGTTGTGTATGTTCGCTTTCCGGTGAGCTCAAATGGGAGAGGGACTTGGTCCATATTGAATATCGAGCCTAGCCGGAATCTTCCTACATGTCGTATTTCTTCTCCATCCCGAGGTACGCTATTTCTGATAACAAATCGAATAAATTTTAAAACAATATTCCTGCTTTCCTCTGGCATTTTTTGCGCTTGGCTTGTTGACGTTCTGTAGCTGATATCTTTCCGTAGCTTGAAAGCTCTAAACCAACCCGTGGAAAATCTATGTACCTGTTAATACAGTGCAGTAAAATTTGACTGGATACTACGTACTTAAAATCGTAAATTTTCAATCCATTTTCATCAAAATTGACACAATCCGGGTACTTCTGCTCATATATTTCTTTTGCATTTCTAATAAACCACTTATCCGTAACCTCAAATCCCTGTGCCCGTCGTTCTAAAAACATTCCATTCAATTGTTCCTCAACGTCAGGGATAGCAGGATGCCTTCCCCCTCCATTACGTCTCCCACCTTTTTTTGTATCGAGAATGGATTTCTCATTACGCTCCCATTCGACGATGATCTGCTAATCAGATTTTTATGGTAGCCTTGAGACTGGGATTTCACTTTCCGTTCCTAAAGAATTCGCGATTGTCCTTCTCCCATGTCTCCAATAAGACAACGCCTCGAGCTTGTATTCTCTTGTATAGGATTGTTGTCTTCTTTCCTCATTCGGATTAGAACTCGCATGGGTGATGGCAGCTGCAAGCTGTGGCTGCAGCACAATTGTCAGAACCCGTTCATATAATATTAGGGGGAGATATACATTCCGCTCCCTCCACTGTCTGAAAGCCTCAACCTCGCTAACCTCTGAATTAGATATGCTATACCTAGATTCATCTTCATGCGCATCCTCCTCTACATTATCTTGGACCCTATCTAGTAATCCAAAGTGCTGTCCTATCTCCTGAACCAACTGATCTGCGATCCCACTGACTATTTCCCTATTCGAGTTGGATGTTGACTGCGCAACCTGAAGTTCTGGATGGGAAGTCAAGGCCCTAGGCCGCTGAGAGGTCGCAGATGGATCAGGTCCTGCGCGGACAGGTCTTACATTTGCCATGGCATGAATTGTTGTTGAGCTCGCTACTGTCTCTTCACTGACATCATTCATAGTGGTGGGCCCGCACTAGCTGACTAAACTATCACTCCCCCCAAACTTGAGTTTCCGGCCCCCCTCGTACGCTGCCCCCCCAATCAACCGGCCCGGGCAGCTATTTCCAATTTTTGCGGTACATGTAGATTACTAATCAGATCGGGAAGCCGAGTGGTGTGTAAGGTAAGGTATGATGCCGGTGAAGTAGGCGCTAGTATATGTACATATTTGGACTTTATCTCCTGCTGCTCAGACCCCTAGATCAACCCTATAGACCCAGCATCAAATGTTCCAAGAGTTATCTCCTACCCTGAACTGAGAAATTTCCCACCGTCTGAATGTCTAGTAGCAATTATCGTCATGGGATGTCACTCGGTATTTAACGCGTTTGTACCTAAATATAGTAGCAGCTGGTGTCGGACCCCTATTCATGTGGAGTTACAGTTAACGATATCCTCAATATATATCACGCCTAGCTCTTTTGGCCCTCGTCTTTACTATCTCCCCCCATCACACCGAGCCGTATTGCTCCTCTAGAAGATACCTGGGTTGGAGGTGCCGCTTTATGCAACCAGATACTCTCCGAGACAAAACTCACACAGAGCAACACACCAGAATAAATTTCTGCGGTAATAACCGTTCACCACGTATTTCTTATGGTACCCAACACCTAGTATCCGTAGCTCCTTGTCAGTATGTACACGATACCCCGGGATTTAAAGCCCAAAGAATAACCAGCGAGACCATACACGAGTATCTATCCGCGAGACCTGTGGGGGTTTTTGTTTGACCTGACTAATTTAGTCGTGGCCACAGACTGCCAAGCTGGGTAACTACATGTAGCTGCGTGGCCACCACTAGTAGAGTACACATACCCCGCATTGCAGCATCTCTTATACATGAACACAAAAAGCCAAAGTTTCGCAAAGTATATGACACTGAATATCGGGCGAAACCCGCACCATTATGTTACCGCCTGAATAAAGAAATAGATGCAATTATGCAATGATCCATTTACATGTACTAGATGTAATATATACAACCCCACTCCAAGTTAACATCAACATTGATGGTTAAAAAGTTAAAAAGGCAGTCACAGCAATCTGAAGAAATTATGAGATTGAGGAAAAGTATTAGCAATTTAGCGAAGAAGAACCATGAACTGACGCAGCAAGCTCATATTATCTGAAGCTACACAGGGTCATGTCAGAATAAAAAAAAGAATCCCTCACAACGATCGTTATCGAGTGATATTTCATGATCTAAACTCATCAACTGCACCCTATGGAACAAGTATGCGCCCAAAAGCACGCATTTCGCAGCAC
Organism: Morchella rufobrunnea; assembly: GCA_024713595.1. Classification (NCBI taxonomy): domain Eukaryota; kingdom Fungi; phylum Ascomycota; class Pezizomycetes; order Pezizales; family Morchellaceae; genus Morchella; species Morchella rufobrunnea. The sequence continues at coordinate 1,298,758 of JAMGYT010000006.1, forward strand.
ATATCTATATAATTATGGGCGGATGATACAAACTAGTACTCTAGAGTAATAAAACCAGCAGAGCGGTGGGGGATCGGACGAGACGGAGGGTATAACGAGGCTTGGCAGTTTTAACTAGTAGAATTCCGTTCGTAAACCATTATCTCCGACCCTCCACCACTCTACCCAGGATTAAACGTACAGCTTAAGTCTTATATTTCGTACATCCCAATCCCCACCTGATTGAGGAGCTTTTCCAGTCTATGGTGGGTGGGTGGGAACCAAAATTACTGGACGGATCGCAACAACGGTTGCGGAATGAAGTCTCCAAATGACGACATTGAAAATCTCTGTAAACACATCTCGGCGACTTTTCAATTTCCCACTGCCAGGTCGGAAGTAGCTGGTATTGCAATTTTCTGCTCCCGAGCAGCGGGCCAGTGAGAAGGTGGGAGAGAGTGGGAGAGTATGTATGAAAAAGCACCTCTCTTGATCGGAAGGATATGAAAAGTGCACTTTCCCATGGCACCTATCGGCGGCCCTCCCACGGTTTCAATGGAAGGTTGTTTGGCCAATCGATGTTGATTACTCGGGTCCAGAATCCATGATCAGCAAAATACTTTGAAGCAATCATAACGACATTAATAATACTCTCTCTCGACCCCTCTTTTCCTTGTATAATTGCACCATGCTTGGCGGAATGGTTGTAGCACTTAATAGATCTTAGGCTCCCGCTGCTGATGTCCCTCTTTGATGAGAAAGGTGTTTCGTCTGTTTTGACCCAAACGATTAGCATTCTGGTGCTGGAACGATAGTTGTTTGGATGAGGGACAGGCAAAGGATAGAAACCTTGGTGGTAATGATGGTGGATAACGGCCCCGAAAACGCCAAGAACCTAGCGGCCCTCCGGCGGAGCGCAGTCCTCAAAGAGAGGGGAAACTCAATGGCGGCTTTCCATCATTGTTAAACGAGGAACCAAAGTCGTTCTGGTATTCAAACCATCTGCAAGACCGGAGGAGACGTCGCTGGTGGACCATGGTGAGGAGGATCCAGAGCTGGCGATAAGCTTATCGACACCACTTCCATCATCTCGCACTATTTGAGGGGTGAGGATGCTAGTAGCAAATGGACGAGGGGGGTATGGCAGAAGAATACTTTCGAAAGAGAATATCCATGGTATTCATCTGATAAGAGCTTGTGTTTACAACAAACAACGCGTTAGTTCAAGAAAGAAACGGATCACCATCAAACCTTATTCTGACATTCGGCCCGTCCAGAAGACAATGCATCAATCATTGATATTCTCAACCAGCTCTTCTTGCCCTTTCTTCTCCCTGCCTCGAATTGACCTCAGCCAGCAACCACACCCGTAACTCGATACCAGCGACCGAAACTCATTCACCATCAAATAGGACATCACCCTGAGTTACGTCCCGATATCGCTTCATAGGTATCCTTTACGAAAACAGTCATCCGGTATATTGAGCTAACATACACGTATCTGCCACCAAAAGATATTCTGTTCTAGACGAAATCAATTATTACGTCATGACTATTCCAGCACCATCGGTCCGTCCCAGCAACCACAACCATCATTGTTAGAAGGGATAACAGACCCACCTTAGTCCATGCAGGGGAATCTGGTAGCTTGCTCAAGTCTCGAGATAATTCCCCCGGCTACAAGACGTATAATCTTGCAATATTTGCGGCAGGTCGACACTCAAGATAATCTAGAAATTTTCATCGAGAAGTCTTTTTGCAAGCAACAGAACAAGCCCTCGCCGACTAATACAATACAATCTAATGGAAAACCTATCCACATCAACAACTACTAATCTCATAGTACAACTCCTACTATGTCGGTCTCTGACGCACCACCCACCACCACCATCACTTCATAAACGGAGAAGACACCCTCGGTAACTACAGCATATGCGATACTAACACTACAGACTCAGGCTCACGCTCCGTAACAAATAGTCCTTCACGCATCCCAAGGCCAGTCAGTGGGAGCGACCGGTCGTACATCCAGCTTAGGGGCGTCTTTGGTGACGAAGATGATGAAAATGCAATCTATGCCGAAGGGTTGAGAGAAAGATTCAAAAAGGGTGTGAGGAGAGTCATATGTGTGTTGAGGATGATGGAAGAGATGCCCGGCAAGAAATGGATAAAGAGCCTTGGTGAGACTTGGTAGAGTAGGAGAGAGAGGTTACAGAATTTTAAAAGGTTGATCAACATGACTTGAATAACGGGTGGTTGGCCTAGATATTTTACCGTACATCGTATTCTACGACATACAGGCTGACTATACAGCTGAAGCGCTCGCTGCCCTGCATCCGGCCACAAAAATCGCTCTAATAGAGACAGATACAAAAATCAAATGATAACTTGTCCAGGTCACAGCAATGCAGATACCTCTCCAAATACTTTCATAGCCCCAATTCCGTCAATCTCTCCTGTACGAGTGACCACCTATGAACCTAAAATCCACAATCCACAACAAAAACCACACCAAACCCACTCAGACCAAAATATTTGGGGGTGTTAGTTTAGTGTCCTTCTCCGGCGCCAGCATACATTCGTCCGCGCAAACCGCGCCGGCAAAGCACACGAAAGTAATTCTTTTTGTGCTGCACCAAAGGAGAGACCCCCCAAAACGGCGAACAATGCTGACAATAACCCGCGCTGTGTGAATTGTAATCGCAGAGAAATTGTATCCAACATCATCACGAGATTTGGAAACACGAGCGACTACTCGTATTTTCCTCCTGACGTGTACCTTTCTAACCTTCGCACAGACTGAGACATGCACTCCCCTTACTCAGTCATGCAACGCTGACTCAACAATGCCCGACCAAAACCCCCTTGGGGTCTTGGCACCAGCCCACTTGAGAGCAAAAGAACCGTTACCCACGAACCCACCCTTGCGAAACCCACGAGCCCGTTTCTGCCATACTACACATAGTACTACCGCTACACAATAAAAAGAGTACCAAACATCAATAATTAATTACTCTCCGCCCGAGCACTTCCAGAAACACCCTAGAACCCGGACTCCAACCACCTCCTAATTATCCCCGGACTCGGCTAACAAACGCTACGGTCCGGGGACGGGAGTTAAACTAGGGGTGTCTCCCTGGGCCGTTCACGCCAGCAAAATGGAGCGGCGGAAAGGGGAATAAAAAAAAAAATGCAGATCAAACCTCCTCCTCGCTCTCTCAGCGCCCGTAATACCTAATTCATACGTAACGCATATACTTAGTGCGGACGAGATTCAACGAAACAACGAAGATTAAAAAAAAATAAAAACTAGAGTGTGCTAGCCGCTAGCAGAAAGGCGTAGATGCGGCTATATTGCCTGTTTTGCACAGCAAGGGGTGGTGTGAGACATGGGTTAGGTAACTTTCTGATGGTTGAGATCTACTACTACTAGTAGACAACAGACAACCAACAAAATATTAGTCCCAAAATGCTACGTGGACACGAAAGATTTTGCGGGATGTTGGGAGTATGTATCTTGTGGTTCCTTATTTTTTTTTTGGTTCCCTTTGAGCAGGGGTCTGGCCGTAATGACGCGCTTCGTTCAAAGGCCCCAAGTCGAAAGACAGTGCACTGAGAGCCAAAATTAAGATTCGTAACGCAAGAACAGCCAAGAGGAATGTTAGGTTCAAAACAATTCTTGCCGCTCCTGGTAGAAACAAAACACTCGTTTTTCATGCGGTTTGAGATCGGTATCGAAAGGGATAGATTAGGGAACAAGACAAAGACCAAAAACTTGCTCACAAAAAGGATGCGCTACTTTTGTATTTGTTGTGTTATTTTTGTTTGGCAAGAATATATGGTTGAGTAAGTAATTAGAGTTTTGGTCTCCATCTAAGCGAGGACAATAGATGTATGTAACAATAGACCTTTAACCACCCTCTATCACTATAAAGTACCCCGTTTCTACCATAAATTGTTTGTGGGTGATCTTTGAAGAAGACGAATCTATCGCTAGTAATAACTTTAGGTTTGGCCACCTCCTAGGCCTCCGAAATACGCATGTTCATATATTCTCACTCGATTTTATGGATTTTTATGTTGTATCTACTACAGCACTCACAGAACGACCTTTAAGGTCAGGTGATTCGGTGTTCAGAATGTGGCCATTCTAGCCACATGTAGTCTTCCGCTTTGCGTTCCGTCATTGCGCTTGGAGGCGCTAACAAAGGGCAGGGTATTGTGCCTACATCGCTAAGGTCACAGCACTGACATCACCCTCATACTCTCTCACTCAAGTCCAGTTAGGCCAGTACGATGTTAACTCCAGTTAACAGGCCCATATGCATCTTCATTGAGGCGTCTCGAATTTTCTTAGTTCTCCATTCGATCGAGTGATCAGGGCAACTTTAATCGAGTAGCGCGCGGGGGAAATGGTGATGACATCACCTCAAGTTACTAAATCCCTTTCCAAACTAATGCATTCTTTTCGCAAGAACGGAGGGTGTCGCATTCCCAAAGACTTACTTGGGGGCAGTCCCTCCCTCCCCAATTACCCAAGTAGTGTTGTCGGCTTTCTCACTTGTAGAGGATATCAATCAACATGTAATCCCACTTAGGGTACGGAGGTACCACTATTCTGAATGTAGGTAACTTATTCGCATCTTTCGATGTCGACGGGATGGAGAGCAAAAAAAAAAAAAAAAAAAAAAAACATTCACGCGTGTTTCTCGATCAGACGCGCGAATTTTGTTTTGACTGCATGTCTCCTTTTGGGGTACACGTAACCGGGGTGTGTTATCGATACGAGGTGGGGGGGGGGGGTTGGGTGTGTTGGGTACATGTGTTGTTGTACCTACATCGTCACGCGTCACGCTCCCTTCCTCCGTATTATGTATTATTTAGAGACTAGATTATTAACTACATAAAAAGTACCGGAGGTACAAGGGGCACACAAGGTATCTAAACTGTAAGTGGGTTAGCGGACCGGACACGGCAGGCCTTAGTTATTGGTTACCAAGGATGCTGACCTGTCATATTCAAACTCTTGATAAAAGGGGAAGCTGCAAATGTCAATCCAAAGCCACCAAAGCCACCAAAGCCAAAGCCTTGGCAGGGCAGAACCTTAATAAGATTTCAATATAGCACATCGCTACCTATAACTGGTGTAGTGCATCATTGGCTCCACGGTCTAGGCGGTCGGGTCCCCCCCCCCCCCTTCCACACCCCCCCCTCAACATATTCTACCGATGTATGTTCTCTGCATGGTCTTGAGACGCACACTCAGTTCACGCAATTGTTCATATTTAGGGTAAAACAATGAAAAGAAGTAATTGCGCCTTCTTTGCAGTCAAGATCAGCGCCCTGTTTGGGAAACGACAACTTCGGTTGCAGAGGTGCCTCCACGGGTTGAACTCTTACGTATGATAAGACGGAATCTGCATTGGTATCTAACCCCTTTGGAGCAGATCCGGCCGCAGGAGTGCAGTTTGATTTCGTCCACAAGAGCTGAATAATTTCTCTAATTGGCAACGCTAATAAGTCATTTGGCCCAACAACTATCAATCACGTGGAGATCAGGAGCGTTTTTGGATCTTGTAACCATGCAAGAGGTCAAGCAAGACTTGAAGGTCGGGTGTGTACCCTTTTCTGTCTTAGTTTACCTACTCTCACACAGTTTCTTTTCCCTGGTACTGATGGAACAATGATCTTCTAGTTCAGTCGGTTATTAATTTTTAGAGCACAACGTCGGGCTATATCGAATAGGTCATGCTCGGGCCCGCTGCTATTCTTATGGGTGGGTTCTGGAGAAGGTAATCGAAGACTCCCACTGTTTATAGTAATGAATTGAAATAACCCGTAATTATTTTTTCTTAAATAATGAAATTATATCGATGGCTATCCTTCAGCCAGATGGAAGATTAGGCGCATGTTTCGTACCTACATAGAGTACTCCTGGACGGTGCATGCCGCATCCTGTTTTACCTAGGATAGATTTTAATCCAAGCTATCCCCCTTTTATAGGATCTACATACATCTATGATTGGTTGCCGGATAAACCTTGAGAGTTTGAACCACGTATGTGGCCGAGGAGATCGTCGAGGTATCTTGGAGTTGGGGTTAGATGTGGGGAAGGAGAGGGGTTTGGTTGGACCAAAGTTCCACTCCGCCTATCTGGTACCGGGTCTTGGACACCCAGCCTAATTCGGATCAAGTAAAGAGAATTCTTTTTTAATGTTATGTTTTCTATTCTTGGGTGTGCTTTTACTTAGGGCTTCTTGTTACTCCATCGAATGAATGGGATTGGTGGGGATCAAGAAGGATCTTTTCAACAACAATGTTCAATGGAGTTTGACGGAGAGAGTTATTTATTAATAATATGTCATGATATGACAAGTCAAAACCCTCCGTACTCATCAAAATTCCGTGAACGGCTGTGGTGATGTTCCTGGTGTTGACCGTGAATTCGCATGACCTTAATATTATTGAATAAATAATCTACTATTGCAGTAGTACAATTCCTCCAAAAATGGAGTGTGGCATTTCATTTTTGAATGCCTGCAAAGGATCCAACAGCCTTCTATGGGAGATCTGCGTAAATCTCCACCATATTGATTGGGCACGCACGGTATTTACCGTCTCGTCGGCAATCGAATGCAGAGTAAACAAGTTTTTTTTTTTTTTTTTTTTTTTACAGACTGCCAGGTTGTCTGGCACGCAAGGATTGGATGGAAGAATTCTCGCACTTTGGAAGTTTCTTTTTGGTGCTCCTTCTTGCAAGTTGACCTAACTACGATGGGGAGTGCCTGGTTGCGTTGTGAGCGTCGGTTGGGTGGGTGTTACTACCGTTCAAGCCAGCTGGGCTGGTGTGCAACCCCAAATGCCTCCAAGAATTGCAATTGCAGGGCAAGGGAACAAATTGACATTTTGCACTATCCATGCAACATAGCGCCCCTGTGGAGAGAAGCGAAACTTTAATCCAACCTTCAGTTACACCATTGGGACCAGAAGATATGATTTTGGTATTGTAAAGTCGAAGGAAATACGTTTTGAAATTCTTTAATTCTAAAATCGGAATACTTACTCAATGATTCAGAAAGGAATCAGTTACATATATTCGTATTTTTTTTCGTTTATGTGCTCGGATAGTGCGAATTACCTATTATGGCTGACCGGTAGGCTAACGAACGAATCGGGCAATGGTCGCCCGAAGACAACGGGGCCTTACACGGGACTAATCTTGCCCTACTTACTTACAACATCGGGATCTAAGTGGTCCCAATGCAAAGTCCCGGCAGTGTGTGCAGGAGTTCAATGCCTCTCCTGAGTCTTAACAAACACTCAACAAAATTCAATTAGAATCATATAGACGTACCGACCTTCGCAAGGAATACCAACAAAGAAATTTATTATTACACACAGAAGATACGTTAATGCTAGTCAACGCACGGTCCGAGATCGACTCTGATTTCTCAAGGAATTCCGCGGGATGAAATGGAACGTCTCAGGAGAAAGAGAATGTTGGCGGCTTTGCTGGCAGTCATTTTGGCCCATGATCACTGTCATCGGCGAAGGTAGCAAATATGGAAAGCATGATATGATTTCATGATTGAATTGAACGCATCAAGGGTTCCGCCAACCTCGACGGGTTTCCAGGTGACCAGCTGGTGCTAGCGTTTAGTTGTTCAAGTGAAAGGACCTTGTGTCTCACTACTTTTTTTTATTTTTATTTCTTTTTTCCCCTTTACAATTCTCTAAGGATCCGATGAGTATTAGGAATTCGGCGACCATAGAGATAGAGTAGGTACACAATGAATTTCCCGAGGAGATGGATTGTAAAGGTACATGCACGTCGTCTTGCAGAGTGCCTATGATGATCTTGAGTTCGGCCAACGAGTTGTACAGCTGGCGCAACAATCTTTAGTTCCTGCAGTGAAATTCTGCGCGGATGTATGATTACTTGATATGATACGCCCGGGCCAGCGGGGTGGGCTGAAAACCGCCGATCCCGAGATATCTCTACACTCTGAGAGCAGACTGTGAGACATACAGCCAAAACGGGAGTGAGTAAGTACTTTCTCCGGTACTCGAATCATGCAGCACGGCTCACAGTTCACACGCTCCCTCGGACATTCAGGACTTGGTCTATCTACAGTTCGATACTCATAATTTCTGAGGCCTCAATTATCTATATAACCTGACCATTCTCCCCCCCAAAGTCAAATCTCCTCCTCACCACACTCATCTCAACATCCAAAGCATCCACTTCCAACTCCAACAATCCACTCTATTCTTCCACTACTTTCAATAACTTTTTAAGTTTACCCCCCAAACAACCAAATCAATCAAAATGCAGTTCTCCAAGATCCTCATTGCCACCGCCGCTCTCGCCATGACTGTCATCGCCGCTCCCATTGCCGGTGATGAGGGCCACACCGAGATTCACGATTCTGGCAATGTTGGCGACGTCAGCCAGAGCGGAAACCACAACGTCTGCTCCAACCAGGCTGACCGTACCACCCAAGTTTGCTGCAACAAGTCTAGCAAGAGCGAAGCCAGTGGCCTGGTTGCAGCAAATGTTCTCAACAACCTTGATCTCTTGGACTTGGGATGCGCTATTGCCAGTAAGCATTTCCCCCACGCATTCCCTTAATACTATTGATACTAACGAATATACAGGCAACTGCAAGGTCGAGCAGAACGCATACTGCTGCAAGCAGGAGAACAAGAGCAACGGTATCAACCTCGTCCAGCTCAACTCTTGCGGTCCGCTCGTCGATCTCTTTTAAACAACTCCAGTTTACACTCGTCGGCTTTCAGCTACGGCTCTATAGTCATTAGCCGCACTTTCGATGGGGGAGAGGATTGTGAGATTGATGAATGGTTTAATTTTATTCTTCCTAATGATTGCATTGGCATGCTTTCCTATGTTTGATCTCATTTACAAAAAACTATTTTAAAACACACAAAAAAAAACGTTAGGAACCATTCATGTTTTCTCTTTTTTATATTTCTTTTTCGAAGCAGTCTCACATTCTTTTTATTTGGCATGATATGGAGGAAAATTTTCTGGTTGATTAATTGGCTGCTTTGGATCGCGATAAATGTTGTTTTGTCATGAAAACGCTTTGTTCGGCCTCAATAACTCTAATTAGCAATGAATCTGAGAGGTTAAACAAAAAACAATGGTCCAGATGTTCTTTCGGGTGACTTGAAACATTCTCCTTACTCATATATCACTCTCGCGCTTCTTACAGGAATAATTCATAGCTGCAGATTTCTCTTCTTCTTTTGAAACCACTTTTTGGTCTTTACATGCAAGATGCAGACGCCTTGATTTGGTAGTATCTTGACTCGTTCTTAGACTTGTGCCCAAACAGCGCATACATCTAGAATTACAAACAAGCTTTGTGGCACAACACATCAATCCTTTACGCCCCTTCTCCAAACATGCATGGCAATGGAATGCGTCTTGTGCGTCGTGGTCCCTGTAGCTCAAAACCTGATTTATTTACCGGTAATTACTGTGCCTATGATTTATCTAACACGAACTACTCCTCTAATCGCATATAGATCCCCTACCCTCCCTCCACTATCGATCGGGATCGTCTAGCGGTTGGAAGTGGCCGATCACGTGATGTGCTTGGCGAGTGCCGAGTGATGCCTTATGACGGTGTGGCGGCAAGTGGTGTGCGCAGTACCAGCGCTATGTGTAGGCAGGGAATACATGTAACGTACCTTCGATACATAGATGTCGCTACACGTTACGTTTGACGCTTGATGCTTGACAGCGGTAGCGCACGCGCATGTTTATTTCTTGCCCTTGCGTGAATTGAAGGACGAGCGAGGGGTCGTTTGTGTTGAAGGATTGTTGTCTCTGAATGCGAATGCATAAGGGGGGTAAAAGTAAGATGTTAAAACAAGGTTACACAGTTTCGTTGGATGTAGGGGTGACGTTGAAAATATAGTAAGGTTAAAGCATGTTCTACGCCGTTTATCTAATCTGACAGGTTGGAAGGGGGGAAATGTATGTTTCGTCGTGTCGACAGTGACATTCCCCATCTGTCCGAAATTGACCAGTTCGCTTGTCTACACATGTCGTGAGAACTTCGTTCCCATTGAAGCCGATACCATCTTGAAGATATTTTCAAGTGGTGGTCACGGTCGCAACCGTGTTGTGGTTCAAGTTTCAAGCTCCCATTATTTCATCTTCTTCATTGTCGCCGAGATGAAAAACAAAAGTTCTATATATGGGGGATTTTCTAGAGAATCACCCACTTAGTACACACAACTGGTAAAACACAGAAACCAAGATACCAGTAACGACCCACCACCAAACCACAGATCATCATCGTCATGTCAAATTCTAACCGCAGTCTAAGAAGAAGAACCCGATATAGAATAGTAAGAGCGCCAAGCCTTCCAACCATATATGAGAATCGACCATGGGGAATTACCCACAAGGAACGATCTAGGATCACCGATATCAGTTGTCCCGTAAGTTCCACCACTAAAACAAAGAGCTCCCGCGTAAGCGATGAGAGTGTCTCACAATATCTGGGGGACCGTCAGGCTATTAAAATTGACGAAAATAGGTGGGAAAGATGCAATAAGTGGGTATCTGATATGTTGCCTGATAAATTGAACCCGTCATACCGTGGGGGGTGGAAACTCTGGAAAGGTCGCGGAACTCCTAAGGGGGGGCGCAGCGAAACATCGCTGAATCGCTTGCGATTCTCGCAGAGTTTGGATAGTCTTCCGGAGTATTACTATGATGAGGAGACCGAGATGTGGTGGAGTGGTCCTAACAATCGCAGTGCGGTTAGCTTACCAGAGGGGACCAACAAGAAACATATGTTCAAGAACTGGTTCAAACGGAGCGTTGTATCACTCAGTGCTAAGTTTAGTATTTGAAGGGTCCAGGGATTTGAAAATGACGATGAAGACATTTAGATGGAGAGTACCTGTATGAGTGATGCTGCAGGATGGCATGTTTGGGTCGGCTTGAGGTGAGAATTGCTAGACATGTTTAGAAGAGATGAATTGACAAGACTTTCGTGCCGACAATTGATAACTCGAGCTAATTTCGTTTTTCTGCCCGCGACCGAATTGGCCCATGATATGCATGTATGGAAGCTCCGGAGGTCCGGATTGGTAACATTGCATATTTTGCGATGATGCTGGCGCCCGGAAAATTAATCCCATTGTGCCACTTCTAAACGGTCCGCTACATATGTAGCACCGCATTATAATTATAAAATGAGATTATATGGGCTCTGCCGGTACCAAAGAAGCAGCCTTCCGTCCCGTGGTTTGACTATAGGGCGAATCGTGTGGTATTGAGACATTTCGGGGATGCGGGACGATGTTTGTGATAGGGTTCACAACATAATCTTGTTCTGTTCTGGGTATTTTAGGTAGGGTGAACGGGGAAATAGGCTGACAATGGGTCGTACATAAAAAGGCATCCTGCATACGGGATGATTATATCTTACATTGGCTTTCTACATATCTAAGACTATCTGCTAAGCTTCTAGATCTAGATTAACTCGAATAGTTTTCTTTAATATTAATGGGTACAGATATCTACTTAGATCAGCCTGATATGATTACGCCCTGGACGGCTCAAGGGAGGTTTGTAACACAACTCAATAAATATTAATATACGGAAAGCGTATATCTCGCTCGGTTTATACGGGACCTCACATCACCTGAAACGCGGGTCAAGTTGCAATATGGTATGCTAAAATCAGTAACATTCGCTACTCGGAACGGGAGAATCTATAATGCTGTTCTAGCGGATATCTACTAACATTCTCCAACATGTACGACTCTAATCGAGCTCCATATCACGCGATTCTCCGAGGGAGTGGAATTCCTCCAGGAGGTTGTGGATCAAGATATGGAGAAGTAGGCAGACACAAATTCTGTGACGTAGAAGACTTGTGTACACTTAAATTTAGGAAATCCCGGGAGAGGATACTAAAAAAGTGTAGCTAGATTGATGGGGGTCTTGGCAATATCATGATGGCCTCAGGACAAGCTCTGCCCGTCGTCGCACGCGAGATTTGGTCAATTTTGAAAATGATTTATCGACTCGCAGAGAGAGAGGGAAAAAAAAAAAGGATTAACACGACGTCGGGAATGCTGTACGAGACACGGTAAGCGACACGGTGAAAAATTGAGGATAGATGACTTTAGCTACTGCGTGGCATAGACCACATATGAGGTCTGGAGAGGTGTTGTAATTTTTAACTATAGATACATGTAGTTACCTTCTCTTCCGCCATTATAATCAGAGGCATTGGAGGCATATTTAATAGATACAATTTGGTATTTAGAGCCTTTAACGCTTTTATTTTGATTCACTCCCTTCCACCTAAATCCAACGAACCCGAACACATCTGCCTTCAGCGTGTACGGCGCAAGTATTGCCTCGGGTAAAGTGTTTCTCCCCCCAAAAACGGTTTATTCCCTTATTCCCTTATTTTTGAAATGTACTGATAGATTCTTATTAGGAGAAACAATCCCCCAAATCATGAAACAGCACTTTGGTATTCGTATTCGTAAAAATGTTGGCTCCAGCTCTAACCGAAACCAGAATATTGCAGCCGCTCATGATTAATCACTCGCCTCCTTAAGTTAACCCGAGGTTTCAAGGTTTCTGGAAAATTCCTTGATTGTGCCACGAAGAACTTGAATAAATACTATTTAGGGCTCGGCTGTACTGGGTCTGGGTGTTCTTGCGGCTCAAGTTCCCTAGATATTCAAGGGTGGAAAAGATAGAATTTTGAATAGTTCTTTCGAAAGTCACCAGAGAACAAAATGATAAAGACAACTACTTATAAACTGCTAAAGCACTCTTTCGGGTGGTATTCAGGGCAAAATCCAAAGACACTAACACTACTAGCATTCATACCCAACCGACGAAATATTCACAAATGTCGAAATATCTCTCCGAGGAAGAGATGGAGATAGCGATGCGGAAACTAGCCTATCAGGGCGACGCCGCTAAGAAGTTGAGGGGAATACGTGGCCTACCAGTAAGCTCACCGAGGCAAACGAAGAAAGAACTAGAGAAAGAGGGCACGGTGGAGTTGGATGGTTTGGCTGAGCGCCAGACCACTCAAGGGAAGTCGGCCCCAGGAGGCCATTGGTATTTTGACCGCGACATGACACCCGAGATAACTGCTGAGACACGTAGAAAACGGGCTAGTACTTTCCGGGACTCCCGTATGGGTACCAGTGGCCCGAGGCACAAGGGTCCTAAATCATTTCTGCTCGATACTCTGAATCTGTTGAGCCGTGAGGGCAGTAAAGGGGAAAAGGATAGGGCTTTTAGAGATTTTGGAGTGGAGAGAACTAAGACTGGATAGGGAGATTGTTTAATGATCGTAGAAGAAACCGAAAGTGATGTGAGAATCTAAGAGCTTTTTGTTTTGTTTTGTGATAGTTTAGAGGACAGTAGTTGTCCGCCAGTCCATTAGGAAGATTATTTGGTCGCGGGAAATGTACTGTGACCGTATGACTGTTTGCAAATTGCGATCACGAGAATTTAATACTGAACTAGGTGGTTTGTGTCCACATGAGTCATGGGTTGTCACTCGACATACAAGGCCTTCGAGATTTTTATTTTTTAATTCAACGTTCATGTAACCTCACGGTTATGGCGCTAAGCAACTACCTACATTCCTTCTCCTCTCAACTCTCTCGCCTCAGTCCCAAAATCAAAGAAATGGAAACCCAGGATAACGGTTTCGCTCCTAGTGCATCAGCGTGATGTGACCCCCGGAGTTCTCTTTCAACTTGGATATCAATCCGTTAATACGCTGTCTAAACCACCCATTAACTATCTTGCAGACTTCACTCTTGGATGTGACCATTCCCACAACGTGCATCTCCATTAAGTTCCTCTTTTTCCACATACTCGGGGAATGACGACAACCGCCACATCCTCCTGAAGTGGGGACATGCCCATGCTGGCCTTGAAGTGGGTATAAACGTCTTTTCTTCTGGTCCCGTTAATGATGGGGGGTGCAGTTTGATTATTCATTCTTTTCCTTCCCTGAGGGGGACACTCTCTCAAAACACATATCACCACCAAATATCACCCCTTGAGAGATCGACACCAACAGCCAGCCCGAGGCAGGGTCTAATTTCTTCTCTAATAGGACGGGGAATGCATGATTCATTTCATTACACATTCCCCGCGGTGGTGTTTCCCCCAACGGCTTCTTGACGCCTTTTCCCGAACCTCTACTGATGCATTTCCTCGGGTGCGCGTTTCTTGGTTCTTTTCCTACATAGAAACTTGATCCTTTGCAATATTATAGGCCTCTCTAGTGGTTATCATTTCGTTTATAGATATCAATCAGTGACTTAGTTTGTGAGGAGCCTGCGACGATGGGATGAAATCAGAAATCGTTTTCCCTTCACCGTATTTTTTTAAAATACTTTCTGGTAGGTAGGGAAAAGTATCCGTAAAGATATTAGGAAAGTCGTCGGGAAAGTTGTTGGGGGAAAGTTATTGGGAAAGCCGTCTGGAAAAGTATAGAAGCTGATGTATTTCGCCACGATACAGAGCATATGGCGCTGTATCATTGCAAATAAAGAACACTGATATCATGCGTACCGGAGGCATTCCCAGTCGTGCTCGGGTTTTCTTGGGCGCTCCAACACGGCGGAAAGTGGATAAGACGTGTGTAGAAAACGTGTAGGGAATGCATCAGGGGCGAATGTGCCTGCTATAAGTACGGACGGCACGGCTAATGCATCGGTGAACGAATCGATAATGCCTCGGCGATGTACCACAGTCCGAGCTAGTATTTCCTCGGTATCGCATAGATTTTTCGATGGATAACTGCTCCATATGTATCACTCACACATGCAATCGCGCCCCCCCAAGCACCCACTACATCCTGTTCACCCGGCCGCCCAAGGGATGTTCTTTTTTGAGTCCATGCCCCCACGCATTTTTTCAACCGGATCTAACCCATTCCCATTCCAGAGATGGCGCGTTTCCCAATTCATTTCCCCCAGTATTTCAACGCCTGCAGCGGCTTATTGTCAATACCCTGTTTAAGCAAGCCACGAGCTTCCCGGGCGGAGGGCTTCGTGGGGATAAGTCTTTACCGCCCCCCTCCCAACCGTATCTTCGTTTTCTAGGAAGAAGGGAGACTATGTAGCTGTAGCGAAAACGGTGGATAGGTACTGACTACTAGCTAGCCCGGCTTCAATCACAAGTCTGTGGAGGTGCCAGGGGATCTCCGGGCATGTTTGTACTATCCACCGGAATCAGCTCCATTTTGAGGGTTGTTTGTTTGGTAGTTTGTGGTGGACCATGGGGTGATGTACGAGTCTTTTTCTAAATACCAATATCGGGATTCGTCTGTTGGAGAGGAGGAGTGGTGCGCCATAACCGTGGGGTTGCATGCGCATGCACGTAATGAATAAAAGAAAAAGAAAAAAAAAAGAAAAAAAAGAGGAGGAGTGGTGATCAGTCAGAGAGTGCCCGTGAGTAAAAAGCTCCGTGGAATGTCAGACATATTCCTAGACTAAGCGCCGGATACCTCCACTCACCACGGTCGCTGGCCCGTGATTGTAGTAGTTTGAGGGTGTCAGGCCTCCACTACCTACGTACCGTACGTACATGTATCCGCGTATCTGATAATTCGACAGGTCAAATTTAAATCCGAGACACCTAAACCCTTTATGGTAGCGTGATGAATTTAACGCCCAAAGTAGCCAGGTGATAGTTTTTGGCATGCGTGACAATTTGTAACATTGTTTCAATTCATGGCGCTGTTTATTTCACGATTACCAGAAAGGGTTTAGGTATCTCGTTGCAATTCGGCCTGACGAGTTATCAGATACGTAAACGATGGGGGAGGGGAGACACGAAGACAACTTGCACGATCAAAGCTTCACAAGTATTTCCATGTACGTATCGCAGGCGTTACTACCTACAGGTATCTGTCTATATTCAAAGGGTCTCTCCCCCCACTCCACGTAGTTTGTCGCGGCCGGGAGAAACAAGCGAGTGATATCCTGTGACTAAAATTCACCATTCTCCGGGAGATATGTTTTCATGCAGTTTTACCTCTGATGTGTTCTTAGCGAAGAGGTCGTTACGGATATGGCAGGTTTGTGGGGGAAATAGTTGGCCTCTTAAGGCTCAAAGTATCGGCTGACCCCTTGTGGTATGAAGTATGGTGTGGCCTGCCCTGGGTTTCTAGGATCTCCCATCTCTGGGTGGGTGTGCTGATGACTTGGCCAGTAGCGTAGAGAGAGTACAACAACCTGTGCATCCAAACCCAGTGGTAGAAGAAAGGTTCCGCAAGGTGTGCTGCGTGACATCGACAAACAGGCTGACCGAAGGATGTACCGGTTGATTGTTGTTGGCCTTTGACCCTCTGACGGGCAGAAGACGGGCCGGATGTGCGCATGCATGTTTAAACCGGGGTTTCCCAATTGCGTTGTCCAAGGGAAGATCTGGAGTGTGGATAATCTAGAGATAGTAGATAGCGGTACGTTCTTATTCAGAGCATCTCGCTGTGATGATTTGGACTAGGACCCCCCCCCCCTCCCCGCTGCTCGCTGACTGGTTCCTTTCATCGTAATGTAGATCTCTGCTGTGTTTGGTAATTGTTAAGGATTCTCCCGGTATCGAAGGTGGTGATAACGTATGTATGCCTGGTGCATAACTATCTTTGCCCGTAATCACATGGCTGTAGTTTGTGCGAGTGGTGTATGTACCGGTACATGAGGAAATGCGGGTCATGTGGGGGGAGGACAAGTTCTACGCTTGGAAGGAGGTCTGTACAAATTTCTGCACTATGAACAGCTAAGGTGTCTAGTGTAGCGGGGAACGAGTGACAGCCTGTGACTACAAATCGAGTGCCAGCGTTCCGTGTAATTTCTTTTCTCAATATACTCTGCCAGCATTTGGTTATAACGAAATCTAACTATTTACTCAATGTGCTAGGAATTTCCGTGTCCTTCTCTCTGGTACTGTACAGCGATGGGTAAAGAGTGATGGAACGCAGTTGGAAAGATTTGCGGTTGGATGTCTCAGTGACGTTCCATGACTTTTTTTTACCTACCGCTGTACTAGGCAGCTGTTCTCCAGCCAGGCAGGCTCAATCGATATCTTTCATTAAAACATGAGCCCATACGCCTCCGGCTGGACTCTACATTTTTGTTTCTTTGGGATATACTATATATATATGCCGCGGACAGTGTGCACTACCACAGAAGCTCGCTACGTGCCGGTGCAACTCCCGCACGAACATTACGCAGGGGAACGGGCGTGTCAGGGCGGCCGAGGAGTCGGGATGTGCCGGTTGATTGTTTGGCCCCTTTACGTTCTACAGCGGTGGTGTGTGTTATTGTAGACTTATATATATACATACACACATATATACACACACATACACACACATACACACATACACACATTGCACGGGAATGGCCGATTGTTGAGAGTGGACATGTATGCAGTAGAGCCTGCTCTCGAGAACCTGGAGGTAGCAGAGTTATGTTACATAGCGTACATCATCATCATCATCATCATCATCATCATCATCATACATCATACATCATGTGTAACGCCAAACAGCGAGCACCCCACAAGATACCTCGGTGGAGCCACGGCGTGAATCATTGCATTCGCACTATCCCTGGATGATTGTGTTCTCTCATTGAATGTAGACTCTTGATCATTTTTAAGGTTTTTCCCTTTTCTCCTCAACGAATATGGCACGAGAAGGCATAGCATAGAGGGTGGGTTGTGTCAACTTTAGCGGAACTTTTTTTTGTATGGGAATTCGAGAAAATACCACCTTTAGGCTAGGCACTAGTACCATTAGGGGAGATGATCTCCCAAATTCTGTAGACTGATTGGCTGCAAACGCCGAAGTTTACACACCTACCCTCCATAGCTTCTCGAGCCATATCATGATCAGCGAATTATCGATGATCAATACCCATAACAAAATAGAGTACACGCGGTTTTGCCCCAGACATACCTACAGTAGGGTACCCCCCGTCGTGTCGAGAGAAACTAAACTCACAGCCACCGCCGGTAGCGTTTGTGTTTTGTCCGTCGTGGGGCAATAGAGACTTTGCGCAAAAGACTCCAGAGTCTTTTTCCGGTAAGCTGATTGGTGCCGATCCTCTCATCAGCCAATCATACAAGCAGAAAATGACTCTGGAGTCTTTGCGCAAAGTCCCTAATTCCTCAATAAGTGGCTGGACGGATACATGCAGCAAGCAGCAAGCAGCACACCTCACCTAGCGCGATGACAGGATTTTCAGGGCAACTTTTTTCTCTCTCTCTCTCTTTTCTCTCTCTCTCTTTTCTCTCTCTCTCTTTTCTCTCTCTCTCTTTTCTCTCTCTCTCTTTTCTCTCTCTCTCTTTTCTCTCTCTCAAGAGTCAAATCAAAGGACGTGCGGCAAGCAGCAAGCTATTCGAAATAGGGTACATGGCGGCGCCCCCCGAAAGCCCCATCTCGTTGCCCTAGGGGTAAGTAAGTCCCTCACACTCTCACCGCTGGGTCTTCGATGGAATGTCTTATCCAGCGGGAAGAATGTTTTAATTTAAGCGAGACAAGGGGGGGGGGGAGGGTCCTCAGCAGGGTTGGAAAATTCCGGGGCAAGCTAGGGTTAGGGAAGACTCGGCTGGGACCCCTAAGTAAACAACCTGTCCCCCCCCCCCCCCCCCCCCAAATCCTGTAGGGAGGAAGGACTATTGTCCCTTCTCCTATCTATGATGAATCTTAGTGATAGGAATGGGGTACCGGCCGGTATTCTTGTAATCCACTGGACCAGAGTACCTATCGCATCTTCAGCCCTACCATGCACTCATCATCTCTTTACCTTACTCCTACATACTGCTGTACTCTGCCAGGATAGAGAGAGAGTATCAGATAAATACACGTCGTACGAGATGAGACGAGATGCAAGCCCATCTCTACATTCTCTAATCTCGTCAAAGAATCACGCGTTCTCTTTTCCTCTTTGTCTTTGTCTTTTTCTTTCTTTTCCGTGGAAGCCACCTCGCTTCAGCCACACAATCGGCAGTTTCTCTATTCTATTTACTTTAGCTCTCGTTTCTATCCTTCGCTGAGCTCCATATTTATCGTATCTCTACGAGAACGAAACTAATACTCATCATCACGTACATCACGTACGTATATAAAGCGACGGGGGTTTGTTTTTGCCCGGAATAACCGAGGCGATCGGAGGATTTTTGTTTCATGCCTTATTTCTTGTTTTTTTTTCTTACCCATTCCTTCCTTCCTTCTCGAAGGGGCGAAACTTGCTTGCCAACGTTCTTGGAAGTTTCGCCAGAAACAAGTTATGTATGTACAGGGATTCCTGGTCATCATGATAGGTGGATCTCGCGGCTGCTCTCTGTCCCGTGAGCATCTGGTTTCCCTCGCGCTAACCGGCTAGAGATTTAGGGGTAAGGGAAAAAAAATAAAAAAATAAAAAAAATAAAAAAAAAAACCGTTGACACGCGCATTTGACAGCTGACTTTTTTTTTTTT
Source organism: Morchella rufobrunnea (assembly GCA_024713595.1). Taxonomy (NCBI): domain Eukaryota; kingdom Fungi; phylum Ascomycota; class Pezizomycetes; order Pezizales; family Morchellaceae; genus Morchella; species Morchella rufobrunnea. Next base: position 1,318,265 of record JAMGYT010000006.1, read on the forward strand.
TTGGGGCTGTCCCGGGGACGGGTACGTACCGAGGGACTGGGTTGGTTGAATTGGAGGGGTGGTGAAGGGCAGAAAATAAGAAAAACAAGTTTATACAATCAGTCATCAGGGCTCGGGAAGATGATGTAGTACAATGTAAGAAGGTTTTTTTCACTTCTTCTTTTCGTCACGGCCGGCTTAGAATGGCTCGAATGTCCTACCTGCCCTCTCATATCTACGTGTTTAATTGTCACACTAGGACTCTGACTCTGAATGGCTTGACTGACTTGACTGGCTGTCGACTGGTCTGGAGTCGAGGCTGTACTCTCACTCTCATGGCGTTCATTTCACTTGTCCTAGTTCTTCTAATACTGGAGATTGGAATAACCCGTGGAGATTAAAATAACCTGTGGCAGATTGAAATAACCAGTACAAGCCCCGACAAAACTCGGTTGACTATGACCCACATACCCACCTACCTATATACAAACACGTACAAAATGTACCTACTTGGATATGCCATCGGGATTGGGCTTGGGCTTGGGCTTGGTGCTTGCGTCTTCGCACCTCTGCCCGATGTCTAGTAGGGAGGGTCCCACGCAATTAGTATAATTCCATGATATTATTACAAAGCTAGCTCCATACATCTCCTCGGACCTGGTATATATATTATATATATATTACATATATCTGTCAGTGATCCTCCAGGCCGGCCATATCACGTCCACCATTTTCAAACTAATCACTAATCTTGCCTTCTCCGTTTGCTCTTATTCTCATTTCTTGTTCCTGATCAGTATTTTTATATTCACTATTATCTATAGACATCAAGCTAGCTATCTATCTACAACCATGGGCTCCTCCTTCTCATATCCAGAGCTCCCCCCTGCGCCCTCAACTGGCCTTCTCTCCCTCCCCAACGAGCTCCTCCTCATGGTCTCCACCCATCTGGACCGTGCCAGCCATATCCACGCCCTCCTCCTCACCAACCGACGTCTCAACCACCTACTCACCCCAACTCTACATACATATGCCCTTCTCCCCGTCCAGATATCACTCACCGAGACCCTCACCTCCCTCCAGTGGGCCTCCCTCCACGGCCACATCCCGCTCATCCGCCTCCTCCTCTCCCACCCCTCCACCGCCGCCACCACCCTCAACACCGTCTCAACCCACACCCGAAACCGCCCCTCCCCCTCCTCCGCCACCGCCCTCCACCACGCCATAACCCGCGGCGACGAGACCATCGCCGCCCTCCTCCTCGCCGCCGGCGCAAACACCGACATCCCCGACTCCTTCGGCGACACAGCCCTCCACGCCGCAGTCACCCGCGCGCACACATTAGCGGCGGGGGCCAGTAGATTTCCCTGGCTGCCGTTTCTGTCCCGAAATTGGGAGGCAGAGACAAGGATGCTCAAGATGCTGCTGGAGAAGGGCCCCGCGTTGGATATGGGTAATAATAAGGGTGATACGCCGCTGCATGTTGCTGTTTCTGGGGCGGCGACGGCCGAGGTGGCGGCAATGTTGTTGGCTGCGGGCGCGGGCGTCAATGCGAGGAATGGGTGGAAGTATACGCCGCTGCATGTGGCGGCTATGGGCGGTGTGGTGGAGGTGGTGGAGGTGCTGGTAAAGGGGGGTGCGGATGTGGAGGCGGATGGGGAGTGGTGTCTTACGCCGAGGCAGCTGGCGAAGGCGAGGGGGTTGACGAAGGTGGTGAGGGCCTTGGAGAGAGGGAGTAATGGTATTTGAGCGTGGGGGACTACTATTACGGGGGGGTATTTTTTTAATAGTTTGTTTATTTGGTTTATTTGGTTTATTAGGGCGTTGGGATATATAATGTATACAAGGCGTGAGCCTTTCTCTTTATTTATTTTTCTTTCTCTTTATCTATTTTTCTTTGAATGTTTATTTATTATTTACATCTATTTGAGTAAATGTTACTGGTAGCTGGGCAACTCTTTGGGCGTTTATACGGGATATTCATTATATTAGCATAGGACTAGTCTAGAGGATAGGATACACTTTACTTTGGCCACTGAAAAAAAAAGCATTTCTCAGAGCTACCGGCGTTCCAGCAACCCATCAAAATACTCCCCCTTGAGCGTCTCTTGGGTACTCGATACCAGGCAATACCTAGTCCCTTTGGCCTCACTCGCCCACCACTCCACAACCCCATGCCTCACCACCGTAACGCTCCCCGGCCCACCCAACACCCTCCTCCCAAGCGTAGGAAAACACAGATCCCCGCCGCTAAACTCCCCCATGGGGACCACCACCGCCCACCCACTCTTGATATCCCCGCCGTCAAACACTGGGTCGACAGGAACATTGAGCGAGCAGACTCGCAGCGAGAAACACTCCTTCTCGTCTGTGGCCCAGCGTCCCCGCCGCGTCTCTGGAACCGCGGAGATCATGCGCTTGCACATGCGTTTGTATGCTGGGTCGACGGCGCCGAGGAGCACGCTGGCTGCGCGGGTGATGTTCCCGAGGGACTTGAGGAGTTGGGCGTGGACGGGGAGGATGCTGGCGGGGAGGTCGTAGGTGTCTTGGGCGATGCAGGTGTCGAGGGGGGTGTATTCGAGGTCGAGGGCGGGGCGGAAGCCCCAGTGATAGACGCCGGCGCGGGACCATGGGGCATAGGAGTGGTGGGGGTTGGAGAGGAGCCAGGATTCGAGTTTGTGGGTGTGGGAGGGGGAGAGGGGGGCAGGGAGGGTGGGTGGATGGATGCGTATTCTTCGAGGTTGTAGGTGGTGCTGTCGTGCACCCAAGGGCCGAGTGTCGGGCCGTAGACCATGGATAGGCCGTGGGAGAAGTGGACGAGGAGACGAGTGTAGGTGCTGCTGAGGGCTACGTATACGGCTCCTGGTTGGAGGTGGATCTGCTGGAGTTCTAGCACCTCCTTTGCGGTGTTTTTTGTGGTAATGCCGTCGTGATCACCCTTGATGTTGAAAAAGACATCGACAATCCCTATACCTCGACATTAGCACTCAATTCCCCCTCCTATCCTAGTATTGTCAGCTATAGAGGACATACCTTTTCCCATGACCTCATGTCTCCACACGCTCTTCCCCCTTCTCCGCGCCCTCTCGCAGTCGCCGCGGTGCGGAAGCATCTGCCGGAGGAGCTTTGCGATGGCCCATTCGATTACATAGGCTGAGATCTCGGTGCCGTCGGGGCCGTGGGGGTGCTGCTGGGTAGTGATGAAGCTGGCGGAGTGTGCGGGCTTGAGGGAGGAGGGAGGGCGGGGGTGGGGGTAGGGAGGGGAAAGGAGTGTGCCGGTGGAGGTGCGCATGTGGGGTTTTGGGCAGTTCATTATGTGGAATTAGAATGGTGGTTTTGGGGATGATGATGGGTGGGTGGTGGTGGTGGTTAGGCTTGGATTTATTTATCGTGATGTATGACGTCCATCAGACGGGTAGCAGCATGGTTAGCTCCAGGATAGTTACATTTAGCTGCTTCCCGCCTCTTTCTAGTGGGAGATTCAGATCGTGGGGTAGAGATTAGGTTTAATTAGATCCGCGATGGCCAGCCAGATCTTGGGCGGACGGGCTCCTCGAGTGATAATCTATGACTCCATTTTGAGTGGGATTATTTTTCTTTTATTCATAATTCGAGTGGGATCGGTCACATGACTTGCTCCTGCTATAGCGATGATGCCCATGGAATTGGATTTTGTATGAATTGGATTTTGCATGAATTGGATTTTGTATGAATTGGATTTTGTATCGATAGTTGTATGTAAGCAAAACCTGCACGCCACATCATTACCCCTTGAACCTGTGGCGCGCCCCGAACAAAGAATAATGGGAAGTTCTATCGCTATCCCGATCGGGCGTTTTCAAGAGACGTCTTGAACCGCTGCACTTTTGTATAGAATCGTCGTTGCTCCTAGAGGCGACTGAAGGATTCAAAAGTCGTCTCTTGGAATACTATTATATTATATTACATACCTTGGTCTTCAAGAGGGGGTTACGGCCCTTTGAATATTATATGGGTGGGTTTTGATGTATTTATAAGCGTCCTCCTTCGTCTCCATCTTAAGAAATTATCCTGGATATAGGACATACATACATACATACATACAACTCATCTCGACTATCTTCAAAGTCAATCAACATTTACACAACACCAACAAACACCATGTCGCACACCAGCACTCCCACCACCAGTCCCACCACCCCCCACCGCCCCACCACCCACCTCACCACACAACCCCCCGGTGCACCTCTCCGCGTCCACCCCAACAGCCTCCTCCTCCCCCTTCCTACCACCCCACCACGCGGCAAAGCCCCCATCCCCGCGCAATCCGCACCCCCAAACCAAAAGGCGCTCACCTCGCTCAGCAAGATGCGGTACCGCTGGAACGACCCGAACCTCAGCGGGCGCTACCGCCATGTGGTGAAGGACTTTACGCCAGCGGCGAGTATGAGGGAGTATGCGTATCCGGTGCTGGACATGGGGGTAAGGAGTGAGCCGGCGAGGGCTAGGACGAGGGATGGGGCGAAGAAGAGGGGGGAGGGGGAGGGCGAGGGTAAAGGGGTGTGGTGAGGGGTGGATATGGAAGAGATTTGGACTTGTATCTGTGTTTGGATTTGAAGGGGGGTAGCTTTTTTTTTTTTTTTTTTTTTTTGTTTAGGTTTATAGTTTAGTATTTGAGAGGGGATGCCTTTTTTTTGTTTTGGTTTTTAGTTCAGTGTTGAGAGGGGATGTCTTGGTTTTTAGTTCAGTATTTAGTGGGTATATGGCAGGAGGATGAATGCTTTCATTTGATGGATGTCCTAGACCTTATTTTGTTTCATTCTTTGTTTCTTACCCTTTGTTTGCGCGCAGTTAAGAGAGCACAAGTACCAAGTTGTCAATTTGTTTTTATCGTTAGACCCCCGCGTAATAACGAACCTATAAAAACATATAATAACCGGTTCACCTGGTATTACCAACCCCATCAAACCGTGTGATTCATCCGTTTTGGCTGTGTCCATTTATATCCGAGTGATAAATTATGAGGCATACGAGTGATAGTTCATGCAACATTCGCCCAACCAACCCAATTACTTGGCAATACATGTTTATAACTCTTAGTGAAAGAAGACTAGACAGTGATGACCTCCAAAAAGCCTCATAAAGTAATAACCGGGCTTTACTTGCGATTCAGCCTTGAGAATATCCTGATTAATTAAGGTTTTCTCTGAAAGGGCACTCGGTTTTCCGGTGCTCGTTGATGGGGCTGAACGGCTTTAGAAACAGGCCAAACTATAAACCCAGTAACCTCGAGTGACTTCTTTATTCCATGGACATGCTTAGAGGATGCATCTGTGTTCTCTCTACTCTAGAAAATAGAGTTCACAACCTCACCTACCTACCTAGTTCACCAGACAAAGAACCCTCCCATCCGCCACAACCCCAAACTCCCAATATTTAATCTTCCTACTTATCGATTCCACAATGTCCCTCTCCTTCCGACCGAACTACCTCGTCCCCATACCAAGATGTCCACCAACCCCTCCAACAAGACCACCGCCGCAATCTTCTACCTCCTCTCCCGCACCAAAGACCCCAGCGTCCCCGCCAACGACCGCGCATACGCCTGGACCGTCATAAACAAATACCTCTTCGGCGCCAGCCCCCCCGCAATCTGGACGCACTTCCCCCTCATCACCCGAGGCGACGTCGTATATACCAAAACCGACTTTGTCAGCGATGTCCTCGCCCACGAGAAGCCCTCCGAGGACGAGGATGAGGACTACAGCGGATGGGACGAGTACACTTTCGACGGAAAGCCAGTGAGTAAGCAGGAGTTTGACGAGGGGATGGCGCGCAGCGCAAATTTTGTGGACTGGGATACCCAGGATGGTGCTGCGGAGAGGAGACACAGATATGTGGGTGCGTTGCTGGAGAAGATTGTCTATGAGTGGAGGGAGCAGGTGAGGGTCATGGGGGATATATCTAGGCAGTGGATGGCAATGAGGACGGGGGAGGGGACAGCGGCATAGCTGCTTGGTAACGAGGGTGTAATGTGTAATGTCTGGTTATAATTATGGACTTGCGGATATTGGGTTTGTATCCGGGGGACTTTGTATAAAATTAATATAATGTATTATAGGGCTGGAAAGCTAATATATATATATATATATTAGATTAGCTGTTTCTGCAGGTCGGAACTGGAGAGTCGATTTCAATGCATTGCATTCTTCCCGTAATTGGGATACTGCATATAATCAATGTATCAATGGTAATAATGGGTCGAGTTGGGCCGAGTATATTGGGCTTTATCGCCCCCGTTCAGCCGACTACCAAAAGTGTTGGTATTTATAACTTGGTGGAGGAGGCACGGCCGTTATTCCCGGACGTTGATAGTTACTATGGGAGTACTGATTTACACATCTATTGACTTAATAGAAGACCAGGGTAACTTTGTAGAATACTCTAATTATATCGTGCCAAAAGCAGTGGTTAATCACCGCGATCCACTACTAACGAGTGGTTTCAAAGAATCAGTAGGGGAAAAAAAAAGATCTGTGTGATGAACAGTTCTACTGTTCACAACTCAGTATTGAAGGCTCGACCCCGGGTTTGAACCGGGGACCTCTCGCATATTAACTTAGAGTGTGACCCTAAGCGAGAATCATACCACTAGACCAGCCGAGCTTATATTGACGCTAGTTTTAAAATTATATGTTTCTATTGCTTCTCTGGCTAGCTAATCTACAATCCCTGTCAAACTGAGGAGCATTACTCATCAGGCGCACACTCGATCACTCGATATATGTTTCCCTTGTACTTAAAGCCAGGGTTGGCACGATCCGCCACTACCTATTGATCGGTTTGGGTCGTAACTCTGGGTTCTTAAAAAACATGCAGACCTAAAAAAGGATCATTAACGTAGAGCGACAGCTCATAAAGGAGTGTGTGCGTGTGTGAGGCTTTACGAAGCGCGATGATGTAATATAAGAAACCAATTGACCTCACAGCCCTGGGTCCTAAAACCGAACGGACACTATCCCTTCGTCTGTCAATAAAATGCTGCCCTCCCAAGAAAAAAAAAAAACAAATCTAGTGCGGCTTTACTAACAGATCCTGTTATCTCCCTTATCAAACAGTAGATCTCCCATACAAATTTAATTACTCTATTATAGTGGAGCAGCAATTGACAGACGAAGGGATAGATTTGACGATATCACATGATGCTGAAATAGGGGTAATTATGGCGAACTGAAGAAGATGAGAACGAGTATATCTGCGTAGCAAGGCTTGTATAGTATGAGGTAGTGTAAGTTTTCTTACCTGTGTACTTCATACCGGTTTGGCAGGGTATCCGTCAATAACTTTGGTACCAAGAACGTTTACTGGCAAGAGTTGAAGCAATATAGAAGGTACGGCTAGCTACCTGATTGGCAAAGCGTTTGTCAGTCGGGTTAGGGAGTACGTCCGGCCCAAGCCAAACTCAATGCGCACGTGTATTGCGGTGATATGCAAAGAGTATGCTGCTAAAGATGACCCCCCGTTGCTATAGGGGGGGTAATTGCTATATCCAGACGGCTCCCAGCGGGTCGCCGGGAAGTTTACAACGGTGCTCTTCACTGAAAATTAACGTTGCATGGGTGTTTGATCGTGTCCACTGATAATAGAGTACAGGTCACCAATAACGCGTATCCACTTTCTTCATGTACATGTATCCGGATTGGCAATGTTCAATTGTAGCCTTTAAAACCTCACGCATAGCAGTCAATGGTATCCAAAGTTAATACTAAAGATTTTATATTATCTATCACTAATATATTATACATTTCTATACAGAGTACAAGATAAAACAGCCAGCTTGCAGCCACAACCATGTAGGAGATAAAATAGTCTTGCAGCCACAGCAATAATTTGGCCGAAGGTCGAGGGAGGCACGTGTGGAAGTTATTGTAAGTATCTTCGGAGATGATATTGTGGTGAAAGCGGCATCGCAATATTGGGGTGAAAGATACGATTCACGACCAATTGTGTAAGAGGACGCTCGGGGAGGAAATAATGATGGTTGAAAGGAAGAGAGGGTATAGAGATGAGAAAAGAGACACAGCGAGGGACATGCTATTACTGGTGCTGTTGCGGGGAGAGTGCAGAGATGAGAAAAGTTGCCAGCGAGGGACATGTTGTTGCTGGTGCTGTTCCCGATATTATATTGATGATAACAACACAGAAAGTATAGAGATGAGAAAAGAAACACAGCGGAGGACATGCTATTACTGGTGCTGTTGCGGGGAGTGCAGAGATGAGAAAAGTTGCCAGCGAGGACATGTTGTTGCTGGTGCTGTTCCCGATATTATATTGACGATAACAACCCAGAAAATATAGAGATGAGAAAAGAAACACAGCGAGGGACATGCTATTACTGGTGCTGTTGCGGGGAGCGTGTAGAGATGAGAAAAGAGACACAGCAAGGGACATGCTATTACTGGTGCTGTTGCGGGGAGCGTGTAGAGATGAGAAAAGAGACACAGCGGAGGACATGTTGTTGCTGGTGCTGTGCGAAGAACGGCTGCTCCATCACTTGGGGGATCGGTAGAGCAACCAATCGTAGATGCGCGTATACAAGCAAAGACGCAAAGTCTCCGGTTCGAATGACCCGTCTCCCACCGTGATGCGTGACCCGAAGACTTTGCGTTTTCGTTTGTAGATCTCTGAATGTTAGAGCATGAAGTAAACACCGCACGCAGTGTGATACAGGATGGACAAAGTCCATATACGCGTCTATCGCGTAGTTCAAGTACATGCCTTGCTTGAAAAGAAAAATTGGATATGTTTTTTTTTTTTTTTTTTTTGTTTGTTTGTATCTTTCGAGGTTTTTTGTTTAATCTATTGATCTCGGATTAGTTTTTTTTTTTTTTTTTTTTTTTTTTTGTGTGTGTGGACAGCAACTCGCATATTTTTTTTGTTTTTTTTTGGTGTGCGAATGGTGTGTTGCTGTCTACAAGGAAAGAAACAGGAGGGGGAGGGGCAGCACGATAGTAACACAGAGGCAGGGTAACAACCACGACTTAGTAACTCCAGATCACGGGATTCTTGGCAAAGGAGTCGCGCTAATACACCAAATAAAAAGTCAATTCCTAATCACGAGGGTATTGGGCATTACTAATATCATGCCTGGTCGCGTAAAATTATCAATTTAGTCATACAATACATTGAATTTATGAAAATGTACTGTGACCTTTCTTAAAGATTGAGCTCATTTACTGTTCAATGGACCCTACACGGACTACAGCGTGTTTGCTCTTGGGATGGTAGCTTGTGAGCGTTCTCTTGGGGTTTGGCCATCTCAAGACACCATTCGATCAACGCAACATCGCACCGAGTCCAGAAAAACTCATTTTCAACGGAAATGCCCTGATTTTCTTAGCGATCGCTTCACATATGAGAAACGGGTATAATTTTTGAGGTTCGTCGAGAAATTCCTCAATTGGACTGTTTTTTGACTTTGTTATGCATAGTTCATGGGGCGGCAATGACAGCGATTCTCGCTATGAGCATGATATTTGACGTGGTGAAGTTTTTGATTGTTGTCCTGGGAGATACTCTCGAGTGTGTGTCTGCAATAAGGCTACATACTTCCACCGTTCAGTATTGGTGTTTGTAGCTGCATGCAACATACTAAGGCAACTAATTAGAGTACATGTACCTGAATTTCGCTCCTATTACTTAGTTAACCATACCCCCGAGTATCTTAGTACCAAAACTGATCACGCCTTAGTTTGTAACATGTTTACAACCATGTTTTTTCCTCACGGCTTGTAACTCGTGGGTATTTTTCCGGGGCCTGAGTCTGAAGGCAACATGCAGCACTTGTATAAAATTTCTACGAATAAACAAGAATTCTTAGCAGCCTTGGGATGCTTGTAGAAAGAAATATTTCTAGTTCATCTATAATATAAGTCCCCTTTTTAAAGTACATGCCCCAATACCATACTAACTCCGCGCAAAAACAAGAACCAAGAAGAACAAAAAAGATAAAGAGAAAGAAAAAGGCTCCAAGGAAAAATTCCGACAAGACAAGAAAAGTCCTCGTACATATTGACACATCTAGTTCTTCTTCTTACCGCCAGTCTTCTTCACCTGAACCTTCTTTCCCGGCTTCTTTACAACCCTGCCCCTTCCAGCCCTTGGCGTTGGCTTCTTGGCCTTTGAAGGCCTGGCCTTCCCCTTCCCCTTTGGCTTCGGCTTCCCCGCCTGGTTCTTCTTCCCACCCCTAGGCCTACCATTCGGCTTCTTGCGGTTGCCAACACCCTTCCCGTTGCCCTTTGGCCCCTTAGGCTTCGGCCCCTTCCCTGGCCTTCCAAGAGCATTCTGGTTCGGGAACCCACCGCCCTGCATTTGCGGCGGCATCTGGGGCGGTATTTGGGCTGGCATAGTATCGGTAATACCACCAGCACCGGCAGCACCAAGAGCACCGGCAGCACCGGCAGCACCAAGAGCAGCATCGGTAGCAGCTCCGGCAGCACCAGTAGCGGCATCAACTGCAGCACCAGCAGTACCAGCAACATCAGTCACGGTGCTGGCGGCGTCAGTGACTCCAGCTGAGGCATCAGCGAGGCCTCCGGCAACCTCGTCGGCAGCGCCGAGGGCTGCGTCAGCGGCGGCGCCAGTTTCAGTTGTGAGGGCACCTGCGGCAGCGCCGGCTGCGGCACCGGTTGTGGCACCGGCTCCGGGAGCGGCGGGAATGGCTTGGACGCCGACGGTGAGGGCGACAAGGAGGAGGGCGAGGTAGTTTTTGGTCTGCATCTTTGTTTGGTAGGTTGTTTTTGGGAGGGTTGTGTATATAAAAATAAATGAGTGGATATAGTTGGTAAGTAAAAAAAATAAAATAAAAAAGACTAGCTTCTAAAATGAAAAGAATGGATATCTTGAGCGCAGCTCAAAGATGGAAGTACTGGTTAGGGAGTAAAGGAGTGTGATTGCTGAATGATGATGAGAGTATTGGCAGGAATGCGGAGGGTGTTATATATCTCTTCTTAACCCCCTCCTTCCTGCACCTAGACCCCCCCACCGTATCCTACCATAATCACTGACATTTACAGTTTCACCACTGCAGCTAGACGGCCGTACGGGTATGTCTCACTATGCGCGGCGTTCCCTCCATACCTACATGTACCTAGCTAACTGAACTGACTGACCCACTCGTAATACATACACACCGGCACGGCACTGGTAGAGCGGCGGCGGCGGTGTTAATGCTTCATGGTTACGTATGCACGGCACGGTGTGGACGCCGCATGTGTTGTTGGGTTTTTCCGGCGGCAGAGATCATTACCCCTGTGTGGCGTGTGTGTGTGTGGCGTGATGGAGTGGTGAGTGTGGCGTAGGGTGTGAGGTGGCGCGAATAATAGTAGAGGGGATGATTAAGAGGCGAGTGGTGGAATAGTAGAACGGACCGAGATCTGACGATAGAGGGTTGGGGGACATGTTTGGTTTCATGAAGGATCACTCGTAGCCATAACCGTAAGGTTGCATGCACATAATGAATAAAAGAAAGGATCACTCGTAGTGCGAACTTCTTTGATTAGATTAGATTAGATTTGTGCCCAACCAATTGATTGATTGATTGATAACCAAACCCCAATTCCGCTAACAACCAACCACCATCTCTCTATCACTCAGCAAACAGCTATGGTGCGCACACTCATAAAGGTGACACGGCAGGATTTGGAAGTGGAACAATTATGGCTGCAAGCTGAGTTCTGGGCCAATCAGAAGGCCTATTTCTAGCCACTTTGTTGCATTCCTGCCACAATTCGCTTTTTGAGGGGTATAAATGGGTATAATATGGTTCCACTTTGCTCAGTCTTGGCGCATTTTACATACAAAAATGCGAAATTTCAAACTCCTAAGGCTTCACAACAAGGATAGATATTAAAAATCTAGTCATACAATTCAAAGTTTATCACTAGTTCTACAGTTTGTGTGACCCGATTTTTTTTTTAACTTTTTTTGTTGAAAAGCCTTAGGGAATCGACTGTGCTTCATTTTCGGTTACATTTATGAGTGGGTGCACCATATATACAAACCTCGACTTCCATTCCCTCCTCGCCTTCACATCCACATCTACCGCCCGACGCCAATGCCAATACCAAAGCATTACCATCATCCTCATAGAACCGTTGTGCCTCAATGATCTTACGTACTCACCACGGTACGGTACGTATTACGTTACGCCCATGAGCTGTTGGGTACACAAGTATATAAACGGCGCTGGCGGATATCATCCCATTTTTCTTCTCTCTCGTTTATTTTATTTTATTTTATTTTATTTTATTTTATTTTATTTTATTTTATTTTATTTTATTTTATTTTATTTTATTTTATTTTATTTTATTTTATTTTATTTTATTTTATTTTATTTTATTTTATTTTATTTTATTTTATTTTATCTTATCTTATCTTATCTTATCTTATCTTATCTTATCTTATCTTACACTTTGTGGTTGTGTTGGGCTTGGAGGATGCGGTGGGTTGAGCTAACTTGGGGTTTAGCTAGCGGTTATTTTATTATTGGGTGTAGGTATGTACCCGCTAGTATCCCGAGTCGTAGATATTGCAGCGCATAAGCATCACTTCAATCACATCACAATCACCAAAGCACAAAGCACAAGGTCAAAATCAAGAGATAAGATATAAAATATAAAAGCAATCATCATCATTTCAGTCCACCCCCCTCCCCCCCAACCAACCCAACCCTATCCAGTCCAACGCCATACAAATGCCATCACCAAGCCCAGATGCGGTACATTGCAGCCCATCAAAACATGGGATGAAAGCTGATCAGCCCATCCCTACAAAAAAACCCAAGACCAACAAAAGAAACAGAACAAAAGAAACCCCCCCCCCCCCCAAACCCACCTAGCCCTCTATTTTCCCGCACTACATATCTAACAATCTAGTACTCAGGGGCCTCAGGAGCCGCCTCCTCGGCCGGAGCAGCCTCGTCCATAGGGGGGGCCGCAACTGGAGGTGGTGGTGGGGGCGCACCCGCACCCGGTCTCATCCCCTTACCACCCTTTCCACCACGTCCCTTCGGGCCACCAGCGCGGCCCCCACGTCCACCAGGTCCCTTCCTCCCACCAGGTCCCTTCCTCCCACCAGGTCCCTTCTTCCCACCAGGTCCCTTCTTTCCAGGGCGTCCCTTGCCTCCCCTTCCCTTTCCGGGGGCTGCCGCACCAGGCCTGCCCCTTCCAGGGCGACCGCCGCCAATCTTCTTTCCACCCATCTTCTTTCCCATGGCGCTGGGACGCATCATGCGTGAGCCGCTGCGGCCACCCCGCGCCGGGAAGGCCTCGGGAAGGGCCTCGGCGATGGCCTCTGGTTGTGCCCAGCGGGCGGCGAGGACGGGGATCCCGTCGATGGAGCGGCCGGTCTTGGAGTGGGTGGTCTTGGAGGGGGCGGAGCCGTCGTCGTCATCGCCGAAGGAGACGGAGACGGATTTGGTGGAGGCTGTTACGGCGAGGACGGCCATGAGGAGGGCGATGAGCTTTGGGGTGTACATTTTGATTTTGTTAGGGTTGATTGATAAGATATAGGAAGGATGTATGTGTATATGTATGAGTGAGCTGGACTAGCTAGCTGGGCTTTTTAAATGAAAGAAAGAGTGAATGAATGAATGTAATCGTAAGGAAATGAAAAGAAAGGTCTCTGCAAGCACAGCTGCGAGATCTGAAGGAATGTATGAGTGAATGAGTGAGTGAGTGAGTGTGTGAGTGAATGACTGGAGAGGGGATATTGGGCGACGAAGAGGTCAGTAGTTATACAACGACGGAGGCCCTGACCGGGTGCGCCCTCGGACATCGGAGTCTACAGAGACACTAATGGTCCAAAGTGTTATTCTTACTCACACACTCCACAGCTACATACATGCAGCTTCGGCTGCTCCATTGCCGAACACAATAATCACCATGAAGCTCTCATGAGAGTATTCCTACCTCGCGCAGCCCGGCCGGCTCGTATCTAGCTGCATGAGAACTAGCCATGGGCTTCCCCCGACTGACCGGTGGGGTAATGCATATCAACTACATGTATTCAATCAATCAAGGCGGTGAGAGCCCGCTGGTGTACCTAGGTATTTGGAAGGGTAAAGATAGAAACCGCACATTGTGCCGCATCCCACCGGGACCTCCGCAATAATATCAATATCCTCACTATTACAAATGAATAAAAAAAAAAAAACAGGTGTTGTGGTACACACCGGAAGGCTGTTACATAGTTATTAACATGCTTGCGGCGGCGTAGTTGGTTGTGCGCCGGTGATACTGAGGCTGTGGTTGGGTAGGGGTGGGTGGATGGGGATCTGATAAGATAAGGAGAGGATCCCCACGGGATTCACAAAGACCCATCCGGCCGGTACGAACAGATGGATGGCAATCAAAGAATCCCATGGATGATCCATACCCTCGGTATTCGCCCACAGAAATAGACTTCGGGCCCACGTGGGTGGGTGGGGGTTGTTCACACAATGTCACTCGGATTTACGAGTCTTGGCAGTTATTGTGGCTCTCACTCATTGTTGTGACGATAGCACAATCAATTGAATTGGAGCAAAGGGGGCGAGGACAAGTACTATACATCTAGTACACCATGAATTCAATGAAGCTATGGATAGTAAGAAGGAGTTGGCGACCAAGTGGTTACCAGCTATGTACCGAGGGGTCCTCAAAGTGGTGCAATGCCTACCACAAACCATTACTTTAGAACTACTAACCACCATGCCAACAAACCGCAATTGAATAAAACTATATAGATTTCATTCAATCGGGCAAATCTGAATCAAAGTATAATAAAAAAAAATAAAAAAAATAGATATCATGTTTGGTTCTGAGTTTGAAAACGGTTGTGACGCCAGAGCACTATCCCATAGTCCATCCCCTATCATGGTAGAAGAATTAAATTTGTATGGGAGATCTATTATTTGATAAGAAAGATAACGAGGATCTATTAGTAAAGCCACACAACATTTACTTCTTCTGGGGAGGTCAGCATTTTACTGGCAGACTAAGGGATACAGAACACTCTCAGCCACAGCACGCCGACTCGCACACCAACATACATGTATCATTCGCGTTCTCTCTACGCATCATCTATCGCAAAATCTTTCCCCAATGTACATGTATCTATCTATCTCTACATCCTTCCATTCTAGGAGCCCCTTTCGAGGGCCAGGTTTTACATAAGCACTCCCACATACACATCCGGATAAACCATTTTCTCACCCCCGGCTAGTGCAAGGGCAGGGGGCGGCTGATGTAAGCAACAGCCGCAAGGCTCCAGAGACGGGCAAGCAAGGTTATTAAGATACATCCGGCACTCTTCGGTACGGTCCTGTTTATGCGTCTCTCATAGGGGGAGAGGGGCCGTTAGCGAGGAATTTACTTTGTAGTTTAAAGTAGTGTAGAGTACGTACGTATGTATGTATGTATGTATGTATGTATGTATGTATGTATGTATGTATGTATGTAAGCGAAGAACTCGAGTGATATATTGTGATGCATCAAGTTTCCTTATCTCTAGTCCTACGCTTATGTTTAGACAATGATCCTGTTGATATATCGTTAAAAAAGAGTGCCTACGTCCCGTATAGAGTCTATCTATATCGCAGTGGACTCGAACGCATTTTTGACAGATTAATCCCGACGTCTAGCTTAGGAGATGTGAACCCCCCTAACCCCATCGAATTTTAAAATTCGCCACGAAAAAGCTTCTGGCCTGAGCCCTTCTCTGATATATAGCACTATCTATAAAAGATCTACATAAAAAAAAGAAGCTCAGAGCGCTGTGCGCACCTCCACCGGCCCTTTCTATTTTAGCCAAGGACGCGCGCCCACCCCTAACCCTCTTTATCAATAAACTAACTACACACCATCCCGCAACAAAACACTACAGGCCCTCCGCTTTCTACAAGATGGCTATAAATAAACGTAAAGTGCGGCTCCCACTCTACAAGAGCCTCACCACCGTCGTCGCAGATTTGATATGCACGCCTGACTGGACCGTGCATAGCCGGCCGGCGCCGGATGCGTGGGGGCCGCATTGTGTTAGTTGTGCGGGTTTGACATGAGATGTGGTGGCCAGCTATGCTGCTGATATGGTATGTTTATAGTATATGTATAGTTGATAATGTCAAGATTATGGATTATGAGGTATCTATCAAAAAGTATAGTGATGATTTTATTCTCGTCTCGAAAAGAGGGTGTGATCGCAATCATATCTAGTGGATAGTACTATACTGATGCAAACAATCACAAAACAGCCTTGATAAAAACTGTTTCAGATAAATCGACGCCACATTTCTCCCCTGGTAAAAGCTTGTATATGCAATCTTGATCTCTTAGCTACCCCACATGTCTTGGAATAGCACTTCACACCGCCCAGTGCATTGATACCGCGCCTGTGAGTAGTAGTTACGCGGGCTCGGCGAGTATCATTGTGGCACAGACCAACATGTCAAAGTAATAATTATCTAGAGGATGTTTGAAGTTAGTTGCTAGTTAGGGTTAGTTAGATCTTTATCTCGCTGGCATTATGAGCTTTTGTATTCTAGTAATTATCGATTGTTCGTTTATCCTGATGTAATAGTTAGTTGTTAGCAAAAGTAAAAAAAAAAAAAATTAAATACCAATATATCCAGAGCCAAGGCTCTCATCAAGCTCCCCAATGTCCCTAAGACCATAATACATTAGCATAATACATTAGCATAATCAATACCAACCCCACTTGTGCGTTACAGAGGCGTGACAAGGCCTTGCCCAATCGGTGCCTCGACACCGACGTATCAGAAAACTTCAAGCGCCATGCCCAATCTCTCCAAACCTCACCACCACGCCGCGACTGCCGTGATATTCCCTACACCACGGTCTGCCTATCAATCTCAGCACACACATTAGTCCATCCAGAACGAAAAGAAAAGATGTATATAACACCCTCTCCACCACTCTCATCATACTTCTCTTCCTCACTACTCACTCATCACACATTCCTTTATTCATTCTTCAGTCTCTTAAGCAGTGCTTGAGACCTTTTTTCTTTCTTTTTTACCTTAATTAGCCAAAGTCCAAAGCAGCGCTTTCGACCCCACATTCCCTTATTATTTAACCCACCCAACCAAAGAATAACTATGCATACCACCCCCATTCTTCTTGGCCTCCTCGGCGCTCTCTCCCTCACCGCCACCGCCCTCCCCACCGCAGCCCCCACTACCAGCACCTCCGTCGAAGCCCACAGCAACAGCAAATTTTTGCCATCCACGACCTCAGGCACATTCGGAGAAGCCCGACGCCGTGTTGGCAAGAACAACAACGGCAAGGGTAAGCGGGACGAGGACGTGAACGGTGATGATAACGATGATGATGATGATGATTTCCTCCTACTCCCATCCGGCCGGCTCGCCGCCCGCGCCATCAAGGGCCCCAGCGGCAGCCGCATGCTCTCCAAGGCTAAGGCTGGCAAGAAAATTGGTGGACGGGATATCCCAGATCAGGAGGATAAAAACGAGGACGATAAAGATAATGATCACGATGACGACGACCGCGATAAGATGAGCGGACCGCCACCGCCGCCTACTGGACGAAATGGTAGTCCTAACACTAACGCCCCTGTCCATGCTGGTGGTAATGGACCAAGAAGCTTGCATAGACGTGGAGGCGACGGTGGACCTGGACCTAGTGGTCCAGGAGGTAACTCTAAAGGGCCAGGAGGACCAGGGGGAGCTGGTGGTGGTTCGAAGGGGCCCGGCGGTAAAGGGCCTGGTGGGCCCGGCGGACAAGGAGGGCAGGGCAACAATGGCCGAGGAGGCGGAACTTCAGAACGCGGAGGACGTGGTGGCAAGGGCCCTAGAAGCTTGCACAGACGTGCTGGAGGCGGCGGACTCGCAGGTGATTCTATGGGGCTTGGCGGTAAAGGAGGATTATTGGGAGTTGTTGGTGATTTGAAGGTACCCGGCGGTAAAGGACCTGGTGGACCTAGCGGACAAGGAGGGCGCGGCGACAAAGGTGGCCGAGGAGGCGGAAGTGCAGGACGCGGAGGACGCAACGGCAAGGGCACTAGAAGCTTGCACAGACGTGGTGGAGGCGGCGGTGGACCTGGAGGACCAGGAGCTGGCGGACCCGGAGGTGATTCTATGGGGCCTGGCGGTAAAGGACCCGGCGGACAAGGTGGACCCGGCGGACAAGGTGGACAAGGTGGACCCGGCGGACAAGGTGGACCCGGCGGACAAGGTGGCCGGGGAGGCGGAGGTGGAGGACGTGGAAGACGCGGCGGTAAGGGGTCTGGAGGTAAAGGGCATGGAGGGCCTGGCGGACCAGGCGGACAGGGAGGACCTGGCGGACCAGGTGGACCAGGTGGGGCAGGAGGGCCTGGATCAGGGGGGCCTGGAGCAGGGGGGCCTGGAGCAGGGGGACCTGACGGAGCAGCGCCTGGTGGAGCAGCGCCTGGTGGAGCAGCGCCTGGTGGAGCAGCGCCTGGTGGAGCAGCGCCTGGTGGAGGAGCCCCCGGAGAAGAAGCGCCTTCAGCAGGTGGCGAAAGCGGAAACTAGAGAACTCGAGCTCTAAGCTCATCTTTGTCTGTGATCGTTTATAGCTAGATTTCTTTCTTTCTCTTTTTCTGTCAGTAAATGTGGATGTTTATGAATATATGACTCATTCCAAAGCTCTCAATTGCAGTATAAATTTCACAATGGGTGTATCACTATGAGACGTGGGGATGGGGGAGTTGTGCTGATGTATCTTTAATGATATAGTTGAGAATTTCAAGAGCTGATCTGTGAGTCTGAATGACTAGGGAGCGGGCCTGAAGATTGGAATGTTGAAAAGCTTACGCTGTAGTGTTTATTTATGTGCGCTGTTGATTTAATAGGAGGACTACGATAAGGGCCTTTGTGAACGGACTTGAAGAGAAGGAGTCTCTATCTCTAGAGCTCGTGTAGGGGGAGTAGGAGGGGGAGAGTTGTTCAGGTACGCTAGTAGTAGCCTCGTTCGTCCCCCTAGGTGTTTCGGTTCGTCATTTATTATCTCCAGTATGCTTAATCAACATTCTCCGCTTAAGGAACCTTTGGACCTCTGAAGATATCGGGGGTGGAAACTGATTTGTGGTGCGAGGAAAAAGCGAGGTGGTGTCTTCGAGCGAGATATTTTATGGTTGATATCAACATGGCGAGATGCTCTTTACAATCTATCAACACAAACCCTAACCCTGCCCAGCGGGCGTGCCAAAGAGCGGCGAGATCCCGCCAAGCCCTCTCCGAAGACCTGTCTATATAAACGTTTCTTCCCCCACCTCTGTTGGGAGATTCGATCAATAATGGTTGTCTCGAACCAGACGTTGGGTCTTTATTATTAAACCGTTAGTTTGGCTCTAGGTGATTACGAATGCTGTTGTAGATATTTCGTCCTTTAGTGTCGTGAAGGCCTACTCGAATATCTACAACAGCATTCGTAATCGCCTGTTCAAATTGTGTTACTGGAAAATTACTGCTGCGTTAGCATGTTTGTTTTCTCATTCCTCACTCTATCTCAAAAACATCGCAATATAATCCTCCACTACAATTCTCTGCACCGCTGACTATCCCTCTTAGGCTTTACTCTACCCAAACACTCATCACACTCTCCCCTCACTCTCCTTCTCCCTCTCCTTCTCCTTCTCCCTCTCTTCCCTCCTTTTTTTCTCCTGCTCCCTCTGCCCCACCGGCGCCGAGATTCGCGCTTTCAACTCCGCTCTTACCTTCCTCTTCTTCTCATCTTCTTTCTTTCTCTTCTCCTCTTCCTTCTTACCAATCTTCTCTGTGCACGGCTTTGCCGTTGACTTTTCTACAATGTCTGCTTCTGCCTCAAATCGTACTTTCTTCGTTGCTGCTGCTGGGTTCTTGCCCTTACCTTTTACCTTCGTAACTGGGCCCGGAAGTGAGTGGTAGGGGATCGAGCGCACGCTTGGATGCTCGGGCTCTTGGTCACCATCACCGAAAGCACAGGATATGTATTCTCTTGAGTCTACAGTCTCCGCTGATACATGGGCAGCGATAGTAGTACTAGGAGTAGGTATTTTCATACACTCTCTCCCCCCCTTAGCTACAACTTTGCCCGCCACAGGGATAGGGACAGGCCGAACGTTAGTAGTGACGCTCGGAGATACTCGCATCTCCTCCTCCTCAGCCTTCATAGGCACAGGCGCAGCTAAAGCAGAACTGCCCACAGGCTCCCTGGATCTAAGATACACACTGAGTGGTAAGCGGTCTCCTAGTCCAGGTTGGCGATGGGGCGGAAACATGGGTGTGAGGGGTGGTGTGCTGCAGTTCGATATTGATGCTATGAATACTGCTGACACTGTGGACGACGCAGGCGGCGCGGTGTGTGGAGGTTGGGATGGCATGGTTTGGTTTGTTACTACTCCGTTAATATGAAGTCTTATTAATGTGAGTTTCGAGCGTTAGTTTGTTAGGGAAGTGTGATGATATAATGATGGTGATGGTGATGGTGGTAGGACGTGGGAACCGGAAGTGTTTTGGCATATATAGCTGTGTCGCCGCTATTCATCTTGAGTTTGATGGTGGCGATGGGCGTACAGTCCATATCAACTTGAACCGACCGCGCACCATGAAAGCTAGAAGGACACCCCTCAGCGGTAATTTCACCATGGAATGGATACCGCATAATCAATCTTTGAAAGTTTCAATACAGGGAACACTACCATTCTTGTAACTTACACCCTCGTACTCCTCATGCTCATCTGCTCAGAAACACCAACCCATGCACAATCCACGGGCACCCGAGCGCAAGTTTTTTGCCACATGTAAACACAACCATGATATTGGTATATAGGCAGTACATGTGCAGAAGTAAGTGTGCTAGACGATGAGCATGCGTTCTAGATTATCCGTAGTCCCTTTATTGCCGAGTGATACTCTATGACCTTATACCTCTATGTAGTTTATTCTAATTCACCCCCGCATCACTATCACCAACCGCAGTATGCCACCATATACCTTTATCATCCAATCAAAAGGTGCTAGTACCAGAATTACAGGACAACTACCTTCTTGGGTTCATCCTCCTCTGCACTGATAGGACTAGTTCCCCTGATGTTTCCAGCATCCTCCCCCCCCCCCCCCCTAAAAAAAAAGAATTCACGGAGCATATCCGTCTCCAACTCTCAAAGTTAAAACGATCAACAAAGGATATTCATGTATGAGGACAAGATTCCCTACCCCCAACCTATTAACGGGTCCAGGAGTTGAACTTGAATCTTGGAGTGGATATGGGGTCAAAAGCTAACGCAGAACCTGTCTCTCCACTGTATATATCTGCTAGCCTAAGGTCTCCGATGTTCTCTGCACTCTTTTATTCTTTAAAGGTAGGTGTATAAAACGCGCATTACCTTAATGGTTCAAGCGCTCTACTCAGGTCTGCGGTGTTTTCAAGCGGTCCTACAAACAACCTTTGAATTTCGAATTCCGACCACGCACTGTGCTATAAACTTGAATATTCAATATTAATTTCATCGTGTCCTGCCTGTTTTCTACTAAATATAAGAACCGCACCACTCTATTCCCATTTACATCCATCACATCATCACTGCCTCTACAACCGACCAACTAACTCCCAGCACCCAGCTAAATCCACAACTCAAACCACAATGCCCAGCACCACCAACCCCTGCGAACGCTGTATCAACCGCGCTCTCCGAACCAGAGTCTACAATGTGCAAAATTCCCTAGAATCCCAGAGCATTCCCAGGAGTACTCCTGGCTCCCACAGAACCAGTGTTCTATTTTCACCTGGATACTGCAGCGGCGTATGCGTGTCAGACAGTCCAAGTTGCTCCGCGAGCGTCTATGATCCGTCTGCATTCAGAGAGTGGCGTGCTAAGATGTTAAAACGCATGCCCTCGCCGCTTGCGACCGAGGGTGTATCTGGTACCGTACCAGCGGAGGTTGTGTATCATGTGCGTACCTACGACCCCATCCCCCTAACCCAGAATGCTGTGAGTGATTTTCCCCACCGCTGGATAGTGCGGCGTTGCAGTAATCTGGGCCGCCGGGTAAAAAGGTCTTGTTTCGTGATTTTAGCTAGAGGTACAGACGAGTTTTGTGCTGATAGGTGATGTTAACTATCCGGTGATCCATGTTTCCGTGGCTGTGACGAGGTCGTTATATATGTAGTGCTATGTTTGCAATTGATAGAAGCGAGAGAGAAGTAGGATATTGAAGTAAGGAGAGAAGCTTTTAGAGAATAAAAAGTAAACTCGCAAGTAATATCAAGAGTAGTAGTGGTAAGAGAGTCCAAACCAGATTGTGATCGTCCATGCCAACAACGCATAACAAATCACTCGACTATTAGCTATGACCTGAGACCCCGCCACCAACCAGGTTTAGCTAGTCTATCCTCTTGGGATATACAGGCAGCGGATATTATTTGCCCCCTTACTTTTACTTTCCACCGATCTGATTTGGAGAAACCCAACCGGTAATTGGTTTGTGTAGCACCAACCAATGCCGCCTAAAGAGTATCGGTACTTGTCTATCGATCGAAGTTGCCTTAAAACACTTCTACTCATCTAGATATATGATTTGACGAGTATCAATCTGAATAGTTTCTGGCCTTAAAAATATCTCGTGCATGCAGACATCCACTTTACCATCCTCTTAGAATGCAATGTATCGTTGTCAAGCTTCTCGCTACAAATATCTCCATTGGACGGTGCCTGAACTCGTTAAATTAAGGATATTTCGGGCTTGGACTTCTACCTTGGGGGCCCACAGTGGTGCTCTTCCTAATAATATCTGCACAGCCAACCACGAATATGCTGCGTGTACCGTGTCCGGTGCCACGAGCCCCAGGTTTATTTGCTTGTAAACTTTCAGCTACTGCACATGTATAACTCAAGTAGCGGGGTACTAGTAAGTTCTGGCTATATTTCTGAACCAATTTCGGCTGAGAAGAACACTCCGAACGAAGCGTCAAAATGTAATTCTGCCAGCTGACCGGCAGATTACGGTTGTGATCCACATCAGCCACAATGCAGGAGAGTTGAGGGGTAAGTATCTGAAATAAACTTCAGCTCCAATCTTCTCCGCTCTATATCCCCTTTGTTCCTTCCCGACAGTTTTCTAAGGACCCTCGCCACCGAGTGATGTCCCATGACAGGGTGCTCACCCTACACCTTCGCTTAATGTCAGTAGGGCCATCTTCCTTCGAGTCCCACACAAAAAATTCGACACAAAACCTGATCGCTTCCCCGCACCAAAATGTCACCAGGCACGCAAGGAGTCGCGCAGGGGCACTGCCGCTATCAGCGTTGGCAACCTTAGGAACCGCCTTCAAGCTCGAGTAGCACCCAAACAATATCTTTCCCAAATTGCCTCGCTCGCCCAACATCTGGGCTCCGGGATAGTACCACATTGTGTCACTCATCCCATTGAACGGGGGGTGCGAGCGATACTTCATAACCAACATTGCTTTCATAACTTTGTATGTAGGCTCTCGTCCCACCTGCACCCACCCCAGGTAACTGCATCCACGCGGTCAGGAGTGTTTAAGTAAGTACCACTTAATATATTGGAAGCCACAATATAAACCACAGATAGCACAGATAGGATAAAAGAAGCGGTTGCAGTGGCGGTTGACATACAGTCCAAGTAAAAAACCGAAAGTGGAATAGGTGGCGCTTTGCTAACCCCAACCGATGCTTGGCAATTAGAAGCTAGCCCATAATGGTGGGAAATAGTAACAGGCGACGCTCTCACTGATCATGAAGGTTGCAGCCATAGATGAGTTCAAAAATTTAAAAGAAAATCGCTGCAAGAAATATATTTTCGATGAGCCTTAGTTATACTTCTTCGTGAACGTAAATCGTAATCGCCCTAGTCATTCCAGTATTTCATTGTCGTAAGTTGTGTTCCGTATGTCTGCTGCACACGGAGAGGTTATACATAACTCGTGTCGCGCCACAGGAACACCAGAATTCACCGCGCCGGGTAAATAGTAGCGAAAAGCTGTGTGATGCCAAGTAGCGCAACGCTTGACATTGCACGACGTCCATGCTTGATATATTATTATGTCTCGGAAATATCTGTCCAGTTGCTTAACTTTTATGTCAGGGTCCATCTGACTTCGGAGAAATTCATAGAACCACGTAAAATATCCGACGGTGAGTATCCGTTTGATTCATAGAATTTATATCGCCAAATATATTGGTAGTTTGACTTGTAGTTGGAACCAGAATATTGCACTTTTAAAAATAATTCTTATTACTAGATCTAGAGGCAGCGAAACAGGCGGGCTTCATCGGCCATTGTGTAAGTATGTAGCTTCGTGTGCTAATGTCATCGATTCAATAGCTTGAGGCGTGAAAAGCACTGACCGAGTGTCATGTAGTTCGACGATATAGACATGAACCCAAAGAAGAACCGTGCTACTGCAATTCTACTGTGCCATATATATGCCTGTGTGTGATGTTCTTTCAGAACTACGCCCCAAGACGGCATGAAAGCTGTCAGGGGTGATTAAGCATATCTAAAAACCTAATTAGCTTTGATGTAGTACTTCCGGGACGGTTGATGAGGATGGGAGCCGGCCGGCATCATGGTATCGGCACATGCAAGTCTCGCGATATATCGATAAATCCGCAGTTGTACTTGGTAGATCTGCCGACCCTCAATCGCAGGCTTCAAAAAATGGCTACTGACTATTCCTCAGGTGACTCTACCAATATGGAGTTAGCGATATCTGCCGGAAGATATATTGAAAATAACCCCTCCCGTTTGTTATAAATTCACACGGAATCCCACTCTATGTCCTCTCCACCTTCAACCTACCCAAGAACTTCCCATCTTCACAAGCAACAATTGCAAATATGAAACTAGCATTGGCCATCCTCTCCATCCTCTCCGCTATTGCAGCAGTTACTGCTGTCGATATCCGCGGTTTTAGAAACTACGGTTGTTGGGGTCCGCAGTACATCTGCCACAATATCCCATCCAACGCTTGCTGTCGTTTCAGCCGTGTAGTGCGCTCCATGCGTTGGACTCTTCCCACTGGAACGTATGTGCCCTATATCTCCAAACTCTCCGCTATAATTGCTGATCGCTTCCGATTGTTAGCCGCGGAACTGGTCATGTTCTCAGGTCCTGCCAATGGAGCTATTCCCCAGTTTATGGCCCTCGATACAACTCATGCTTCAACTACTTAGGCCTTGGTAATAGCTCTCCATTTCTCCCCCCCCCCTTCTCTTCATACTATCCATGCTCATACCTATGGCTATAGGCGTCCGTTCTGGCCGTTGGCAACAAGGGATTTGTGTCTGGACCTACCGCCGCAGCGTCCTCGATGAGCGTCAAACGGATGATGCAGTCTGTCCAGCTGACGAGATTTGTCAAGACCCTGATGTCCTGGTTTACACAGACAAGGATGGGTCGAACAGAACAGCCACCATCCCCGAAGGCATGCTCGAAAAGGTGGATGAGATGGTTGATAACAATGATTATGCTGGACTGGCAACATTGCCTGACTTCAAGAACGCGACGTTGGATACTCTCCCTAGCGTGGATCTCTATGAGCTTCCGGAGACTAAGGATGGTGAGGTAGTTTAAGAATGATAAGTAAGAGAGTTGGTATTGGCTCAGTATCGGTGGAAAGAGTATGTAGTTTGGAATAAATATTAGCGTTGGTGAGAAAATGTTGTCCCTTTTGGACTCTTTGTGCATGTGTGCCCGCGTTCGATCACAACCCGGGATTGAGGAAACATCATAACGATCGCATATTTAAATAAACGAGAGATCTATCCCGAACAATAAAGAGGTTTGATTTGAGCCACTACATGTACATATATGTATAAAGCTTTGTATTTGAATCGTGCCCAGCCGTACATACAGCCGGAGGAAAAAAGTGACGAAACAACGCCCGCGCTCAACTTGAACCTCAATGACATGAAGGAGTTTAGCTATAGAATAAGAAAGAGAGTATACAGTATATACGGCCTCTGAAGTGTATTTACCACCTTATATAGCCTCCTTTCGAAAGTTATGGTTGTTGCTTGGACGACTTTGTGGTTACCTGTTGTTTCCTCACTTTTTTCCTATGGGTGTACATAGGCATACGTATGCGTGTCATAATTGTCACATAATCGTAGCGCTACATGAAGTCTCCTAGTTCATCAATTGACAAACTTTCTCATTACTTGTATTCATACGGCCGCGTCATCAACATACGCTAAATTTCGTACTACATGGATATATCAAAAGACAAGAATTCCCCCCGAAGCCGGGGGAGAGAGAGGGGGGGGGGGCACCAAGAAGGCTGTGAAAGGCAAACACCAGCTATGGATCAGTAGGTTCTTCAGATTAATTTCAAGATGCGGACTACAGAGACATGACTTCTGTTGAGGGGTGGGAGCCAATCAAGAGCTACCTCATCAGAGAGTGTTTTATGAGATCAACCTACAGGTGCTTAAGAGCTTAAGCAAACCCTGAATAGCGGTGCAAAGCTAGGGCGTCTTGCCACAATTTATGAGGACCAAACATAAATGATTTCTAAACTCGTAATTTAATTTCTACAGATTACCAAAAGAAACCCCATAACTCCAAAATACAGGAAGAGAAAATCCTCACTCCTCCCCACAACTACACCCAAAAGAAATCCATAATCTATGCCTCTCATCCCCAGATAAATCTAGGAGCATCCGCCGTAGTTCCGTTCTTTTTCTTCAACGTTTCTGTCCTGTTTTTCAACACCTCCGCGAGCAATGCCCAATCGATCTTCCCAGCCGGTGGCTTTGGTGGTTTTTGTCCGTTCGTGTAGTTGCGCATCAGGGTTCCATCGTGAAACCTCTGCCACTGGGGTGGGAGTTTGTGAAGGATCTCGGTGATGTTTTTACTGCAGTGTTTGCCACACTCGAAATTTTGCCAGCGAATAGGGACTATAGGAGCCTGAGACACGGGTTGTTGCGGAGGAGCCACAG
The DNA here is from genome assembly GCA_024713595.1 of Morchella rufobrunnea. Lineage (NCBI taxonomy): Eukaryota > Fungi > Ascomycota > Pezizomycetes > Pezizales > Morchellaceae > Morchella > Morchella rufobrunnea. The sequence continues at coordinate 1,345,208 of JAMGYT010000006.1, forward strand.
AAGCAGATACTGTGGAGACAAGGAGAATGAGTGGAAGGGTGATCGCGGGGAGTTGCATCTTGAGATGTGAAAGTGTTTGATAAAGGAATGTGGTGTCTAAAGCGCAGCTTGAAGACTTTGGATCTTTGGAGGACTTGTTTTGTTGCTTAGGAGGAGATTGTGAGTGCTACCGTATAGAACGGCCGTGGGAATCGATGATATATATTCTTCAGAGTTTACCGGATTGGTGGTGGCACAGCGGGCTAGGGCGTGACCGACAGAACACGGTGGATACATTATCGGCAGGTCTATCGACAGGTCAAGATAAAACTTCTAAAGTGTCATTATTGTCACCGAAACCCCCTTCATGGAAAGGAAAGCACCCAATCCCGTTGTCTTATAAAATCAGGGCAAGGGTTAATCTTAGCCGCATTTCACCGAACTGATGTTACCGGGTTCAAGCCCCAACTCTTTCGGTGACCGTATGATTTTCTAGAAAATTTAGGGTATTCACTTTATGTACTTTCATATAATACCTACATGTATTTATTGCATATACATGAATGTAATGGTGACCTATCCCCATAAATATATCCTAGAAAATTCATCATTGATATCGGATCTGGGTTAGGGTTATAACGAAGGATTATACAAGGACAAGAAGGGGGGGTATGCTTCAAGGAAGTGACCCTTCAAGACTACCTTCGACAACCCAGGGAAATTTTAAAGAAGGCAAGGAAAAAAAAATAAATGAGCGGAGAGGGGGGTGCTGATGTGCAGCAGCTACATCTGCTGAACACCAGGAAGCGCCAAGCCATACAACATCCCCACCTAACGAAGGGTTAAGAATATATCGTGCAACGTCGCTCTAGAGAAAGAAGATGATATGCTATATGTTAGGAGAAGTCTATTGTCGTCATGATTGTAAGAACATTCTCGTTTGTCTCTCCCCCACTCCCCCCCACATTAAGTGTCATGTCTGCACCTAAAGTATTTTCTAAAAAAAAAAAAAAAGAAAAAAAAGTATGGTCCCAAACTTAAGGTGAGCTAGATTAAATAAACATTATTGAACTAATCTTCCCATTGAGTACATGTAGCTAGACCCTTCCATTTGTTATAGTTACTCCCGTTTCTATCGGAGCCGAAAACTATCTTTACGATATAGATCTGACTAACCAGACAGAATACACCACAGACATGCCAGACCAACAACATTAACGTTTAACATTCTTGCGCCGGGAGATCAACCCCTTCCAATCAACCCGGATTCCACCCACTCACAGTTAAATATTTGTTTAACCAGCCACTCTATGATTGAGAAAGGTTTGTGGAAAAGGCCTTCGCTCGGTACCTGTAATATTCTTTCCCCTCCACTTTATAAATCTCCATACATTTACGATTAAACTTAAGGTTCTGTTGTTAGCGTTTCTTACCGATCACACCTCCCCCGACATCTTAGATCTTCGGGTCAGCTGCTGAAAATCTGATTAAATCTAATCTTATCTCCAGGGCCCTAACGAGTGCGACATCATGACGCGATAGCAGAATAATGCGTGTTATGGCACGGAAAAATAGGAGAATCGTCCTCTATATCTTGATTTTTATATCAAAAGCATTCATGTTACTAGCCTTGATATTCAAAGCAAATCGAATGGACTATATTCACGAACCACAATACCAAAGCCATTCAGTGCACAGTAAAGTAAGGAGATGGTCCACATGTATTAAGCAGTAAACAATTAACCAACTACCCCACCCCCTCTTCCTCGTGTCATAAAGAAATAATCGTCATGTAAAATAATAAGTTGCACAACATTAGAGAAGAAAGACAAAGGATTGTCCCTCAAAATAATCAAACACATAAACTAATCCTCGGATAAACCGTCAATACCAATTATTTGACCCTTTACAAAAGCTGCTCGTAGGTCGAGATGGCGAGCTGAATAGTGGCGGCTATACTACTGAGCTGCTCCTCAACAGAAGATGTCTGAGCAGGGGTCAAGGCAATAAGGTAGAAGGCAAAATTCTATGATTGAACCACGAATTAGCATGTGTCGAATTTTAAAACAGATTGTATTGGTAACTTACGTCGACAGCCGACTCAAGCTCAAGAAGGGCCCGGCGGGTAGGCTCAAAGAAGGGAACCAAAGTGAGGAGATTATGCTTTCCGATAACAACGGTAAGAAGGGCCTGGTGAGCTTGAACGAACTGTATCACCTCATTATTAGAATCTGAACTCATTTTTCATTACAAAAGTAAGCAATTTACAGTAGTCAAAGCTGCGACAATAGTCTGAGCATCAGCATCATTAAAAGGTGCCAGCTGACGGCGGGTCTTGGAACTACCGCTAGTGCTGAGCATAGCGGAGGCATTTCCGATTTTGGTGATGATAGTGCCGAATCCCTGGGCGATCTTGTAGCCCTGGAGAGCAGCACTGAGGAGGTTGATCTTCTGGGTCTCAATGCGGAGGTTGTCAGAGAGGGTAGTGAGCTCCTTGAAGATCTGCACAATCTCTTGAGTAGGAGTGGCTTGGGCGGCAACAAGGCCGAAGGCAGCGAGAGTACCAACGAGGATGGTAGAGAAACGCATTTTGATTGATTTTGTTGGTTGGTTGGTTGGTTGGTTAGTTAGTTAGTTAGGAGGTAGAAAGATCTTGAGAAGACTAGATGAGGAGTGAAGATATGATTATTAGTGCTAGGAGAAGAGGCGGACGGAGGACCCTCTACTTATAGAGAGTTTAATAAGTAGGAGAACTATACTTACTTTGTGGCCTAAATTTATTGAATAGGCCAATTAGTCAAGTACTAGAGTAAGATACTCAAACCCTGTTTGTACAACAAACACATCTCTGTATATCCATGAGTTTAGCTGAAATGGAACACATAGATAGTACTGTTCACAATGGCTGATAATGATATCGGCCTTGCTAACTAGCACTAAATGCTAGCTCCGCGATCAGGTAATGTCTTGCTTAGTTCGAATACCGCCTATTTACCCCTACCACCACCCTCGATCGTGCAAGTGGACCCCACCTAGCGTTCCGCGTTTTTTCCTATATCGTGCCTGTCTCACTACCCTCAAGAGAGGAATCATTATAAAGCTTAAATAGGTCGGTGGTCAAGAAAAATCAAGGCTGAGGCCAGCCCCTGCTTGTTTTACGATGTATATATATTGTAAGAAGTTTAGCTAGTTCTTGACCTATTGGGCAATACACCAGGGAGCAAAGCTTCAGCTAAACTCTAGATCTTTAGCTATACACCGGATAAGTTTCTCTGGGGCACCCCAGCCAATAATTCACAATCTAAGGGCTAGTTAAAGGTACTAATAATTCCAAAAGCCTTGCGATTTGTAAATTTAGAATTGGGATTCATCACTACAAGTATCTAGCAAGTACAGATACGTTGCTTTTCCAATCGTCAAGAGAATCAAACTGCTTGTACCTCCATGGCCATAGCTACAACTAGCGTAGAAGCGATTGCGTAGTGTTGCGTAGTAAAATTATAACTACAATTTCCTAATTCTAATTACCTCTTCTTTGGTTCGTAGCACAATCAACCGCCCTTCAGCGCAGTAGAATCTCCCAATTGGTATGAAGATCACCTTTCTACTAGATTTAATACAAATAATTTAATCTACCTATATGGTCGCGAATGACAAGCCATGGCCACCTTGGCAATGCCCATCCCTTACATCTCTGCCAAGTCAGATCTCGTCCAGATTTCCGGTCACACAGCAGATAAGCCGCCTAACCGAATAAATGATTGCCGTACTAAACCCTGCATTAATAGTAACTATCTAATATGGTGTGCGCTGTATTGTCCCTTGTGCAGGAAATAAACCTCCAAACTGGTCGGATTAGAAGGTTGACCAGAGAGAATATGGTAGAGTAGCTAGGCGCTGTAGGTAGGTACACACTCTAATAAATCCAATAGAGTGTTGCCGCCTTTCAGCTGACCCTGGATACAGATGGATGAGGGGTACTTTTTTTCTCTTTTGGGGGCATTAAAGGGATCGCCTGGAATTGGAGATCGTCAAGGTGGAGAATTGCCAGAGACCGGCCATTTTCACGCCGCCTGGTGGGCCATGGGGGCAAGATCCAGAAGGAGGTCAACTTTTGGCGCTTTATATATTTCTTTGGAGGATGAGAGGCCTGATCATCGTTTCACATTCACTTCTCTGCTTTTCTGAGACCCAGCTCCGAAAAAACCCGCCACATTAGAGTATCATTGTGTTCAGTAACATTGACATAGGTATATCTCAGCGCACAACAGTAACGCTCATACCTATGTATGTGTATGTCTTGTCTCTATACATATTGTAGGATCTCACACACAAAGGAAATTTTCCCCCTCTCATCGCGCGTGGTGTCTTCATCGCTCACTCACACACAACCACCCTAGTCTTCCCGTTTCTACAGTATAGATTAGGTGTGGAATCATACTCAGATAGAAGAAACCACTCTCACGCGCGAAAAGGACACAAAGGAGAAAAAGCAAAAATAAGGCTTGAGCGTTCCAAGCGAAACAAAACTGTAAATACCTCTCCATTTACGTCATGACATTTAGATATTGAATATATTCCAGATGGAAAAAAAAAAATTGGAATAACAAACTTAGGTAAAATTAACCGGCAACCCGGAAAACATGGTGATGTCACATTCGCTAAAGATAACCGAGACCCCAGAGCCCGTATGTCAAGGATCAAATAGCTCCAGGTGGTACGCCTCTACTCAATAAGCTACCTACATCCTAGAGCTATCCATGTCTGTGAGCGCGCTTTGGAGTGCTGTCTGTACCCCCCCACCCCCCCCGGATCTGTAGGTACTCCACCCCCATGGTTCTCGAATAGGTTATATCCCTTCATTCACATCCTTAGGGCTTGTCCCATGGCTACTCTATGTGTTTACAGGGGGAAATCGTTATATGGCATTGAGAGGAAAATAGGTAGCGAAGAATAAGCTCCACTGATACACTCTTACTGCTTCTACCCTTCTCCTTGTTACAAACTGGCAAACTTTGGGGCCGAGCCCAGGATTCGTCTCCTCAAGGAAATCACGAAATAAGCAAGCGACGGATATAGTATCGTACTTACCGGATGCACTGAACAGATGTTCCTGCCAATCTTCTCTCCCGGCTCTTCTCCTTCTCCACTATACCTGCCGATCATATGATTCCTTCATAATAGATTTCCACTATCTAATCATGAAATCGGAACTCCAACCTCTTCAGAAAGCCCTCTACCTTCTCAGCTCAGATCTACAACATAATGGACTAAAAAAAAAGAAGAAAAAGAAAAGCTCAGATATACACACCTAGAGAACCCACACCCAGAGCTTAAGTAGATATTCTAGCTACATATAGATATAGTGTTACTAGCTCTCACGGCTCACGGATTGTCCCTACCCCTCACTCTTTACCCCATTACCACCCATACCCTACCAGTACCCTTGAATACCAACTCATCGGCACGTTTCTAGGGTATATAGCGTCAGAAGCCACCAAAGCAACCCCGGGCTGCGGCGGAGAAGGCTCTTGTTTTGTTTGTCTGGCATCTACCGGAGCTGAATCTTTGGATTTCTGGAAGAAGGAAAACTTGGTAGGAAACTAGGGGAGAGTCGGGGTCTTGAATGGGGGGTCTGGAGTATGATGATATGGCATGACGGTAGCAGTGACGGCAGTCTGCTCTGCAGAGTTAGGCACGCAGGTACCTAAATCTGGAGTATCGGCCTAGATTTACAGCGTATATAGCCCCCCCTTTACTCTTCTCACTCCAAAATGTAGAAGATACTAGTTTACCTATGGCTATATCCTGCTACACAGGAGAATTTGGTTTTGTGCCAGCAGATACAGTGGAAGCCAGAACCAATGGCCCAATGTCAAGAACCGAGACGCAACTATTCAGGTAGCATAACACACATACCATTTCTAGCTGGGGTTCTTTTCCTTGACTGTGATTGGTAGATTGTAGTGTTCGTGGTATTGTAGAGTACATACATAGGTACACGATGGGTTGCGAGCATGATGCGTGGTAAACGGTAGCCGCGTGAAACCAGGCCTGAACCTACTCGTTATATGTAACTTATGACCATGAGCTACAATGATTTATAGGTACACAGGTGTCACTGACAATGTCTATGGTCGTTAGGGGGATTCGAAATTACTAGGAGAAAAACCCCATATTTCTCCAGCGATTTGTTTTCAAAACTCGACTCTGTAGTCGTATCTGTGAGTGTCGGATAAAATTGAACCGTAGGCGCCCTAGATTTTTTGGAATCACCTCCACCATGAGCGTGTGCACATTACCACGCAACATATCAAAAGAAATATGTGAAAAGTGAGCGGATGCACCCACCAACCGCGTAACTTACCCAAACCCACGGCCACCTCAAATTCGTTACAGCGAGATTTGACTTAGATCCGACATACCCCTAACATATTTCTAGTTGCTCGGGGCGGCCCGACGCGCAGGCATGCAGGATGCAAGTATGTCTCAAATTACTTTCAACTGCAAGATCTAGGAGCTAGCACAACCGATCAGACCAGGCAAGGCCTTGTACAGCCTCTGGTAGAATTATTGCGGAGGTGTGGCGTTAGAGAATCGCCCTGTTCTCGGCGTGATTGTTGGTCCTTGTTTTCCACAATAATTCTACCGGAGGCTGTAGGTTAGTATAGTACGCCCTACCTTAAAGGTGACATGTCGCTATTTCAGTTGGAACAGGTTGAGCCACTCAGGATGGTTTTGAACCAATGAAATAAATTGAAATAAAATCAAGCTGGTAAATTTCAGCCATGACTGTGGCTGGAAAGTGCTTTTTCGTGCACATGAGGGTATAAATGGGTATAAAATTGTTCCACTTCACCAAATCTTGGTGCCCATTTTTGGGCTTTGATAACTTCGCTAAAAAAATAATTAAAAGAAATCTGTTCAGACAACTTCTAGAGATTATATAGGAGCAGACTTTATCTGAATAGATTTTTGATATCTTGCTTGGTTGAAAAGTTATTAACACTGCCATTTGCTGTCATCTTTATGATCGGGTGCACCATATATTTATAAAAGCACATCATATGATCTGCTGATCACAAATGCTGCATCCTAGGATGAATTTTCTCTTTATCTGGAATGGGTTAATCGCTTTTTCTAATCAATTTCTTAACCGACTCCTTATTTATTTTTGGGATGATAGTGAAGAGTTCACGGAATTGGTGATTTCAAATCATCTTCCCTCAGAAAGAAGGCCTCATTGTTTTTGGCACTATGCTTCTTGTTAATTCCTGTAATATTGTTCAGAACTAACCGTCTATCAGATAATACACACTCATTTATCACGAACCAACGCCAACAGCCTGGGCCTAGACCCGTATCAGTACCAAGGAGGCAGCTGCGAGGTAGGGTTGTGTGAATAATATATGTTAGGATTTCCTATTTGGGTTTCGGTTGCTTAAGATGTTGCTACGGCACGGTTTCTTCCTTGTATATTTTCTCTCTTCCCTGTAAATTCTCTTCTGTGTGATGTGATGATAAATCGATGAGGTTTCTATGAGTTTCTTCAGGGTTCGATTGCAGGAAGGTTCCTCTATGTATATATAGTCGCTGGTGTCTTCCCTTTCTCTCTTTCATTTCTTCTTCACGCAACGTCTTCTTTTTGTTTGTTAGTATTAAGTTTGAATATATTTGAGGAGTTGGTTTTATTTCAATCAGTTTCAGTTCGGCCTTTTAGTTCCTAGTATTCCGAATCTTTGACGGTATCAAGCTGTTACGCGCTGAACCAGAGAGAGACAGGGGGCACTAGGGAGGCAGGGTAACCCTTCAGAGTTCGGGAACGATGAGGTAGATTATCTCGCGTATGAAGTAGTGAACACGGAGGTACCAATAGAGGACTCGTGCGGCGGTCATAAACTGAACCAAGAGGCACAACACGGCGGAGTGTATTCAGGAGGGTCGGACTATAACCGACAGGAAGGTTCTGGAGGGATCGGACTTGATACCGATCGAGGAAATTTCAGGGACTCGGACATGTTACGCGAAGCGAACGATGTTTGAAAGGTTTAACGTAATATATTTTAATACCCAAGACACGAAGAAATAACCCGTAGAGAAATAGAAACCTAAACGAAGAGGACTCCAATACAACAGGAAGATTGCGTGAGGAAGAAAGGAAAGGAAGACAAAGGAAAGGTGGAACCATATATATACAAGTGACGCTGAGATGCCGAAATATGATTAATAATTCGCGCTATGGAAACTCACAGAAGCACGTTTAAGGAAAATTACAGGAAAGAGAAATGATCATCACACGAAAACCCGAAAGAAAACCCCAACAAGAAGTGATAACCCGAAACCAATATACCGAAAACACAAAGCGATATCCTTCCTCCGCAACCCAAACTAAGACACGACACACTGTTAGAGAAAATACAGGGAAGAAAGAAAATATACAAGGAAGAAACTGCGCCGCAGCAATACTTTAAACAACAGAGGCCGAAATAGGAAATCTAACAACTTATTACTCATACAATCCTGCTATGCAGCTGCCTCCTAGGTAGCGGCACAAGCCTAGGCCGAGGCTGTTGACGTCGGTCTGTAATACCTATTTATTCACTTTTGATTAGAATATATAGTCCAGATTATTTAGGACTGTAGTAGGTAATTTATCCTCTTTATAATATATTCTCGGAGTATAACTTTTATATGTTTTGAGAATATTTGTAATTGTGTTTATATATGTGGCCTAATTCTATTATGGGGTGATGTTACGGAGGTCTTGGCATTACTTGGCGAAGAGCAGGGAAGCTCTCTATAGTTCGGGAACGAGAAGATAGATGATCTCGCGTACGAAGTAATGGACTCGAAGATACCAGTAGAGCACTCGCTCTGCGGTCATGGGCTATGATCTATGGACGAAGGGAACCAAGGAGCACAACCGAGGTTCGGGATTTATGGGACGTAAGGAATTACGAGTATAAGTTCCGAACGACTATGGGTTCGAGGGAGGTAGGAAGGAACTATAATGCTTGTGAGCGATATATATTCCAACTAACAATATAACTATAATAACCGTAGACAACTAAAGACAAACAATAGAACACCCTAATGAACAGGAAGGTTGCGTAGAGAAGAAAGGAAAGAGAGACAAGGAGAGGACAGGCCCATATATATATCCATCGCCGAGAACCGATTACTAACCCGTGTGATGGAAACCCATAGAACCCAAAGGAAACCTGATTACAAATGAAAACCCGAGAATGCTTAACCGAGTCGCTGACACCTTCCCGTGCAGCGGTAAACCTAGTAACGTAACGTGAAGTCTTGGCACACCGTTATAGATTAGGTCCTCCTCAAGGGCTAGCTCCTGCTAGGCTTAGGCTTGCGTGGGTAACGGTCGTGGAAGTCCCTGACCAGTTCAGGGGCATGCTCGAGGTCTGTTGGGGGCTGCCAAGAGGGGTCGTCGTAGCCTGTGTACCGAACCAAGTATTGTAGCTGTCCTCGTAGCTTCCGTGAGTCCAGGATTGCGTCGACCTCCCACTCCTGTTCACCTCCGACTTCGACCGGGGGAGGAGGAGGTTGTTTCTGACCGGGACGGGGCTTTCTGAGGCAAGAGACAGCGAAAGCGTGGAAGACGGGGTGTACCTTCATTGTGGCAGGGAGGTCCAACTCATAAGCGTAGGAACTAACCATTCGCTTGATCCTGTAGGGGCCGATGCGCTTCCAATCCAGTTTCTTGGATGGTCGCTTGGTCTCGATGTTCTTGGTTGATAACCATACCTTGTCATCAACTGCATAGCGGGGGGCCGGGGTGCGGTTTGCATTTGCCGCGTCTTCTTGGATCTTCTGGGACCGGAACATCTCGTCGCATAGGAACTCGTATACCTTGGCCATATTTCGGGCCATCCCGTTTGCTTGGTCCTCATTCGTGGTCTTACTATGAGCCAGGGGGCCGAAGGTCATGCGTGGGTGTCGTCTATAGTTAGCCTGGAATGGCGACAACTTGGTGGTTTCGGAGACGTGGTTGTTCGTTGCGAACTCTGCCATTGGTAGGAATCTGGTCCAGTCGTCCTGCTGATACGAGACGTAGGCACGGAGGTATTGTTCCATGACGGCATTGATCCTTTCCGTCTGGCCATCCGTCTGTGGGTGGAAGGCTGTGGAGAACCGGGGGGCAATCTCAAGACGTCCGCATAGTGACTTCCAGAACTCTGCTGTGAACTGAGTACCACGGTCGGAGACTATGGTTTCGGGTAGTCCGTGGAGTTTCCAAACGTTGTCGAGGTACATGGTTGCCACATCACGGGCCGATGCTTCTTCGGTGGTTGGGATAAAGTCCCGTATCTTGGTCAGTCTATCCACTACAACTAGGATTGCGTTATACCCATTGCTTTCCGGGAGGCCAGTGACAAAATCCATTGACACATCGGGCCAGGGACCTTTTGGTACATGGAGGGGTCGTAGGACACCTTGCAGGGCATTGCGTGAGGCCTTGGACCGGGAGCAGGTGTTGCAGTTCAAGACGTATTGGTCCACGTACTTCCTCATTTTTGGACAGTAGTATGTACGGCTGAGGAGTTCCAAGGTCTTGGCTCTTCCTGGGTGACCTGCCGAGGGCTTGTCATGGTATTCCTGTAGGAGGAACAGCTGGAGTTCGGGGTGGTTGGGGACGTAGATGGTGTTTCGATACAGGAGCATTCCTTGGGTGCTGCGTGCGCACTCGGCCAAGGAGATTTTCTTCGAGTGCTTGGTGCCGTTGTTAAGCATCGTCAGGACCTCAGAGGGGAAACTATCTGCCTTGTAAGCCTTCTTGAATAGCCCTATCAATTTGGACATTCCTTCAGCGGATTCATTTGCGAAAGAACCCGTCAACAAACTTAACTTATCCTTCGATTGCACATTCTCCCGCTTCAGGACCACCTGAGCTTGGTGCAGTAGTCGTTCATCCCCCTCCTTAGGGAGATCTCCAGATCTTCGAGTCAATGCGTCGGGTTTCCCTCCTTGTTTGCCGGGCCTGAAGACAATTCTATAGTCAAACCGGGATAAAATTCGGACCAGCGGACTTGTCGTCGATTCAGGATCTTCTTGGACATAAAATACTCCAAGTTGCGGTGGTCGGATAGGACTTTGATCGGGAACTGTGCTGACTCCAGGTAGTGGCGCCATTCTTCAAAGGCTCGAATGATCGCCAACAATTCCTTGTCGTAGATCTCATAGTTGCATTCGGCCGGGGTGTGTTTCTTGGAGAAGAATGCGACGGGGTGTAGGATTCGGTCGTCGTCCCGTTGGGACAAGACGTCAGCAGAGATATAATTGGAGGCGTCGGTTTCAACTATGATTTCCCTATCGGGGTCAAAGTGCCTGAGGATGGGGGCCGAGATGAAGGCTGTTTTGAGGTTTTCAAAAGCCTGATTCGCCTGGGGGGACCATTTCCACTGTACGCCCTTCTTTGTTAATGCCGTGAGAGGGGAGACAACCTTGGAGTACTCTCGTATGAAAGCAGCGGTAAAAGTTCGCAAAGCCCAGGAAGGTCTGGATGTCCTTGACGTCCTGAGGGGTTTCCCATTCCTGGACGACCTGAACCTTCTTGAGGTCCATCTTGATGCCTTCTGGGCCCAGAATCATTCCGAGATACTTGGTTTCCTGGACGTAGAATTCGCACTTCTCAGGTTTCAGGTGGACGCCGTTTTTCTGCAGGATTCCCAAGACCTTTTGGACATGTTCCTTATGTTGTTCCATGTTATCGGAGTAGATCAGGATGTCGTCAAGGTAGGCTGTGGCAAAGTCGTCGAGGTAGGGCCGAAGGATGTTGTTGATCCATCTCTGAAACGTGGCGGGAGCATTGGTGAGACCGAAGGGCATGACCTGGTATTCGTAGTGTCCTAGGCGGGTTCTGAAGGCCGTTTTCCATTCGTCACCTTCCTTGACTCTGATCTGATGGTAACCCCACCTTAGGTCCAGCTTCGTATAATACTTAGCCTTACCTACCTGGTTCAGGGTTTCGGGGAACAGGGGGAGTGGGTGTCTATCCTTGACTGTGATCTCGTTCAACTTGCGGTAGTCGACACAGAGACATAGGAAGCCATCGGATTTCTTGACAAACAGGACTGGGGCACCTGCGGGGGACTTGGAGTGACGAATAAAACCCTTGGTCAGGTTCTCCGAGATGTATTCGCGGAGTGCCTGTAATTCACCTCAGGTCATGTTGTACAGGGGGCCAAAAGGAGGTTCCTTACCTTCCTGGAGCTTGATATCAAGGTCATCAGGATGGTGGGGGCCGAGGACAGAAGCATTTGACTCGGAGAACATGGGCAGGAACCGGTGGAGGTCCGCGGGGACTATGGCACTTGGGTCGAGGGCCTTTGTCTTATCCAACACATCGTCTATAGCCTGGAGGGATGTACAGAACAACTGGGAGCCACGATAGCGGGTCAATCTCTTGAAGGGGGCCGCCCCGATGGCCGCGATATGGATAAGCGGGCTGTCCGGCGGGGTGATCGAGATTTCTTGTGCAGTGACTGGGTTCAGGGAGGGGAGGCAGTGACGGAGGCAGTGCACGGAGTCAAAGACCACATGATTTCTCTTGGGCCGGAGGGTGACATCATGGTGGCGCATCCAGGGAATTTCCATAACGATTGGATAGTGGCCCAACTTTGTAACAAAGAAGGGTGCTTCCTCGCGATGTCCGTGGATGTCCAGGCAGAGCTTGGCGATGTGCGTGATGCTTCCTGAAGATACCAACCTGCCATCAATGACTTCAAGCAGACGTTGCTTCTTCAGAGGGACCGTGGTGATGTTATGCCGGGCGCAGAAGTCTTGGTCGATGAATGCATAACCCGATGCCCCCGTATCAATGAGGGCCCAGGTTGGCACGAAGGAGGCCAGGTTCTGGGAGACAGAGCAGGTGGTGACCAATTGATCTTCGGACATCTTGTCCTCAGACACGGAGACAGCGGAGACGGTGAGACTTGGTGTGGGTGGCGCTAGCCCCTTTGGTTTGCCAGTGTTTACCAAAGGGGCATGGCTTTTAAAGCCGGCTCCGGAGTCTGGGGGCTTGGTTCGACTGGTTTTCTCCAGTTGTCCTTGGTGCGGTGGTTATGGGAACGGGGGGCAAGGTAGCGGGGCTTGGACTGGGCAGCGACAGGGGTAGAGCGGGGGACAGAGTTGAGGCGGCTGGTGAGGTCAGCAATATGGGCGTTGCACTTTTCGATGACCTGCTGGATTTCCAGCTCGGCTTGGTGGAGGTCCTCATCAGAGAACGCTAATTGCTCTCGATGTAGAGCCAGAGAGAATTGGGCTTGGGTGAGGTCCTCCTCGAGGGCCTCGATCTGTTGGTCCAGGTCCTCAATGACCCGGGTAGTCTCTTTGTTTGCCTCCGACATTCTTTCTTGGAAGGTCTTGGTTCTCAGCCATGGCGGCTTCGAGTTGGGAGTTGAGGTCTTCAATGACCTCCTCATGGTTGCACACTGTAGGTGCCGGGGGACTGGGGACTTCGTCTGGGTCGGGGAGGGAGGTTAGGACCTCCAAGCATTCAGTGATGAGGCTGTGAGCCTCGGTGATCCCGTGACTGACATCTTCGTCAGCCGGGAGGGGGCCGTAAGTGGCCAGAAATTCTGAGAGGCGCTTGAGCAGCGCGAAGGGAACTGGGTCGGTCATGGTTGCGACCGAGCAGGACAGGAGCTAAGCGAGGGTTGTCTTTGGTTGGTGTTGGGCGGCCCTTAGTGTTACGGAGGTCTTGGCGTTACTTGGCGAAGAGCGGGAAGCTCTCTATAGTTCGAACGAGAAGATAGATGATCTCTCGCGTGCAAGTAGTGGACTCGAAGATACCAGTAGAAGCTCATTTCTGCGGTCATGGGCTATGATCTATGGACGAAGGGAACCAAGGAGCACAACCGAGGTTCGGGATCTATGGGACGTAAGGAATTACGAGTATAAGTTCCGAACGACTATGGGTTCGAGGGAGGTAGGAAGGAACTATAGTAACGCGAACGATATATATTCCAACTAACAATATAACTATAATAACCGTAGAGAACTAAAGACAAACAATAGAACACCCTAATGAACAGGAAGGTTGCGTAGAGAAGAAAGGAAAGAGAGACAAGGAGAGGACAGGCCCATATATATATATCCATCGCCGAGAACCGATTACTAACCCGTGTGATGGAAACCCATAGAACCCAAAGGAAACCTGATTACAAATGAAAACCCGAGAATGCTTAACCGAGTCGCTGACACCTTCCCGTGCAGCGGTAAACCTAGCAACATAACGCGAAGTCTTGGCACGCCGTTATAGGTGATTAGGACTTTTTGTTGTGTGAAATTTATATTGAAATACTGAAAATACTGATGTAAATTCAAATGTCAAGATATTTAATAGAAAATATAAATTAGAGTTTAAAAGACTATAAGGAAGTTCAAGATATAAACATACTCAAATATGTCTCTATTCTATTGCCATAAAATATTATATCCTTGATAATGAAAAGTATTTTCTACTTTCTCAGTCGGTTTTCATTTTATTACCCACACATGAAAGCATACAATTATATTCTCCAAACACTATAAAGTTACAGCCAGAGAGCACTTCACCTTGAAGATATAATTTATACAATTGCCCTGAGAGAGGGAGGCTCAAATTTCTTATTAAAAGTAGATAAGTTGATAGATTTGTTACCAAAAACAAATGCGCTATTTCTGACCCTCACTGGAGGATACAACAAATTCTAGTCACATATTTAATTTACATATACCTTATTAAATATCACTATGTAATTTCAATCAGTCATTTTGTCAATTGATTTTTTCGTTGATATTTTGGGGGTGTCGCGGGTGGTTGTCTCGAGCGAATCGGCCAAAATTTGTTGGACGCGACTGTACATACCTACTCATACGCTTCTTGAAGGTCTGATTAGATATTGCCACTGAGCGAGTGAGCGCTTATAACAAAGTTCTTGCCCATACCCAGTACATACCTAGATCCAGCCACTAACCTGGAACCCCCACAAGCCCCGCAACGCCTCGCCGGGTTACTAGGCGGTGCTTACTCTTGGTTCGGCCCTTCGCCTAGGAATCTCAAACCCAAAATTCAGCTACATCGACAGTGGCTTGTAATTATTTACAGGGGCCGGGGATGTAGGTACTCTATTAGGGTGGAAAGGAAAGAAGGTTGTTGATATGATTATACTACACGTACAAAAAGAAAAAAAGGGGATATTCCCATGTCAGTACTACCCTGAGCTTTGGTACCCTCCTAACCAGAGATATCGAGAGAGGTTACCGCTTAACCCAAGTTCAAAAAGTTAAAGAATTAATGGGTAGTTAACATTTTGAGGAGAGAAGATTTACTGTAGCTAATATTAATAATAAAACATCTTGCTGTCATCACGGGAGATTTCCCAGACCGAGCCATATTGGGTATTTGTTCGGCATGGGGCCAAAGCTAGAGATTGCTATAAACCGGCAGGTTGTATTTCACCCCTCATTTTTTCTAGTGAGCAAAGTATGAAGAGCCTCTACCATGAGGGCCCATTATCTCCTGGAGAAATAAAGTGGACATTTGTTGAGAAGTTAGGCCTTCAGCGTCTTCAGTACCCATAAAAATATCTCTAAAAGCGCCATTGAAAACTGTAACGATAGCAAGAATATACATCCTGATATCAAGAGGTTGATTGTATAGAATAAAATAAAATTATTAAGACACTACAACATGGAAATGAGGATGATAGACTAGACTCCCTTACCCGCGGACCATGCTGTCTTTACTCTTGTCTTCTTGCCCCGCCTTTTTTTGTTTTAATCAATGCCCTTTAGTTTAATAAATCTCAGTTTGCCATAAGTTTGATCAATTGCTTTGTTTATTGTTAGAATGATAGTCTTGAGCGTCCAGTGGGGGAAGTAGCAAAGGGGGCTCTCTGTGACTGTTTTTTCACCTGTAGCGCACTGTCATTTCCCTTTTCCCCTCCTTAAATTTCCCTTCTTTCATTTCATCACGAATCATAACTCTTCATCAATATATTACTCAAGCCCTTCACCACGAAATCACCACAACAGCCACTTACAATCCATTAGATAGATGGATGGAACACAAACCAGTTATCTCCTCCTCTCCGCCCACAAATACCGGTGCATTCTGAACTACCTCCCCTCGTATACCTCCTTCCTACCCGAGCCACAATGGGCGAGATATTATTTCCCAGTAAATACCATCAATCCGCATGTTAATCCGGGCCAGCAGAACGAGTCAATCCCAAGCCAAAACCACACTACAAAAAGTCTCCGAACACGGCCAGGTCTTACTTTCGGCGAAACCAACCCCAACCCCGATAACTGGCGTGCCGGTGGCGCAGGCACAGCATGCTGGATTCCAGTGCAGTGTATGCACAGACTCACGTGCCTCAGACTCTGTGCGGGGTATTGAGCCACCAGCCTGCTTATCTTTCACGTTGCATTTCACGGCGCGAGGTTCTGAGCATGAGAGATCACTCGGGTTGTGACTCCGCTTAACAGACAATGAAATTTGGGAACGAGAAGAAGTTCATTCTACTTGGAAAATGTAGGTACGTGATTCTGAAAGCTGAGTTTGTGATGCATCTTCTGGGAATGAAAAGCACACTGACGTTCCTTCTCAACCTCGATATGTATACCACTAACCAGCTCTTCTGTCCCCGAAAGATATCGACATAATCCTACCGAGTCCTGGAGCGTTACTATTGAACCACGTACGATATATACCCTTTCCTCAAACATTTGTCTCGGTCATATTCATCAACTCCTCTTTCCCTTCCATGCCAATTGATATTGAAGTACCACGCGAGTACAGATCATCTAAATCAATACAACAACAACACACACGAAAGATAAAACGTCCATAATTTATTTTCCCTTGCGAGAAATGAATAATCGAGGTACTCCTCAGAAACAGCTACAAAAGACGCCGTGTCATATGCATATGATCAATTCAATTCCAAAATGGAAGTTATCAGACTTCAAGCCTTTATACCGCACTAGGGGATTATCTTTTGAGCTGTGGATACTGATCGCTAGATAAATGGCTGGAGCTTATATGAGGAATCAGATCATTAGACGTCGATATCTGGTAATAAACGCCGGAGGTGCCCCCCCGCCCCCTCTAGGGGAGTCAGCATTTAACGACTTACTAAAAGTCTTTCTGCCTGTATTCAAAATCTCAGAGAATCAGCGGGCAAGGTCTACACAAAACTATTCAAGTCAGCACAAAAAGAAGTGTTGAAAACCACAGACTTCAGCAACACCTCCACTATTTCAGCATGAAAACCGTAGAGGGCTTGAAATCCCCATATCAAGAATGTCCAATTCATACTCTCGAACCCCCCATGATCCCCATAAATTGCCCGGTTTGCCCAGCACAGATATCCCATCGCAAATAGTTACAATTGCCAGAATACTAAGCACATTATAGTCAATTTACCACATCTAAACCGCATTTTAAACCCACTCAAAATGAGCAACAACATCACTAACTCAGGAGAATCCGATTCCGGCAGCGAACCCCCCTTCTTCACCCCCTTCCAACCACCACTACCAGTAACTCTTACCCCCCGCCGCCGCAATCTAACCGCCGTCTCTCTCTTCAGCGAAGGCCCCGAAACCCTACCACCCAACCACGCAGAGTCTGAAGCGCACAACTTTGATTGCGGCTCAGACTCCAGCAAGTCCGAGACCGATACGCCCGCAGAGCTCCTCTGCAGCATTTGTGACCGCCGCCCTGAGGGAATCCGCTTCGAGGGGTGTGGACATAGGGCATGCTCTAGCTGCACGAAGAAGGTTTGGTGGTCGAGAATCAACAGGCCGGATAGAGCACGGGACCCATGGCCTGCGTCGATACCGTGTCCGTTCTGTAGGGCGGAGGTAACGGCGGTAGTGGATGAGAGGGAGGTCAGTAGTTCATTGGCGCAGCCTGTGAACTTGATTCCGGGCAGCTGGGATGAAGCCGAGATTGATTTTGGGTTTGGAGCTGACACTGACGTAGATTCGAGAGGAATTCTTATCGTGGACTGGATGGTGAGGAATTCGAAGAGTGCGTTGGAGAGGTTGCGGCGTGAGACGGAGGCGCATGAGACTACAGCTAAATGACAACGGCAGGCAAGGGCCGAAATGAACAGTCCGATAAGTAGCCCACTGATGAAATATATCAGGCCCCATTGATAGGAGTTTGGATGACAGCGGAGGAAATGGATAGTAGTTAGATAGAGGATAAGAAGAAATAAATTGAGTCTTGACCGCGTGGTCATCCTTCTCCTAAAACAGAGTTCCAAAGAATGAGCTTACAGATTTGAGAATCTTCACCTATATATTAATTAGAGTATGGCAAACATAGTTCAGCTCTGGTTTGAATTAGCAAACTTAACTATATGGTATTCTCACCCTTGACGCGAGATCGCAATACCCCCTGTTCCACTGAAATGGAGACCGTAAAGGAGTAAAAATACTACACATGAACATTTAGAGCCCAATAGACCCGACAACATGACTCCATCCATCCAACCAACCATTCATCCAAGCAGCAGTTGGACCTCCACACCAGCAACAGCATCAAAGACGGGAAGCCAAGTATCCTAAGACACTTGTGAAACCCCAAATATTCGCCCCATACGGCTAGCCCCCCGTCAATCCCACTGTATGAAGCCTAGCCGCACAACCACACCTAGCGACCAAGCCAAATATGGCCTCAGTTAGTAGCAACCCCACCCCTTCCTCCAATAAGTCTTTTTCTTTTTTTTTTTTAAAAAAGGATCCACAGATCCCTCCGCAGATCCCTCACCAGCTCCTGTAGGGCTGTGATCTCGCCTTACGTCATATTGACCGAAAGGGAATAAGCATAATCATTATTATCCCTTTTACCCCGTCCCTCCACCAGGCGAGGTGGGGCAGCGCTAAATATACCCCCCCCCCCCTTATTCCCACGCCGACCAGAGTTCGTGCGGAGTCCCGGTGAACAGAAGATGTTGAGATGGTGCAACGCGGGGAACCAGGGTGGGAAGAAGAAGGAGCAGTACAAGGGGGGGAGTTTGATGAAACGACCCTTGTCTGTAACTACGCTGGCACGTGACTGTTGAATCCTGTGAGATTAAAGGGGAACAGAAGGGGATTTGCCTATCCGCAGGCGGAGAGATCTTCAAGGCCCCATCGCATGTATATAGAAGGCTACGTACCTATCCCGCGACGAGGCGATATAATAGGTATAATAGGAGGACTAGATTCGAAACAGTGTGCTTCATGAATTCTCACTCGTTATCTGGTCCGTCGATCTTCGCTACAGGCGTCAATAATTAAAACAGCACCGATATTCACACGAAAAGAATTATCATCAGCAATATATATATACCCACCGAACCCTTCACCCACCTACCTCTATTAGATGTATCGGCGTTATATAAGGCACGACGGTTGTGGGCTGAGCATTTCCAGCTCCCACGCCACACACCCACGGCCCCCTGTCGGGAGGGTCAGTTACAGGGGTCCACAAGTCGTCACTCGGCCCCACGATATGATACAAAACAACTTGTTTCGCAAAGGGATTGGTTGCTGCCCAGGATTGGTGGAGGTCCGTCCATAAACGCGTCTTCTCGTCTCCCTCTCTTTTTGTTTCTTTTGCTTTGATGCTACCACATCACCTCACCGCCACCATCGCCGTCACGATTGATACTGAAACAGACCGTGAGAAGTGCACAGCACATTTTAGGCTCAAGCTTTGGGCTCAAGCTAGCACTATCACGGAGTTACGAACTGGCAGAAAATCGATCTTGGAGACTTTGATCCACAGGTTCCACACTGACCAATCGAAGGCCAACCAGTTAGTTTTCCTCCACAAATCACAACCCACACTACAACCACACCGCCAAGATCAATTCCATCTCAAAGCACATATATCGCAATCACACACACAATGACGCCGCCACCGTCCCCACGGCCGCCCTCATACCGCCCACTCCCCCCACCCCGTGACAGCCCGCCCGCCTACCCCTTCCCAAGCCTCTCCATCCTCCCACCCCCATACGTTCGTGGCCCCCAACCACCTCTCCCGCCAACCCCCACCGCACCAGATACACCCCCACGCTCCGCCGACAAAGACCTACCTTCGCTCCCAATCCCATGGAAAATCACACCATTCTCCACAACTGCAGCGGCCCGTGAAAGGCCTCTGCCACCATCACCTGAAGACCCACCGTCTCCGCGCTCATCCGCGTTCCCACCTTGCGAGCGTCCACTGCCCCCACTCCCCATTGAGACCGCACCGATCCAGATAGCCCCAGAAGCTGTACTACAAGCTAGAACTGTAAATGATACGAGGCCGCTGCCGCCACTACCTGGCAGGGAGCGTCCACTACCGCCACCACCGCCAGATACGACGCCGCTGTTACCACCATTGCCAGGTGCCAGGGAAAGAATACCGGCGCTGGTGAGTGAGCGGGGAAGGAAGATGTCGTTGCAAGGGGCAAGGACTAACTTGGAGATGAGAGGTGGGAGGAGGTCTGTTAGTGGTGGATAGGACCGCAACGAGAAACCGCTAGTTCTGAATATGAATTCTGGTCTGTTAATGTACGGTCAAGACACGGGTATGGGTGCGATATTTGTACCACGTGGGTTTATATTCCCCAAGTTTCTTTCTAGGCCCGCTTTTCATGTCGTTTTGTTATCTCCTCTTACTTTTCTCCCCCAAGCCTGTTGACTGGAGTAAATAGGCATCGGGGTTACTGTTTCATCTGGAGCTCTGCATTTTTTTTATCACCGTCCTCGCTGCTGTCTTGCTTCCGGGAACCCCGGTGGTATCTATCCCTTTCTTATTCTACAATTTGTCATAGGCTGTGTATATAGTTTTCGCAATGAATGGGCATTAACGCTTCACCGGAGAGTTTGAGATCAATCGATTACCGCCAGTACTAGCACTCGGAAGTTCAGTGGCTGGTATTAATATCAAGTTGAGGCAAAGGTGGCGGGTACTTGGGAAGTTACAAAACAGGAATGAAATGCATGTGGCAAAAAAGACAGTAAAGTACCGCATCAATTCGTCTCAGCGGACACTCATGATCATATTGACTTTGGAATTACTTATTCTGGTCATTTGTCTCCCCTAATCTTCCGCTATAAAAGGCAACCTCGACGTCTGTGTAACTGTCCGCTGAGACGAATTACTACGGTACCCGATGTAGTGCTGAAAGCATCGAAATGAATGACTTCGGCTTCGTAATAAACAGTCATTATGCCTCCGCCCACAAACCAAGCGCCGAAACCAATTAATGTACAAAGCTGCAGTTTCCTGGGTACTAGGTTTAAGAACAAAAGAATGATAGATAACGCAGTGGTCTGGTGCGATACTTTGGATTTTTCCTTTCCTTTCTTTTTTTATTCATTACGTGCATGCAACCGTACCGTCGAATCACCCTATCGCCTGGCAGGCCGAAGCATGCTCAGGATCTAGTGCACTACATATTATACAAACTTGGCTCTCGATCTGCTATACAGGGTAACGGTAGAATTAAGATTACAACAGCAATTCCCACAACCAGTATTTCTTTGGCGCAACGTTGCCAAGGCCTGCTAGGTGATAAGGTACTAGCGTACGGGGGGAGGGTGAAGTTGGAACGGCCAGGGTACCGCAAAATCTCAGTTCATTCGGACGGTTGCCAAGAGGGTGGCTTTGCAGATGAGCTGAAAAATATCTCCATTAAAGGAAGAGATCAGAGCCTTTTACACAAGATCAAAAGCCAGCGCCGCTCTTGGAAACCGTCTAAATGAACTGAGATTTTGCGGTATCAGTTGGCGTGACTTTACACCTTAACTGCTGTGGCTGAACGTCAACTAGCTTGGGCGTTCAAACTTCACCCCATGTACGCTAGTATACTCGGGACCGAAAGTTGGCACCCTTATAGGGCATTTATTCTTATAGATGGGGAATATTTGTATGTACGAGGTAGTAAAAAGCCCTTAAACCATACCCTTACAAGGCAATCACTCTTATAAAAAGTACCCTTATAGATATTCGACTGTAATACTTTGGATCATATGGTCATGCGGTTATGATTGTATCATAGTTAGGCTCAGAAGCTAAAAAAGGGCCATCACAGTCTATCACTCGGGCCCGCAAGTCCCGGCTTGGCTGTCTATAAGAAAGTTTCTCTCACGGTCATCACGGATCATTCGCTGCCAGTGCACTAGGTTTGTTTTATAATTTTTATTCAATCGACAAAGGGAAAAGGCAAAAGAGAGACTGAAAAGGAAATGAAAAAGAACGTCCTAAAACAAAAGAAATAACAATACCCGTGACGTAGGCGTCAACCTCTGGAGGTCGTTGTAGTCGAACATCTGTATGCATATCCGAAGGCTTGGGGAACGCACGAGTGTAGAGAAAGTAACAAGGAAATTCCAGAAAACGAATGAAAAAAACGAAGAAATCGATGGATACATGATATATGAGCTCAACACCTGAATAAACCCGCCTGCCATTGACTTAGTCCAACTGGGACTCCTCTTCTTCAACCTTCTTGAATGTGACAGAACTCTCCCCGCCATAATATTGGACTCCCTCGCCATCAGTCTCGGTATCAGCTGGCGCCCCTGCGAGTTCAAAAGTTCCCAATCTTGGGTCCTGTGGGTGCTCGTCAAGAACAGTTTTAATAACTTTACCGCCCACACGCCTGACTTTTACGCGAGGAATGAACCTCTTGTGAACTTTTCTCATGTGCTGTGTGAGATTGTCGTTGCGGGAGAAGCCCTTTTCCCCAACTCGTTTGCAGCCCGGGACCGTACAATCCATGGTTGATTTCGCATGGGCTCTGCCCAAGTGTTGTTCAAACGCCTTGCGGGTGGAGCATGTATAGCTGCAGGTAGCTGCGTCTTTTTTGCAAGTGATTTTGCCAGTCTCAATATCGCATGAATGAGGGAGACTATTGTTGTTAGGCGGGTATGAGGAATAGGTTTGGGGATACCGGAACATACCCTACGGAATTTCTGCCAAGGATACATGTCCCAAAGATTCTACTATATTGATATAGCGGACCTGGTGAGAACTCATTTCGCCTATCTCTTGGTCGTAAAGACTGAGACCAAAAACCATAAACATTCATATTGGATCGGTAAGTGGTATGAGGTGTGGTAGACACAAGCTCTATCTCTGGTCTTTCTATTTGCTGCATACTGTTTGTATCCTCTAGGGATGCGGCATTTCGGTCGGCAAAATATTGGCGAAGCTGATCGTGGGAGACAAAAGGCCATCCTTCAATATTTTCGTGATCCCCTCCGATATCCCATAGGGAGTTAAAGATGCAAGTACTCCTAAGGAGCCAAGACTCGCATTAGCGTCAAAAAAAATTACTCACCCATCCTGCAGCTGCATGTCGCAGCTGCACGGATCAGGGTTTTGGATATTCTGAGACATGCTGGTGTCACAAGGCTTTGATATTCGGATTGGTTGTTAGAAGCAGGGTATGAAATAGAGGAGCAGAAGTTGGGTGTAGAATGCGGGCAAAAGGCTTTGAAGATGGACGGGGGAAGAGCTTCTCTTTATGCTTTCTCCTCCGAGGGCCCTCCTAGAGCCCTCGCAGCTCCCCTGAGTTGATGTCCAAACCCTCCCATACCTAGCCTACGTACTGCACATAGTCGTCGACAGCAATCTTGAATTACACACCGAATTACATCTACACCAAAAACTGTATCTTGACGTATAAACACTGCCTCTATTTTTTCTCGTAACGAATTCAACGAGATAATACGGTACACACATATATATCCATTAACCATATGTTCTTTGCTCAACGCCAATATACATCTTGAACTTCCGTACACCCTCTGAACATTTTGTTAGCTATGTATCGAGACAACACCTACTCTAATTGACGATTTTCACCACGATACAGCAGCTCTAGGAACACTCCATAGCTAGAGATGTATTATTATGGAGCAGCATCTATAAAACCACTAGTTCGCACACGTGGGCTCTAGAGTACCATTGATACTTGCTAGCACCATTTGGCGCGATAAGGGGCAACAATGATAGCTGAAACAAGTAGAGGTTGTGCTTTTTCTAGGAGCCTGAGGGCGTACATACAAGTCTCCGAGACTGAATGTGTGCAGGCCAATTATTAACTCGGAGCCTGAAGGCATACATATTGTACAACGCTGTGAGCCTGAATATATGTGTGCAGGCCAATTAAGTAATACCTTGGAGCCTGACGAGGTGCATGAGTGCCTTAGTCTCCAAAGCCCTATTACTTGGCACGAGACGTCCAAGAATTCTTGGCAAAGATCCACTAAAGTCTTGCTGACTTATCACTTCATGAGCTATCACCCGCGTAAACATGTAGCACACCTCATTTAGATCGAGACCGGTTGAGCTGCCCCATCTATAATGTATTCATTATTGGATTGTTGGAAATGGAAGAGAATTTATGGGAACTCCTATATAGCTGGATGATTAGATAGAGAAGAATTGCAATAATGCTTAAAAGACGATACGGATGTTATATATGGTTTGAAGACCATTTCTAGACAAGTACTACAGGTAGCTTTAACAAAGAGCAACCCCACCCTGCTAAACCAAGAATTTCTGTAACTGCCGCCCATATATCCCGCCCCTAAGCGATCTTATTGGAAGAATGCGCACCCTTTGCCACAAGAAGATACACGGACAGCGCAGGAATATGTCCCGAGCTCACATGTGAGGAACCGATACCGCAAACAATTCCAATCCAATACACAGAGAGGGTCCAAAACAAAAAAGACCCCAATGCGCAAAGCCATCGCAGGTGACCCTGGTAAACATTCGCCTCAAGACATCTTCTTATCCCTCAACACAACAATTCACACGCGCACGTCATACGCCAACAAACCATTACTGCTTGGAGACTACTCAGCTACACCCAAGTTCCAAGCTAGATATAGTTTCACAGCTGTCTGCAGCCCGAACGCGAGCTCTGCTCCTAGTCCCAAAGGCGCCGCCTTTCTTCGATCGCCTGTACGGTGAGAGAGAAAGTTGTCTCGGCGGGCCAAGGCGTGGCGGTAGCTAGGGAGTGGGATATAAATATACCTGTTCCGTATGCTTTTTATCAAGAAGAATTGATAGAGTGACTAGATACCTTTGCTTGGAATAAGCTGGTGATAGCTCATGATGTTTGGTTCGAGGTTTAGTAGTGCATCGTAACGCCAAGATAATTGTGCTTGGCCAGTGGTGTCGCACGCTCGATCTTTGAGATGCACGATAGTAGGGGCTCAGACATTAGATATAAAGACCAATTAGGAACGATCTTTGATGGAACCCTTCTCAAAGAAGGTTGCTAACATCGAGCCTATCAGATCCTTCATAAAGCCGCCAACCGTCATTGCTGGGGAGAACCAGTGCGACACTTGTGCGCACCTAGTTGAGGCCACTTCGCACACCTACAATCTTAGGGCCTGTTCGGTTGACACGAGAATTTATGGATTGTAACCAATCCATAGAGCCTTAGGGCCCGCTCGGTTGGCACTGATTTGGTTGCAACCCATGGATTCGATCTAAAAAGCACCTCCGGAGGTACATATTAGAGACTTTGCGCAAAGTCTCTAATATTAGGCCCAATCCGTAGATTCTCGTGTCAACCGAACGGGCCCTAATAAAATAATTATCTCTAGAGGTGTTTTTAAATAGAATCCATGGGTTTTTAACTAAATCAGTGTCAACCTAATAGGCCCTAAGTGATTATTTCTCGGAATCAAGGGATTTCTGATGGGAAAATTTTAGTCCATCCCTACAGTGTAATCCATTATTCGGCCATATTTCTTCTACGTAAAATCGTGTGGTACACATGGCTTCTACAACAAAAATATGGCAGGAACATGGGACTAATGACTAATTACCTTTCATGATAGAGGCGACGTCTAACAATTTATATGCAGGCACCCTAATCTCTCCCGTAGTGTAGGTACAGCGAGCGGAATGATACACCAAAGATATATGTAGATAAAGATATGAACTTACAATATCCTTTTTCTTTCCTCCATTATATTCATTATTGGGGTATCATGTAATTTGGATCTCTCGGCATCGTGGGCCGTTGCTAGGTAATATTTTCGGAGCTTCAACTGTGAGCCCCTCCAGTATATCCATAGTGTTATCCAATAAGTGACCTAAAGAGAATGAACTCAAGAATTATCATTGAACGAGCGCTTCTTGATCTAAATTCTCCGCTACCCTTTGCTCGTCTTGCGTTATTCTGTTTATGCACTGGGAGATGTTATTTCGCCCTTTCTGCTTGTTGAATATAGATTTTGTTTCATCTCTATCAAGAATCCGTCTTGTATAATTCCCTTAGTGATCCCTGTGTATGGTTCATGTGAGCATGATAAATTATTACGGAAGCCTTCTGAAGCAAACATCGTTACAAAAGTCACGTGGCCGAAAGAAGCAGCGAAGCTCTGCTTGTAAGTGTGTTACCAACCCTCCTTATATCGTGACTAAAGTCTCCCCCTAGCACGCCAATACACATGAAACTTTCAAGAGCCAACTTACCCTCCTTTCAACCTCCAAGACCGCCAGGATTCAACCGCCTTATCCCGCATATAAACCGCAAGACCCCACACCCCCAGCATTGATCCATCGACGCCACAGTACTACGAACAAATTAACCCATTAACTCAAACCAAGATATTCTACCACGACTAAAATCTACCATGTCCACCCCCACAATCACCAACAATCACCCATCAATGAGGGATCGCTACGAGGCCTGGATCACCAGTGACGCCCCTAGCGCACGCCTGATGCGTGTACCGGAGCGGTGGATTGTCCTCGGCTTTCGCCACGTACGACGTGTAATACCTCGGCTGCTGAGCCCGTGACTTGCAGTAGTACATGTGGGGGGGTTTCCAGGCATAGTCCTAGAGCTAGTGGTCCGGGGGATGCTAGTGGATGCTGGGATATTGCTGTTGGCAGTTCTGGCCGCTGCGTGCTTTGCCTTCTTTCGTGGGCAGGAGGGGGGAGCGGTGGTGTAGGGCAGTTTGCGGTCACTGAAAGGTTGAAGCCTTTCACTCGAAGTAATGGAAAGAAGTATAAAATACCACATGTGTCTCGGGCTTACATCGCATGGTCTGGTTTTACAGTGTAATTCAAAACGAGTGATATTTTATGATCCTTATTTTCTTTTAATTGAATATGTTTAGTTTTTGTTCAAGAAACCATGGTATTCTAGTGATTTTAGTTGTTTGCATTGCTCATTGGAACTAATATGAGGAAGCTCCTGAAAATGCCAATATGAAAAAGTGTCAAAACTAGAGTATTTCAGGCGACTCGGTACTGAATATGGTGATCTAGAGGCTAGAAAATTGCATATGCTAGAATTATAAAGGGCTATTCTATATAATGTAGCACTTTCTGATAGGGTCTGAGTGTTTGCAGGATAAGCAAGAGCGACAGGCGCTGGGTAACAAACGTGGAATGCCCCCCTGAAAGTGCAGACCCACGGATCAGAGAGCCTGAGGCCAGTAGCAGCGCGCCGGAGTAGAGTAAACAACCTAGACCTTTTTTTTCTATACGTTGATTTCCGGTTGGATACGGCACAGTTCACTGCAGGGAAGTCTGTTCAACCATAAGCATGTCGTGCAGCTGAGTTCGGATACCCACTTCGACGCTAAACAGCCAAGCGCCTTAAGCGACAGCTGTCAGGCCCTATGGAGACTAGCAGCATAAATGGGTAACAGCTGGCCGACCGCAAATCACTCGCCGTACGCTGCTGTTATCATTCTGAGTGAGATATATGAGTGGCGGATGTCTATTGACATAATTCCTTACGGCCTTAACCAGATAAAGAGTACGTGCTCTTTTAAACTGTAGAAAACTGGATTTGTGCTTTTCAGCTAGAAGCCCGAGGTCTTGAACTGTAAGAATATTTATCTGCAGCTGTCCGACACTACCACATAAACTTGAACGAACGTCCGGTCACACAAGGTGCCGAAACTCTGGTATCTCGTTATTTGCCTTGAATTCGCCCCCTAATCTTCCCTCATACTAGCTTGAAAAGGCAACTTCGACGTCTTGTGTGACCGGCCTTTAACACGGTATTACACTCTCAAGGTGGCCATTCATAAGCTTTCTCTATGTCCTAGTCTGATTTTTTTCGCCTGGGACAAAGGCCCTGTTATAGTTATTATCTGACTAAACAGGTTCTGCATATAGTCTAAACAGTCCAAATTTCGAGGCCTGTATATATATATATATAGGTGGAGAGGAATCTAAAATACAGCCAAGCGCCTCTCACGCCTGCTGAGGCACTTTCCTCCCCACCAGGCCTTTTCACAGTAATTTTTTCTTCTGACGAGCCTACCCCCAGTAACCTGTGGGCCGATTAGTCTACAAAACAATACTAGGGGCTCGAATACCATCACAGCGCGCGATAGCTCAGCCCGATATATATATTATCTTGGCCAAAATCTAGGGGGTATCTTTAATTGTCATCACGGTATTCCAGTACTAAGCTCGCTCCTAATTCGTCTTTTTGATTTCTTTTTTTTTTCTTTCTTTTATTCATTGTGTGCATGAAACCTCACGGTTATGGCACTAAAACACTACCTAACTACACTACCTATCACCCCCTCCCCAGAAAACAAAAACAAAAACAAACACAAACAAGTTACAATTTCGTCCCTTCCTCACATAAACCTGAAGTTGGCCTCCATCCCATTTGCCCCGTACAGTGTATTCTCCTCGAGCTTTCTGTATTTGCCATCTAAACATTCTGAAATCAAAGCAATCTCTGTCAATCTCAAAGTTCTTGTCCCTGTCCTCGATTTCACCCATTCTTGTAACCTTTGCAAATCGTTCCGGTACCGGTAAAATTAAAATCGCCTGTTCGTCACTGTGTTTGAACCATGCCCATTCCTGAACCGTGTATTGTATGTCTTCGTTTCCAGCCCTTTTGTTCCAGTCCTCTGTTTCATCTTTGATTTCCCGTACCCGATAGTTATCTTCTGATATGGCTACCATTTCGATTTTCTTCTTAGGAGAGCGAGTTGGGGGAGGGTGGACTGGAGCCTCGCTCCTCTCCGAATGTGAATGATCCGAAGGGGACAATGTGACGGGGCTCTGCCTCTACTAAACAGGAGTGTAGGAAGCAAGAGGGCCGGTAGAAGAAAGAGTTAGGTTTAGAGAGTAAAGATTCTTCTTGGTAGACTTAGAATAATCTTAAGGGTCTTCTTCCGTTTGTTACAACTGATGATGAGAAAAACTAGAACTAGTGGGCAAAAATGGAGATGAGTACTTATACTCCAAATCTCTCGATTTTCCTGCCTTCCACTGCTCAAGCCAAGTTCCGGTGAAAACTCTGTTTTGGACCGGAGAACAATTCCTCTGCTACCCCGCTTCTCCCTAAGCGCTAAGTGTTTCCGGTCCTAGAGTAATGCACCCTTAGGGGTCAAGGATCCTGCAGCCCGGCTGTCACACAGCCTCGGTCCTGCATTAGAGTCTCCGCTCCGGTGGTCCTTGATGGCTGCAGAGCTGTAATTCATTGTAGATCTATTCCCAAGATAGCGCGCCGCATGCAGGGCTATCTTTGCTCTGAAGGTTAATGGAGATGCCCGGCGCTTAGAGGTCTTTTCTCTAGCCGGTCCTCTATTCGCTGACAGGACTCAGACTCGTCAGTCTGCCCCTTCATGAATAGATCTTCTCCTTAGTAGCCAGAAGGTGGGTACACTTGCGGCAGGTTGCGGTCCTCGCCTACAGGTACTTCCCTATCACTGTAACTACTGGATTCTATCAATGACTCTGAGCCTATAACGGGCCCGGTGAGAACTAGTCTCCTGACCGTTGGTATGGCTCCGTTATAGACAGGACTCTGCCGTCCCTGTATGCTCGTTGTACTTCTATTCTTTCTTCCAGTATCATGTCCCTAAATAGTTTGCCGATGAGGTGGGGAGGGGTGTGGTTATGGGTTCTGGGTGGTGGGTCCGGTCATGTTGTCGCTAATGGTGGTGGCAGTGGTGTCATTTGTGGTGGTGACGGTGGTGGTGGCGGTGTCGGTGTCGGTTGTGGCGGTGGTGGTGGTGTCGGTGTTGCCTGTGGTGGGAGAGAGGGGGTGTCAATGTCCATTCTTGGAGATGGTAGGGATTCCATGTCTTTTCGATAATATTCGTCATCATCTGGTATATTGTTGTCCCCATCGTTGTCGTTGTCGTGGTTGCTGTGATCGCTCCGCATGCTCGTGTCCTCTGTACTCGTTATTGATCTAGAGTCTTCATTTTGGGCCTCCGCGCTTTCTGGTCTTGTCTCGTGCGGTATTCGTGGTGGAGGGCAGAGTTTTAGTGTCCTCTCTAGGTGGTAGATTTGGTTCAACAGCCTGTGGTTCTTCTTCGCTAGGCTACTAACATTCTGTCTCAACCTCTTAATCTCCTCTGCTTGCTCTGACTGCAAGCTGATGCTCATAGCCATGAGTTTCGGGGTACTCATAGCTCTCTTCTCTCTCCAGTTTGCTGACATTTATGCTCGTTCTTGATAATATTTCATGGTTGAAGCCAAAGAGATAAAGGGGGGGAGTTTTCTGATTGGTGGAAAACTTAAAAGAGGGGTAGCTTGATGGTGTTGAGGAAAACCCGTGCCGGCTTCTGATTGGTCACTTCGTCCTGCACGTTCGTTGTCAAGGAAAGAGTTTTGCCTCGTCTTTTTGATTCATTCACCTGAAATCAACTAAATCTGAGTTCTCAAGGTTTTTTTGAACTGTTTATTATCATTACAAATATAACGAATTAATATGATAAAGCCTCGCTAGGCCAAATGAAGAAGGTCGACAAGCAGCATAAGTTTGGCCTTTCTCGCTCTTATATATATATGGCCCATGAGAACGCCAGCACACATGACAAAAACATAGAGGAATCGATTTCCCCAGTCATAAAAGCAAGAGAACTCCATAGGGAAGTAGTGGTGAGATAAGGTGACCCAATTTATCCCTCAAGAATAAAACAATTATATCAGAGACCAATAGCCCTTTGTCCAACTCCAACACTATCTCATTCCGCCCCTTGGTCGTAATAGAGCCTCTTGATCGAAAATCTCGCTCGTTTATCCATCCACAGAGCAGAAAAGCAGGAGCACCCAAATCAGCTCATCGAAGCAACCGTATTGCTTTTGTCGGCATCTAACAGCCTGGGACATCTCGGACGCATAAACAGTGGCAGTGTAGACCAGTATGGTGCTGGTTTTCCAGGCATCGGTCTGGGGCCGAGCAGCTTCCTCCTTGGAGGTCGTATGAGGGCAGTCATCTCTTAGATACCGAGCGATTGAATAGTCGTTTGTGATAACTTGGACTTTATCGGTAGACGTGCAGCCACAATGTTGACGTGGAACAGAATTGAGGGTCTAAGTCAAGACTATGGGTAGCCGTCCAGGGCTTTGCAGTAGCGGTTTCCACGGTGTAAATTCGATGGCTTTAGTGGTGGTTATGGGTGATGGCAGGAAGAAGAGAACAATGGGATGAGTAGAGAATTTAATAGGCTTTGTAGGAGCTAGGCCATAAGGTCGAGGTGGTTATATGGCTGGGAGCGAGGAATGTAAAACCACTCAACGCGGAATGTAATGACCGTGCGCTGCTCTAAGAAGAATCTGGAATGCGTTTTGTACAGTATAACCACCCCGCGGTTTGTTTCAGTTAGGGGTTTTAGTGTGTAGTATTTGGTGGCTAACATTATCTTTATCAATTCTCTGAGCTGCTGCCGCTACTAGGTTAGTTTATAACGTACCCGCCTACTAGATGGATATTTCCCAAGTATAACTAACTGTTTTGCCTAGGATGAAGAGGGGCGTCCCACGGCTTTAGATATTAGCACCTGGTAGATATCATCTCCTTGAGAACTTAATTCGGGGCCATAGCTTAACTGTCCCCGTGTATGTATCTGGGCCCCTGATTCTTATTCTCCCAAAGCTTAACCTTTCGCTAAGCCCGTGCGCGCATACTCGACACAAATGTGTTTAACCTCCATGTTGCCTCGGGATCGATGCTGGAGCTGGTTCATATGATTTCAAAATTTGCCCTGGCACCGAAAAAAACTTACCAAATACCATTGGTGCTTACATAGCTGGCTGCTCTTACTATGTCGGGATCGGAACATTTGTATTTCGGGCGCGAATTCGATCATAGTCAAATCAAGGCTGATGCGGGGCGTTTGGCAAGAACTCACCTACGCTCTACTTGTCTGGACGGTTAAAACTCTACAAAACGGTGGTGTTTAATAGGTTCTGCAGTACATACTTGCTCCCCTAATATCTGTCTTGGTGCCGCGGCAGCCAAAATGTGACAGCCTCGTTGCTATCAGTGAGGGGGGAACCGTAGTTGTTTGCTGGCGAAGGAAGCTCGCACGTGTATTTCTTCATTAGTATATATTGTCACCCAACTTATTCGGTGTTGATGTCTCTATGGAAATCCTCTCCTCGTAGAAGGCAATGTTTAGTCGAATTTGATCTCTGCATCCGTACCTCTTGTAGTGCATATGACAATAGCCGATATAGTATTGATGACTTTTGTAAATTTCAACTTACGGATAGCGAGAAACCAAATTAGCAGAAAGGAAAAAAAAAAAAAAAGAGAAAAGAAAAGAAAGAAAAAAAACTGAAGAATGGAAAGAGAAAAAAAGCTCAAGGAAGAAATTCTTATGAAAACCATTCTCCCCCCAAAAATTAAGACGACGTGATTATATAATTAGCTCAGCGACACTCATCACTTTTCTTCCGGGCGCAGGTGACTCTTTCGATTCATTCTCTACCGATTAATGTTAGCACCAGGCCTGTTCTGATTGGGGCTAAGTAATAGCATACTTTGGACGGGAGCTGCCAATATCTTTAGAGGTGATTTCGGTAGACCTACAGAGTTTAGAATCAGCTTATCGCTACATTTTAAGATGACTAGCAAGAAGAACTTACATGCTTGTTTGCCTTTTCCTGTCCAATTCAGGTTTCCACGACTAGCCGCAAGCCAATAGTCATATATCCACTTATAAAACATCCACTCATCCTCAAATAGACTAGGATCAAGCTTTAGAGACAGTGTATCGTCTCCCTTGATATCATTGACCATCGCTTTAACCAGGGTAGCCCCACATCGGATCCTGAATTCTGTCCATCTTCTATCTCGACTCTCCCCTTTCTCCAATGGATCACAGGTTTTGACTGCTGCGGTCCATTCTTGATGGAATTGGGATGAAGGATTATTGAAGACTATCTATACGAAGGTAAGGTTTTGTTTATACTTTAAGGGGGTCTTTTAGTGATAGATAGTAACTTACTTTGGCTAGATCAGCTATGTCAGCTCCAACACAGCTTTCGATATACTTAGCAGTGATTTTGCTAGCTGCTATTCTACTACCACGATCTCCCTTTGGCCAATAATTCATACGAGAATCTTTAGAGTCAGACATTTGATAGAGCCCGATAATGACGGGATATACTTAGCGAGGAGTTGGCAAAGGCGAGTACTTATAATGTTTTATACGGAAAGGTCACTGTACGCCAATCCAAAAATAGAAAACATCGCCTTGCCACTCAGTTGTCAAGTACAGCCATTAGCCATTTAATTGGGGGGTTGAGAATAGGACTGCTCGATATGTATAAGTACAGTTAGTACATATGAAAACAATATGACAGAACACTCAGTGCACTCGGGCCTCCGAATATTGTTTAAAACTTTGGAGTTTAACAGCAACGCGAACCACTGCAAATCTCGGTTCCAATCGGTGTTTCAGCCGTTTCAATCCCTGCTCGGCGGTGACGGCGGCCTGAAGCCTCGGAGGCCTCTTTATCAGCTTCATAGACCTTCCTGAAAGATCAACCGAATTGAGCCTCAGCTTGATGGCGACCTAAACAAATCGGTACGTGCTTTTTTTTTTTCTTATTTTCACCCCGGCTTTGGAATGAATTATGGGAGGGCGACCATTTCTTCCCGGAATTAGCGATGCGAATATTGATAACCAGACTGCTGGCTCATTGATCGGCGTAGATGTTTCGGAATACAGCATGTGCTGTGGTTGTTGCTGATGCCGCTGACGGGCCTGATTGATTTGTACGCGCATGCTAGCTAGTACATACCGATATAAGTACTCTAGCAAAAAGTAAATGCCTCAAATGGCGCTTGGGCTACTCCGAATACAGGATCTAAATAAAGAACCAGCGCATTGATGAGTACTCTCGCTATGTATCGCTCACTCGAAGGTTGAAAGATGTATGTACAAGCTAGCCAAATGGAGGAAAGAATGTGCAGGTAGAGGAGCCAATGAACTGACGGGACTCATTCTTCCCTCAGCGTAATTCTGAGAAATTAGACAGATCATATTTCTCTACTCCAGGTTAGGTTTTTTCATGCGAGATCCTGGTCATTTTGCCTCGATCCCCATCTCTCAACCGTCGATAAAAGACTCTATTCACTCTAGAGCTGTAGCCATCTTTAAAACCTTACTATACCTTTTCTTTCTTTTAGCTCGGTAATCATTCTTCTCGCCACTCGTGGAAGGGTTCGGATCTTCGAATTCCTATAAGCACATGTTAGTTCCTTATAAGGAATCTAGATCGCAGTCATGATCAGTAGTGAAAAACTGACAAGACATATAGTTAGAATATCAGGGTATAAGTTTGGCGAAAGACGTAAAAGGGTACGAAACGTCTGCTTCTACCTCAAGTTGACACACCAATAGAAAACAAGGCTGGCACCGCAGTTAGGCAGACATTTCCCCGCTTTACGCTAACACATCTGGATTGAATTGCAGATGATCTACACCCGTTGTAATTTCTGGTGACTCTCAGGCCACTGACTGTCCCCAGCTCGAGCCACATATGGCAAGAAGCGTCTAGACTACCTATCTTGCGTCAGCTGCAGAGAAAGGCATGGTCCGTGAGGAATAAGGCGGAAAAAACGAACAGTGCGACTTGCTATCAGGAGTGAGCCATATTCTAAAAAGAGATATCACTAAAGCCTAGATTTTCGGGGGGCAAAACTAATCTACAAGTACAGTTCGATGTCAAGTGAAGGGTACTCGGGCAGTAGGTACATTAGAGTATTTTAGTTGATCCCTGTCGTTCATAATAATTCGCCATACAAAATTGCAGTGGATTTGTGGCAGAAAAATGAAAATTGGCATCAACTAAACATTCTATTGACACGTTGTGTTGGGAAAACATCACTACAACGCATTAGATCACCCCATGGAGAGGACAGTACATTCGTAGAGATGCCTGTAACTATACATACTCGACCCCCTTGGGTGGATGAAATTTGTGCGCGGTTCAGGTAGCGAATTGATAAGACTTATCCGCCCAAGGGATATCTAGTAAGCCTTAATTTCCCCGCCTACAGCTGATATTGTTGTGATACTTATGATCACTGAAGTTGCTGAATATGATCTCCAATGTGCTGTCGTTCCCGCTGCGCGTGGTTGATTTAATGATCGAGATCTACCTCAAAAAGATTACATAATAGCACTAAGCCCATTACATTTCAAGGAGGAGCGCCGTCTTTGCGCAAATGGAGCCAGCTCTATATTCTGGTAGGTTATAGGGTCGGCACCAAATATCATGTTAGTGGAAAATGGACTTGGCTCCCTATTGTTTGAGTATGGCGCTTAGAATATACTCTAATCCCCACAATTCAGACGAAGTTGTACTTTTGGCGACAATAAATCGATAAACTAGCTAGCCTATATACTCCTCAACAGTAACACATATTTTTAGGGAAGCAAAACCATATTCACCAAGGCATAGTAGTTTTCACGAGAATATAGTTTTTTTTGTTTTTGTTTTTGTTTTTGTTTTTATTTTTGTTTTAATTTTTCATGTTGTGGTGAAAAGCCGGGATTTGAAAGGAGGTGTGGGTTTTAGACTCTGGGCGCCATATGTCGTTCAGCCGTGGGCCTATTGATGTTGAAAGTGTTCCCTGAAACATCTTGTGACATCTGCCGACTATTCTGCGATGCTAGTTGGATATTAACTTGGCACTAGCTTCAAGTAGGCCGTACATGCAGTCTCGTGATTAGAGTAACTATATAACATTGTCACGTTCGTTCTAAAGCAGGTCTCGTGCCCAGAATTACACGAACATTAATGTCACCTTTACCAATTCTACTGGGTTCTCATATTTGTGCATGTATATCATCAAACAATAAGGACGGTCCATGGGCCCACGTTCTATGGCGTATCTTCCACCGAATTACGCAATCCCGTTACTAACCTTCTTTGTCCTTGGGGTAACCTCTAGCCTTGCGTCTTGAAGGGTTGGCATCTAAGACTTGGGTGTCAGCTGGGGTTCTTACTTCAATCATGTCTGATAAAAATGCTTGAGGCTCTTTTCTTCCAATACAATATTTGGAACCACTTGTCCATCTTCGATCGCGACTACGTATAGTACCTTGGGGTCTTGCTACCTGAACTAGCTAGAGAAGCCGCTATTGTACATGAATATTCCTACCATAATGTTTCCTATTATCCTTGACGATTGGTGGGCGCATTGGAGACAATGTAAGCACAATACGTATTTTATGACTGCATGTATACATCTATGTAGTTCCGGCAATAACCATCTAGCTCGGTCTCGTTAGCTCAATTACGGCGCCCATGATGGTCTGATTCCTTCTCATGCACCTAGATGCGTATCGCACGGCCCTGGTATGTCCAGTTTCCATTGGTTGCGAAGAATAACGTTATAACTAAAAGTATCCACTGCTTGACCACTAATATGTTGATTATCAGGATCATAGTAGATCACTCGAATACAAAAACCAGCTTTAGTGGCAGATGTGGTCCGCGGTTGCTACTATTGAGCAAAGGTCCAATCTAGCCCCCACGCCAACCCTCATCAGAGGTTGTAATAATATCTACCCCTCGGTGCTAAACACCTCAATGAAAACCCTTGCCCTGAATTCGTTTGCGTTTCTATCTCAACTCCAGAGCAATCAAATCGCCTAATCAAATGGACCATATAGTGAGTTATAGCGCCCAATGTTCACTGATTGAAGGACGCTCGTCGCTGTGCGCCCTATCCAAAGCCCGGATCCCTCCATTTGTACACTATTGACCGCCTTGACGAGTGCTCTGGCTACGTCTTTCAATCTGGTGACGGCATCTAGCTTTTGTGTTGGTATTCTATGACAATTTTCGCACTCATAGTAGGCGGTACTGGATGATTGACACTGGAAAACACTATTGTTGGATGTCAAAGATAACCGGAAACTAGCCTCACAACCAAGCAAACCGCCTAGGCCTACAAAAACCAATTTTGAAAATACCACCATGGGGCCTGTATTGAAATCCTAGACTATATAACCATAGAGGATCACAAAACTGAAATCTCTTGTCTTATTTCTCTTATTGTTGTGGTGTAAGATGATGTTGAAGTTACATCCCCATACAAATTTTGGTTGCAAGGGGAATTTCTGGCTATTTTTGACACCTAACGATACAATAACAAAAAGGTTGTTGAAACGGAGTTTTCACCCCTGTAAACGCCGTTCTGGCCTGTTGCCGAACAGGCCCTAAATGGTTTTATCGGGGGCATTGGCATCTGGGGTAGATTGCAACGTCTGAGAGGAGTTGGAGGTAGATTATACTTTGCTCTAGTTTAAGGTTATCCTAATGGAACACTAGGTTCTAAAGGTATCTCTATCATGTTTCCCCGTAGATGACTGCAGCTAATTCAAAGTACTTGATCTAGTGGACATATCGATAATTGTAGTATCTAGTTGATTGTCCGGAAGATGTCAACTTAGGCCCCGTCTGTGATTTCAAAATCTATTTGGCAACAGCCCCGTTAGGTATTGCAAACAAAGGTGTGCCGAGCGGCGGCTGTAAGGGTACTCTCGTTCACCCACCAAAATCAGGGAGCGGGACTGATCCTACAATTTTTACAGCGGGAGAGTGCCCTTACTGTTGTCACTCACTACAGCTTCGGCTTACTTTTGCCAACGGTCTAACAGAACTCTAATCGAACACAAAGTCATTTGGCGAGACGGAGCTCCCTCGCTGCAACGCCAAATTTCCCTCCTTCGTCATGCAACCAAACGGGGCCTTATTTACTTGTTCGAGCTGATGAAGTGATGTACTTACATATTAGTGCATGCATAAGTATATATCTAATGATATAAGACATGGGTAGCTAATGAGATAAATATTTACTAAGCAGATATCAGACAAAAGACGTTATCAGCACAAATTAAAGGACAATAGGTAGCCAATAATACTGGTTTGGTCAATGACCCAGTGGAAACTCAGTGGGAGAATAAATGTACAAATAACCCTAAGCTATCATGCCTAACGCCTTCGACCAGATATTTTCCTTCGAGGGCCTATTTTTTGATACGATAATTTCTGAGATTGCCCTTCTTTCGTCCTTCACAACAGGCCCGATAGGGGCTGAAATCATGCTTTTAGAAATAGCCTTCTTTCTCGCTTTCTTTCCATTCTCCATTTCTTTCCGTACTGGCTGCCCGCTGCCTATTGTCATACTACGAAAGGGGAAGTTTTTTGAACGGTCTCCATTACCGTAATTAATGCCTCTGGTAGTACGGATACCTAGGTCATCCTCTGTAGTGAAACGCACGTGTCCGGATTGAAGATGGTGGCCTGTACTAGGCATGACATTGAATTTACCGGAGATGTAATTGGATTTTTGGTTATAGGGGTATCGGGGGTATCCCCCAAGAGCCTGCGAAGGAGGAAAGGGTTGCGACATTCCTCGAATGAACTGTTCTGGCCTTGGCGAGTCTAAATTCTTGGTTTCGGCGGAGGAAACAGTTGTGGAGTCCAAGGAAAATGTAGTGGGCCACTTTGCGGCGGGCAGATAATCTATACTCGTTGTTGTCGTTGGCGAAGGGAGCGTTTCTCTCTGAACTCGGGTGACCTTGATGGACGAGGGAGAAGTGATTGGAATGGGTCGGATAGACTGGATATTTGGCTCGGAGGGTTCATCCTCACTTAATCGCATTAATTTCAAGGCCTCGGCGTATGGACTTTGATTGATCATAACTGTATTATCAGCAATTGGTTCCTGCTCGTTTGTAATTTCGTCGGTCGATGACGGTACGTCGGGTTTGTAGCCGGCAATACTGGGTGGTTTTTGATTCGCAGTTTTCGAGTTAGGTGATTTACCGGCCAATGTTACGGCGGTGACAATGTTGTCTAGATCTGAGCTAGAGGTGTTGAAATCTGGCTGGTCCTTTATCCCGCCCTTCTGGGTAACCTCGCACAATTCCTCTGTTATAACATCTTGCTTCCTATACTTAAGGCTCATATGATTGGTACTTTGTATTTTGGGCTTTGAAAGCTCAATACCAGGCCTCTCTGTTTCTTCTTGAGCAACAGCGCCATCAAATTTTGACTTTTTGATGGCCTTTTTTGATTTTGTCTTAATAGCACCGCTAGATCTTGGGGGGTATCGTTCTGCCTTGCTCATCGACAAAATCACTTGGATTTCAGGTGGGATATCGTTTTCGTCATAGAGTGAATAGACGGAGCTGCACGATTCTGGTCGTGGGCGTGCTGAGGATTCTCTCTCTGAGTTAGCTGCATGTGCAGACTTTTTATAGTATGCCTGGCTGGGCATGATGGCTATAGTGATAGAGATATGTTAATTGAAGGTGTAGTTGAGACTTGGTATATTAGAGTAGGTACCTGGTGAGGGCAAGAAGCCTTGATCTAGTTCATTCGACTCTATGTATTCTTGAAACCTAAGCGTTCTTGGAACTGATTGGCAAACAATGTTTGATCGTTTCAGGAAACCCCTGTTCTGGCGAAACTTGAAAGTTTAGGTCGAATGGGATCGGGTACTTGAACGCTCAACGCGTGATCTTGGGAGGTAAGTGGGTAGGCACAATGTGAAGCGAGGAAGATGAAAGAAGGCGATGGGACGTGCAGATCTATCAATGAGCTGCTCTGATGAGATTGCATCTCCTGTGACTTACAAGTTAACAACCCATTATTTCATGTTCGAAGAGCCGACTTTACTAAAGATTTGGCCGACAGTACTACCTCCAGTATCTCCCCCAGTGACCTCCCAAGGTATTTTATGATATGGCTAGCTCCCATGTCCCATAGTAGAAGGCGGCTAGCGGGTACATAAATACATGTAAATTCATTATAAGCGGCATTAAGAAACAACTGGCTTTACACTATACTATGCAGGAACCGTTATCCATATGGTGTAGTATTGATGCTTCCGTTAGAACCCTATACATAAACGATTTTATGTAGGGCTGCAGTGCAAGAAGCTGGAGTACTGTTATTGCCGATTATCCTATACCGCCTATAAGAGGTACTCCCAATTATAAGTGCACATCACCCGCCGCCAACAGGAAGGCCCATTGAAAAACCGGGTTGACTGGCGAATGGCTCTAACATTCGTAAAATATTTACATGTATGTACTATGTATCGTGATGTATGAGACTTCTGTGAATGAGTTTGT
Source organism: Morchella rufobrunnea (assembly GCA_024713595.1). Lineage (NCBI taxonomy): Eukaryota > Fungi > Ascomycota > Pezizomycetes > Pezizales > Morchellaceae > Morchella > Morchella rufobrunnea. The sequence goes on from JAMGYT010000006.1 coordinate 1,385,600, forward strand.
ATCATACCGCACCCTTTAAAAAGTGCTTGGCAGCGAGTACCAGTGTATGCACACAAAATGGAATTCTATTAGTACAGTAATACATATAGGAGTTCGTACGGGAGTAGTGTATACATGTACTCATAAACAGGAACATACTGATAATAGCAACCTTGGAAGGTGTTATTAAGCTTGCAAGTTATAAAAACCAAGCCCAAACCGCCTATTTTACAGATTGAGTATTATTTTGACAAGCATGAGGTTGATCAACTGACATATGTGGACCAAGCATAGAATCTATCAGTTTTCAATTAGCATTGTATGCACGTATGGCGGCAACTGTTCTATATACGACCATAGAATTTATATCCAATTTACCATCAAGTCGTCATATCTGACCGATACATGTTATTCATGACTGGGATGGAACATACAGCCGGAGGAAAAAGGTGACGAAACAACGCCCGCGCTCAACTTGAACCTCAATGACATGAAGGACTTTAGCTACAGAATAAGAAAGATAGTATACACTATATATGGCCCTCGAAGTGCATCTACCACCTTATATAGCCTCCCTTCGAAAGTCATGGTTGTTACTTGGATGCCTTTCTGGTTACCTGTTGTTTCCTCACGTTTTGCCTATGGGTGTACATGTACCGAACCCCCCCCCCCCCCCAAGAAAAAAATTGTCCTACGGGACTATATACAGGAATTACATGAAGTGATTCCTTCATCTTTATTCCCACCCACCGCCCCCACTAGATACAACATCGTCTATGGAATTCAGCTTGACAGAAACCATCATCCTTCATAATCGACTCCCAGATATCCTCTTAGTATACATATACGATGTATTCATATGCAATAGTTTACACGATAGATGTTGAAGCCACATCTACATTACCATACAATACTCGTAAATGAATGGTTGGATTAAGTTTCGACTACACGCATACATGTACCTACATATATGTACACCCATAGAAAAAAAATGAGGAAACAATTAACAGGTAACCAGAAAGGCATCCAAGTAACAACCATGACTTTCGAAGGGAGGCTATATAAGGTGGTAGATGCACTTCGAGGGCCATATATAGTGTATACTATCTTTCTTATTCTGTAGCTAAAGTCCTTCATGTCATTGAGGTTCAAGTTGAGCGCGGGCGTTGTTTCGTCACCTTTTTCCTCCGGCTGTATGCTATCACTTACATGTGAGTACTTTAGATGTATGTACTAGCTCGTATTTCCTCAAAACACCAAATACACACTGTCTCTTATGATGTATTTATTTACACCATAGTACAAACTCCGAACCCCCATACAACCCTATTACACATCAAGACCCATCTCAAACCATCAAATAACTTCTTTAGTTCTTGGCATAAATTACGCCTATGATACCCCAAATAATCGATGGAGACGCACGGATCCCATACGATGTTGTCTCTCCATCAGCCCCTAGGCCAAACAGTATATCAGATACCTACATGCACTCGGCCAACAGAGACAGAAACTTGTCCCAAAATCGAAGCAATTTTCAAGTTTTAACGCAAAGGAATATCAATTCAGCTTATTCTCGACCTTCTTACAGTTCAATTAGACCGCAAAGAACTATCTCTCACCCAGAGTACAATATCAACGATGTCAGTCAACAAAGCAATGCTCATGACCAAGCGGATTTAGCACTAATTCCATCCGGAAGTCAAGATACCAAAGCATCTAAGATTGAAGCGCAAAATTATATCAATACAGCCTATTATCTGCCATCTCACGGCCATAATAGACCCGAACAAGCCGCGCCTCTACCATTAAATAACGCTAGTAATGTTGGTCCTAGATCCGTCAAACAGTTACCAAAGCTAAAAACCGCCTTACAAGCTTCGAGCGCCAGAAAAGCTAAGATTGGAGCGCCACAAGTCAATGACAATACCGGCACCGAGATGAGACCACAATTTCTGAACACACATCATCAATCTTCATACGGCGGCAATAAACTGGAGAGAACCACTGTGCCGCCCAGACAGAATAATGATGCAGATAATAACAATTCAACCCCCACTACAACTCGTGCAAGGATATCATTATCAACAATACTTACTCCTCCACCATCCAGAGACGGTCCAATAGATTTGGACGATATTGCAACCCAATCAGAAGTCAAGGAACGCCTTCCAGCAGGCCAAATCAGAGTCCTTCAGCGAGAATGGATGACCTTTCCAAACTCAAGGGAGGTCGATATAGAACGCCAGAATGAAATCAGAGAAGCTCGCCAAAAGTCAAAAGTCAGGCGTGACCAATTGTTAGCGGATCACTTAAGATCGACAGCTACTATTGCAGCGCACGTGTCATCAATCTCAAATTCAACATCATATTGGACTCCTACCCCAGTCCAAATGTCAGTATCACCCTTGACACGGGCCCAATCCTCATCCAAAACCCCAATCTTTCCTCCAGATCGGATCTCAGTGAGGGGTTGCACCCAGGCCCCGGCCCCTAATTTGGCCATAGCATCAGCTCCACCAAAAAGGTTACGTCGATTTAAAAGCTTTCTATCTGGTGTTCTGGCAAAGATTTGGGTAAAAGATTATCCTGCAGATAATTGTGACGAATCGATTTCGTGATTAGAGGCAGTGTTGGTCGATTGGCCATGCATGGCGTGAAGCTATTGGCTCTGGTTAGATCCTGAGCAAATACCTAAATCCCAGGATTTTATGCTTAGAAATGCCACATCAAGTTTATTACAGATCGCCACTGAGAGCTTATGGTAAGAGCAATATCGATATGTGGAAGTTGCATAAATTAGTCAAAGTCGTTATATATTACATCACTGTAGTTTACGTGTAGCAAAGTACCTAGAAGTACGTGTCCAGAATATTAATTTCGTATTCTTATACCACTATATGCATATATCGCCTACCAAACTTTCAATTGTGCACCTTCAATCAATTACACGCACCTCAAGTACGTAACTACACCAAGCACTCTCACCACAAAATTCTCGGTTAACTATCTATCAACGATGGAGGGAGAATATATCCCGCCAGATTACAGATCTAAAGCCATAAGTAGGTGTAGCAGGCCACTCAAACCTTCAAACCTTCATTATATTGATATACATACCCTTAAATTCAAGCCTTTTATACTCCTGGACTCCGATTCCGGGAGCCATGGCTCCACGCTAATAGTGAGGGTTTCACATGCTTGAATGAGCCTGGTATGCGCGTAAATACGGAAACCGAAGATCCGCGCATATCGGCTGCTCTAAAAAGAACTGGTTTCTATTCATCCTTCCCATCCAGGTAAAGACATGTACTAAACAAACCTGTGTTTTACCAGTATGGGCCGAGTGGAACGATGTACAAAGAGCCTACGAGTATAAAAGCAATAGCTCCAGAAGGGCCCCAAAAGAAGCAATGGAATCTTGGACGAGTTTGACGTTAGATATGGGCTCTGAAGAGCCTAATACCTGCACAAGTACTCTGATTGAAGAGGCCGGAGGACTAGATGCTAGTTTGGCTCCAATTGGGGGTTGCGGGGGGGCAGTCACAGACACAGGTCAGTTCGTCATACGCATACATCATAAAACTGTATAACTAAGTACTGATTCCGCGTGAGTGGTAGAAGGCGCTGAACCGCCTATTTGGCCCGATAGAATGACGTTCCTCCGGATGTTCCAGGGTCGCGACCATGTCCGGTCAAAGATTCTTGGAGATCTTCAGTCCAATGTCATCGAAACAACGGTAGAATTAGAGACAGTATTTGTAAGACTGATGCAGCTTTTTGGGGAGATATCGGCCCCAATGAATGGGGAGGAAGAAATGGATTACAATATTGCATTGCATTTCGAAACCCATTCGTTAACTCACTTCACAAAGGCTTATGTGTTTGAGCATCGAAACCTTTTTCCACTTCTGCATGAGAATTATGTGAAGTATGATGAAGATTATGGGCAGGATCAGTTCTTAAATATGTATATGAAGGCGATAAAGAAAAACGTGGGGACCAAGCCAGAGTTTATACCGGGGCCTGTCTGAAAAGGACGGAAATCCAATAAGTATATCAAAATGATACATACTTAAGTATGTATGTTACTGGCTGTAGGGTTATGTAGTACTTAGTTTCTGGACTAAAACAACTGGATTGGTCAAGCTGTATGCGGATTAATCATATTTTTTCGACTTCAGCAGATACTCGCTGTCTTAGTGCTGGCACCTCGACTAACCAGCAATAAAGAAAATAAATCGATCAAATGGGAGCTACATAATAGTTTTACAGCATATGTGATCCAGGAACTATTGAGCTCTAACTCTGAGAAAGTGGTGGTTAGGGACAATATTCTCCCAACCTAGGCACCAGCTATCAAGACCATATGAACACATTAGCAGCTTTGGGAGGCATGTATTATGCAAGGCCCCTAGCCGATCCTTCTGTGTTTAGATTATTCCAATAGTTCTGGAATAAAAATTGTTAGAATTCATCTCGTCAAGTTAAAGAATTGGTTGGTGGCAAACTCCAGCGCCTTAATAACAATTAGGGGGTATGGGCACAGCAAATACGTCCAGTTTTACTGGTTTGGCGCAGAGATAAGCTAGAGAAAATGAAAGTAAGACAACCACTGATATCAAATCCTGGGGGTTTCGGATATAAAAATAAGATACTCGAGAACGAAGCCGGTGCCATGATTCAAGTTATGTTCTTTATAGATTTTATTAATCGAAACGTTTAACTCCCGCCATCCACTAAGGTTTACCCTTCTTTAACCCCCACCCCCGTTACATAGAAGCAGTTTTATTAGAGCGCGATTCCATAATATGTATGTGCTATACTATATCCCCGTCATTCCGAGGCTAATCGGCGCCTCTTTCCCGCTGCGGCACCAACCTCCTCAAGAACAAGGTGATAGATTTCTCTCTTTTTGTCGAATTTTATTTCGTCCGCGTAAGGAATTATTGGTACCAATCCCTGGTCTAAATATGTCACACGTTGTACTGCTAACTCGGCGGAGCTGTTGTCACTGTCGTAGTCATCGCCTTCATAGCCATCCCCATATTCCTCCTGCCGAATCCTGGCGTACTCTGTCGCTGACCCTTTACACTTGACGAACTCTTCAAGCTGCAAATGGAACACTGTCTCTTCTCTTCCAAGTTTCTCGAATGACCCCATGTACCAGTATCTCCAGCGGTCCAACCCAATCCTCTCCAGACTATTTCCCTCATGGATTATCTGTGCTATCAGGGCCTTGCGTTCTTTTATCAGATTCTTCAGATAGGTCCTGCAATTCGCCGTCCATGCCCGCATCTTCTTCTGCATAAGCAGCGCTTCCTGGTAGTCTTGTGCGAGGTGCACCTCGGCCTTCTTCATCACCTCGCTTTTCCCTATCGGTTCCGGGAGGATATCTTCTCTTGAAATGATATCTTGGATCTGTTCAATCTCGTCACAGATCGCCTCCACCTCGCCCTCGAGAATCCAGCGTGCTTCGTCGTGGTACTCCCATAATTCCCACCATAGCTTGGCGTAGTCATGGGCCATCTGAATAAGATTCTTGGAGGCTGGCGGCCATGGCGGGTTTGACTCTTTTCGTATCCGAGCTAACGGGCCGATAGTGGTGCTTGATTTTGGTGGCATATTAGGTGGCATTATCCGAAAATACCTTTTATCCGCTTAATCAGGTGGTAAATGGTTCTGCAGGGGAGATATTGAAAATCAAGAGTATGCAAGTATAATGGGTGTGGATGTGGGGACATGTTCTTAATAAACCAAAATGTTCAATTTGCTAACTTGTAAAAGGGAACCGATTGCGATTGCTTTGTGTTCACTGATATGTCCAGTCCTTCTTCATTATTATTATTGTAAGTGCTTGTACCGCTCCTTGTTGGGTCCTAATTGTGTCTCAAACTCTTAAAAATGCCTTTGTATAGGACAAAGGCGTGATATTTGCTGAAGGCTTAATTCTACTGATCAAAGAGGTTACCAGCTCGGCCGTGGCCTATTCCTGCCGTTGATTGAGCAAAACAAAGAACTTCAAAATTTTGGCCTCAGCCACGCACAACACCACGAATAGGTGTTATTAATGACGGGCGATCATGTTAATCAAAGATATAATAAGTTAACACTTAAAAAGCGAACTGGAGCCTGTATTTCATCATTGATGAATCAGCCGGGAATCGAACCCGGGTCGGGCGCATACTATCTTGATTGGATGGCAAGCGCCCGTGATACCACTACACCACTGAATCACGGGTTAAAGCGGTTTGAGCATTATTTGTTGCCCAAATGTTAGGGTACTGTTTCCAGGATAGCTACTATTGCTTGACCCTGTTCAGAACTACTCGGAGGCAACCGATAGGTATCAAGAAACTCGTCCGCGAATACGACACAAACCGGAGGCATTGCTCAGCAAACGGATATCTGCACTCATAATAATAGATTCCAACTTCTTCGTCTAGGTGTTTGGTTTCCTAAATGAAATGGACTGGAACAAAAAGGCGTGGTTTCTATCATTCCCGTTCGCCAAGACCGCTCGGCCTTCATCCCCACCCCCAAGTGAGACGGCGACTTCTGAGTTCATATCGAATACCTTTACAGCCAGAAAACAAGCCCTACCCCCCCCCCCCCTTTAAAAAAAAAAGAAAGAAAAGAAACTCAAGCGAGTAAATAGAACACAAACGCTCGCGCTCGGAATTTAAGTCTCCATCATATAGGGTCAAACTCAAAGGCCTATCTGGAGAGTAGAGCAGAACAGTTCGCTCCCGTTTGCACCTACATATATCAATGCAAGAGGATGCTCATCGCTGAAAACACCCCAATTCATGATATATAGTTTCTTACGATATTGTCGACCAAAAAGAAGGCGTTTGAGTTGGCCCCCCAGGAAGGCAAACGCGGATTACAGACATAGGGGAAATGGGTTGTATTAGGTATTCGACCATGTCATATAGTATGAACGTATCATCTCTGCTTTCGGTCAGGGCTAACAAACATTTCATGTATGATATTGTTTAGTCTTGATTTTACATAAATCCTACTGTCTAAACTGGCGGATATCAATGTCCTTAAGTTTAGTTATGGGGGTACATATACTTTTTCATTGATATGATGCGCCCCGGTTCGAATTCTAGGACTTGACTCATCAGCCTTGTTACAATAGACTCGAATGAGAAGGTTATAAGACGAACTACCAAACCAATCAACCGGCGAGAATCAGGCTACTTCTACAAGAAAACACTGCTTTAAGAGATGATTACGTACGATAGTACCGATTTTTGCATGCGGTTTAAGTTAATAATCGCCGTAGTGGCTTAGAAAGAGAAACTATTACTGCATCCGTAAGGCTGCATTATTGGCATACTTCTCTACCACGACCAAACGCTGATATCAAAATGAGAGTCTAGGTTACACCCCGAACAAACATACACAACTTGACCGATATTCCCACATCACTCATCTTCGTTTTTGACAAATCGGCATAACCACCTATCGAGTTGCAGATATAGCTGCATGCATCCTGTCGGGTAAACAAAGTGGTATTCAGACCCATTTCACATGGATCTTGACACATATCGGTATCAGTCGTGTAGGGATTCGGATCGAGTAGGTACGCTATGGGAACCAGGGTGTAAAGTACGTAATCGCATAAAGTACAAGCAAGATACATGTTATACTATCCAAGTGTACCTTGGTGGTAAGCGGCACTAGTTGAGTGATAGGGCATGCATAAACCCTAGCCCTATGCTCTTGCTACCACAGGTCGGCTGACATTGCGAAGTTTCAAAAAGAATTGTAGGTTTGGAAATAACGGCTTGAAGAATATTCTTCAAGTACTCATTGGCCAGGTCGCATACTACCGCAAAAAACCTCGGCCCGAATCGGGATGAGCAATCATAGGCCATCACTCGCTGGGTGTGTGTGTGGATAACCTCAATTCACCATTGAACCCTTAGGTGCGGCGCAATATGGGACGATATTCAACCACAGATACTTGACCCAACTCATCACTCGACGTTGATGAAGCTTCATCCTCATGAATGATGTTTCATGTTCTTGTTTATCACCGCATACCGTTTCGTTACCTCGGTTACGGCCGGCGACACCCAGCATGTGTCTCTCGCCGACAAAAACACCAAAACACGCCCACGCATATTATTCTCCCCCCCTTTCAACGCTGAAGACTTGCCAGCATTCCAACAAACACAACTTAATCCCCACGAACAATGTCAGGCCGTCGTCCCACCGTAAAGGCCATTATCTTTGATGTCGGCGGAGTCTGCGTAAGCTTTTCTTTCCCCTCTTCTTGTCCCTGCCGCCGTCAAATATACCCCTCCCCACACATCCCCGGACTATCTATGTAGGTAAGATTCACTATTACTAACACACAACTTCAGGTGCTCTCCCCCATGCTCGCAATCCGCTCCTACGAGAAGCGGTACCACATCCCCGCGGGCTACATCAACCACGCCATCGTCCAGACGTCGCCCACCGGCGCCTGGCACAAGCTCGAGCGCGGCGAGATCCCGCTCGATACAAATTTCTTTCTCCACTTCACGGCGGACCTCACCAACCCCACTATCTGGAAGTCTTTCCACACTGCTCGCAACCTCACGCCTGCCCAGCTGGCGCCCCCGCAAATAGATGGCGAGTATCTCTTCTGGGAGATGATGAAGACGTCGCGCACGTTCGACCCTTACATCATCACGGCCATCCAGCGCCTCAAGGAGAGCGGCAGGTACAAGCTAGCAGCCCTCACAAACGACTACAAGTTCCCCAAGGACCACCCATACAGTGATAGTAGCGAGCTGCGCGCACTGTTTGATGTATATGTGTCAAGCAGCGAGAGCGGCATGCGGAAGCCCGAGCGTGGGATCTACGATCTCGTGCTAAAGAAGCTGGGGCTGGAGAAGCCGGAGGAGGCGATCTTCCTGGATGATATCGGCATGAACCTGAAGGCGGCCAGGGTTGTAGGCTTGAGGACGATCAAGGTGGAACTAGAGGAGACATGGCGAGCAGTCCGGGAGCTCGAGGACCTGACGGGGGAGCGACTACTGCCGCCAGGGGATCCGCCGATTATTGCGGCATTGGGACAGGATAGGGCAAGGCTATAGGTAGATGCTATGCGGTTTGAGTTTTAGAGCGCGCGGTGTTTCTTGCTTGTCGTTTGGCTTTGGCTTTGGCTTTGGCTTTGGCTTTGACTTTGTCTTGTGATGTTTTTGTCTTGTCCTATTGCGGTAATAGTTTCTATATATGTAGTGTAACAGTCACGATGTATTCAATCGTCAGTCAGTTGGCCATCATGATCACCGTATCATGATAGAAGGGGGGAGTATAAGCTTAAATGTGGGCAAATTGATAGAGTACAGTGGTGGGCAGCTACAGAGCTACTTTACAGCTACAGCTACATGAACATGATCATCGATATCCAAACATCGACATTGATACACTACCACATACAGAAACAACGACGCCCATCACTCTCTCTCTCTCTCTCCCTTGCGTTGTAGGCTGAGGACCATCCATGTAAGTAGATACGTCACTCTCCATAACGCACAAGGCAAGGGATGTGAGGGAGGGACACGCCGCAGAAGAGCGTAACTGAAATTCACGTTTTTCACACAACTCTACACACACACTACATGATACAACACCCACATCTGGCATGATATTAATACATGCATAAGTACACAGCACATACGCAGAATTAAAGCCACCAACAAAAAAACAAAAACAAAAAACAAACCCCCCATATCAGCAATAGAGTGACATGAACCAAGCACGTATGTATATTAGCTACACGCTCAACACCTGTAACGAGCAGACGGAGATTATGCCCGCGATACAGGAGCGAGCATCTATCGAAACAATAAGATAATTATCTACCCACCCCCTCTATTGCAGATATATATATATACCACAAAAATAGAAACGCGTTGGATTCACAGTGATAAGTATGTACCTACATGTTATTGCCGATCGCTTCCCCTAACGAACAAACGAGCTACGAGGATAACAGCCGTTTTACCATCCAACCCGGCCCGCCACCCCTTCGTCTCCAGACTTGCACTCACCGCCGGAGGAACCATGGGGTGAAATGAGGTGGGGGAGGGTGGGGGAGAGGGAGGTTGGATAAGCTAGATATTTACCCTGGAAAAGGAAAAGGAATGAAGAAAAGAAAAAGAAAAAGAAGATAACACAGATGGAAGGAAGGGATGGGAAAGGAAGGTCGATATGGCAATCAGAGACAAAAAAAAAATCGAATCGGTACCTGCATATATGTGATATCTTTTACTTCTTTTCCACTCCCTGGCTCTCGCACCCCCTTCCTTCCTTCCTTCCTTCGATTGCAATAACATCATATCATCACTTCACTTCCCCTGAGCGGTGAAAAAAAAAATGATAGCCTCAACTCAGCTACTTGCTAGCTATGTACTACTACTACATGTAGGTATGTATGTACTACTTACCTGCACTACACTTATCACCATCACCATATCAACATCACACCCACGGCAACTCACTAGTCCTGAAACGCAACCCTGGGGTCGGATCTCGGTTGGTGTTCTGTGTGGTTGGCCTGCTGATCAGGTACCGTCCTCCATACCCTATCCCTATCCTATCCTATCCTATCCTATCCCATCCCTATCCCATCCCTATCCAATTCCTATCCCTATCCCTATCCCTACTCGTATCCCACCATACCCTGATAACTACATCCATACACATGGCCCGGCCGCCGGTTGAACAGTATGTATGCGAAAAAAAAATCACCTCAGTGTCTTTCCATCCTAGCTACTACTACTCTACTCTATGTAGGGTGTCAAACTGCATGTATGGTTCTAGTGGTGACTTTTCGAGATCCATCTACATACATACATATCCAGGAACAAAGTTTTTTTTTTTTTTTTCTTTCTCCCCTCTTTCTCCCGGATGCCTGTGGATAAAGACAGTTAGAGGCTACCTGTCACTCTGCATCTAGTGTGTTCTGCGCGAATCCCCCCCCCCCCCCTCCTTCTCTATGGAACGAGCCTAGCCTAGCTCCCTGATTGCCTTGCCCTGGATTCAATTCCCCTTTACTTCACTTTCATCCTTTCCTTCCTTCCTTCTTTCGTCACTAGGGCAGAGTATCACTGAGCGCCGGCCGACCGATGATAGACAAGCACAGGGGAGAGGTGGGGGAAGAAGAGAAGTGAAAAAAATGCCACATCGTCGGCGCAATTCTGCACGTACACGATGAAAGTAAAAATTTTATGGTCGTCATAAAAAGTGGTCATCACCAAGCCTACCAAACCTGGGTTATGCAGGTACCATCCGGCCGCCGCCGTACCGGGGGGGGGGGGGGGGGAGAAAAAAAAAAAAAAAAAAAAACTTCTCGACTGGCAACTGGTAATTGACAGTGGATCTGTGTACCCTAAACCTAGCAAGTACCGGTATGTAGGATAGATTTTATAGCCGCCGGGTAGCTACCGGTACACTTTACCATCCATATTTACCATACCAGCCAGATAACCCCCCTCTAGGACCACATGTATGCACTCAAGGTACTTGGAGGTGATACATCGAGTACCTACATGTACCTACATGCATGCATGCATACATACATACATACATACAGACATACAGACATACAGACATACAGACATGTAGGCAGGCAGCGAAGAGCATTACTTCCTCTATGCACGATTGCACAACCGTGCCTTCTTCACTCAGGCTGCAAGACATTGGGTATGGATAGGGATGGAGGGATACGGCGTAGTAGAGTTGGTAGTATCTGTCTCTCTCTCGCGGCCGGCACTGGGCAAACCTTCTCCCCCTTCCCTTCCCTTTCCTTCCCTTCCCTTTCCTTCCCTTCTCTTCCCCTCCGCACATGTCCCCGTAGCAATGATGATGACAATGACGATATCAACTCTAGCGAGAACTCGGGGATTCTCGGTCTCGGTCAGTTCTCACCGAGGCGTGCGTATTCGTCTCTAGAGTCGAGTATATACTCTAGGTAACAGTAGTACCAACTCCCTAGTAGCATAACCTAGCATGTCACTATGGAGTTTAATAGTATTAGCTTTAGTCAGGCAGTCAGTAGTACATACAGTACTGTAGGTACCGCCTACCTACCTACCTAGCTAGTTCAACCACCTACTGCGAGTAGGCAAGTCCGGATCGAGCACAAGCAAGCAAGACATTCCTAATGAGTAAGCTTGCAAGTCTTGGAACGGAACCCACTGTATCATAACCCATAACCTACCAACTAAACCAAATACTACTGGGCTGTGCCAGATAAACACATCCATACTCTATATGTATGTTATTCTTTTTTTTACCCTTTCTTTCTAATTCCGGGGCATGGGGGCCACCAGCCCAGCCAGCTGCTGCTGGTTACTATTTTCTCCCACTCTCGGAAAAGCCCAGGGCTATTTATTACTATTCCACCGCTAGCGGAGGGGCGGCCGCTTGGGGGCAATGGGTGTTTATATGTTGCAACTGATATACTGGTATGGTATAGTATGGTACACGCAAGGCATGAGGGGGAAAGAGTGGGGGGAAAGAGGTGTTGCCCAGACGTGGAGAGGAGACTGCGCGTGGTGATTGGTTGTGATCTGAGAGAGGAGTGGAGTGGGTGTTGGGGTTCGAGGGCGCGCCGGTAGTACTTATCTTCGTTATCGGTTTGAAAGATGTATATGTTGTGTTGATTATTGGTGTTTACTTTATTATGGTACACTGGCCTTATGGAGGGTTGTTTGATATATGATGCCCTCCTCTTCTGCCTCCTGCTTCAAATCTCTATGCTCTCTAAAATGCACCTTCTTCTTCTCCCTCTGTATGGTATGGTATGGTATGGTTGGTATGGTATATCGGCGGGGCGTAATGCAAAAATAATTCTACAAAGGAAAGTATGAATAAACAAAAGAAAATTCGCTACTACAAGTAAATAAAACACAAAAATGCCATCATCACATCATCGTCACCTCAAGTAATAAAATATATATATATAAACCCAAACAAGTCGCATCCGTAATTTGGTAGAAACCTACATGTTGCGCTCTGAAACAGTGCAACAAGGCCCCGAGCCTAGTAGAGTGAGTATGTGGAGTATCATGTAGGGTTGCCATCCGGCCGCCGCAAGTATGTCCTTCCCCATCCTCCACCCCCTCCCCCCCCCCCCCCCCCCTTCAGATAAAGGTGAGAGGCCACAACATGCAGAAGGGGAAGTGAAGAAGAAAAAAAGAAAGAAAAGAAAGGCAAGAAACGAAACATGGCCTGTATCTTTCTCCCCCTCTACACCAATCAATCGATCGATAACGTGCATGCCATGCGCCTCTATTTCTCTCCCTTCCCTTTCTTTCCTCTAGCCCCCAAAAGAAGGATGAAACCGCTTTTCCAATGGGAGGGCGCGCCTTTTCGGTCCACAATCCACAATGTACGCTGTAACTGTCAAGAACTTTTTTTTTGTGCTCGCGAGTAAAACTGCTCGGGTGCGAAGATTGAAGGGGAGTAACACGAACCACACGCCTGGGGTGGGCCATGCTAATGCTGCCCACCATGCAATGTAATGCAATGAAACAAAAATACCAAATCGAAAAAATCGAAATCAAAGGTATTTGTAAGAAAAGAAAAGAAAAGAAAAGAAAGAAGATAAGAAACCCGTGACCCATAAAACCAGACTAAACCCAATATTATGAAAAATTGCCCAGAACTAAGAAAAACCAAATATGCAAGGCTCTCGAATAGAACATAAAATAATGTACCAAAAAAAAATATTTAACGAAAGGAATCGAGCCAGAGGCGCTAAAAAGATTTGGAACGTAAACCGCCCCCAAAAAAGAAAAAAAAAAAAAAAAAAGGAAGGAAAGGGGAAAGAAAAAAAAAGGATAAATCCAAAAATGCAATGCTAAATCATAGGTATCACAATACTGTACAAGAGAGTTTGATAACCGTGATATCGAGGGGCATCATGAGAACTACAGATAATAGTAATTCGGGAATGCTACCGGTCTCGAGCAAGTGATGACTTGTGAGTAAGCTGACTTAAGCTCATCGTTCTTTGTGTATCACTACCGTGCCCACCGGGAGAGGGAAACGCTGACATTGTTTCTCGAAAGATTCTGTCGCTGTCGCTGTCGTCGCCTATCATGCTTTCTCTATCCTCTGCCGGTGTCTCCCATATCTCATTATCATCAGCGTCAACGCCAATGAATAAACTTTCATCATCATTTTCGTAGTCGCTTTCATCAATTCCAGGTTCACTGTCGAACCCAGTAAATAGATTCCCTGGAACTGCATGATAATTGGTAGGACTTGTCCGTGGTGGAGTAAGATCAGGCGTTGGGACTTCGCTACTTGTTTTTCGTCTAATACTTCCAAAACCAGGCCTAAGCCTATTGGATGAATGTACCGTGTCTGTAGGACTCGATGATAATAGTTGCCGATGTAGAACCAAAGCCATTTGCTCTTGAAGGTTCGAAATTTGAGCTTCGGCTTTTCGCCGTGCACGTTGCTCACGTTTCACCAGCGTTACAAGCCCCGTGTACTGTGAAATACTGACAGTGGGTGCTGGTGTTGGTGGTGTAGGTGACCTACCCGTGCTTTTTGGTGCTCTTATTGTTGATGCAGTATCCCGCTTACTTCTTGTATCCTCTCTATTGCCCTCAAGTGCTTGAAGCGCCTCCTCTCGTTTCTGTTCTGAAGCTCGTGCCTTCAATGAGCCTTCAGGTCGTGGAGGCGCATTGAGGTTTTTAGGAGTGCTGGGGAATTCAGAGCTATCAACTTTATCTGACGATCCGGCAGATGAAATTGATAAACTACGCAAAAATGTTGGCACATCGAGAGAATTGGGGTCTGATAAGCTCCCAGGAACTGTAGAGAAGTTTCGACGTAAAGGAATTGAACTGTTTTGTGTAATAAATTCCTTTAATGTTTCAACTTCCTTCTCTAGCTCCTTTACTCTCGTCTCTAAGCTCATAGCTTCTGTAATTTTCATGCTGGTGTAGCCATTGAGCATTCCAGCGAAACTTGCAGGACGCCCATGATCTGGAACTTGACTCGCTGGTCTTAAAGAATCCCCCACACATGAATCAGCATTAGAAACCGTGCTGGTATCGCGGTGGTGCCGTGGGCCATCACTCCAATTCCTTTGCAAACTTGCAGGCCTGGGGAATAGACCACCCCCGGGAGTCCCGGTTGTACCATCACCGTTCACGAAACCTTCCTCCTTAGCCATTAAAGATTGGCTACTATTGGGTCTGGGTGAAGAAGACCAAACCGATGTTCGAGGGCGTTCCGGGTCACGGGGCGTTGGTGGATCAAAAACCACACTTGCAACCGTTGCTCTTCGGGGCCTTCGCGTGTCTGCAGGCGGCTGTTTCGTGAGAACTTGCCGATTGTGGTTACGGGCAGTGAATAACTTGTTGAAACCTGAAGACTTTTGTTGAGGACGAACTGTAGAACTAGAAGGTGCCGATGATAATCTGGAACCAGCGTTCGATCGATCGATAAAGTCAGGATCCATTAGTGGCTCCTATTCCAGAATACTTAGCACCACACCAATTAATGCATCATCTTCGATCACTCACAATAAAAGGTTCTCGCTCATCGGTTGATTCGTATCTTTCGTCGACTGGGTCTGCAAATGCTCTACGCAAATTGTTATTGCTTCTCCGTCTCAAAAGACTCAGTGCCATTTTCAGTTTCGCGCCCTTCGTTTTGCTCCTTGAAGACGGTGATACGGCTTTTTTGTCATCTATGCTGCTTTCTGTGTCTGTTTGTGTTTGCCTTGAGGGTGTCTGCCTTGAGGGCGACATGTCCCGTAAATCCATTCCAACTGTAATTGATCCACCTTCAATATCCGACTCCTCGTCTACCATAGATGTCGTCCCCCGCGTATTGATACCCTGTACAGCTCGACTGGGCCCAATCTCAAAAACAGCTGGGAATTTGTGACGATGCGATATGGTGGGTTCGGTATCGGCCCTGCTCGGTGGGCTCGCAGTTGTTGGCGAAACGTTTTCTTCGGTGTAAGGCAAAGGATTGCTAATTGTTATTTCGTTTCGTTTTATGCTACCGGAAGGCCCTAAGGAGCCTTTGCTGTTTCCTTTAAAGAAGTTGAATGTCGAAGTTCTGAAGGATGATATTCGGCGATGACCCATTGGAGCCGCGGAACTCGTTGGTACCATCCTGCTTTCCCCAGAAACCCCACTATGTGCTGCAGCTATTCCGAAGGATGATAATAGTAGTAGTAGCTGTGGGTGATAACGAAACCAAAACTAATTAGATAAATATAAAAGAAATACGTTGAAGAAATTCTATTTCATAAACGGTTGGCCTTTTTCTTTTTTTTTTCTTTCTCGTTTTCGTATCCTTCGTTTCCTCCCTTCTGCCCTCTATTTCCTTTCCACTGTAATGCTAGAAGGTTGCAGCCTGGCCTCCCAATAGCTGATCGTTTAGTTTTTCCTTTCCTTTCCTTTCCTTCCTTCCTTTTTCCACGCTGGCAGATTTGGTAAAAATAAAAGAAAGAACAGCTCCCCTAGTCACCTTTTCACTCCGTTCGGGATCGTCCTGGAACAAAGCAACATGCAGGAGACAATGTGTCGATTGATGAACTCTTATGGAGGTCGTGAGGGAGGGGCCTGCCGAACCGCCGCGTTTAAACGGGGATGAAGGTGGGAGCAGAAGAAAGAGCACACGGACAGAGAAGCAAGGGACAGAGCTGGTCAACAACCATAGATTAACGGGCCTTTTTGCTTTTGCTAGTTTTTAGGGCTTTCTGTAAGGCCTTCTGGAGGCTGGGACTCTGGTTGGCCGTGCGTATTCTGGTCCCAACGCTGATGTACGTCGTATACCCTATATGTATTAGGTACCGACAGGGCAGTCTTTTACTTCTCTGCCCGAGCGAGCTGTCAGGAAAATAATAATAAACGAACAATCGGGGAAGGATACTGGATCCAGGTCTACACGAATAGGATACGCGTGATCCGGCACCGCGGTGAATGGTACGAAACGAGGAGCAGATACACTGACTAGTATCAGCCGCGGGATGGGGGGGGGGGGGAGACTCCAGTAGTCGTTGTTCCTTTTCTACCTACTACTAGTATCTCCTCACCCCTCCAAGTAATGTGACGACGGGTTACCTTTCTTTCTTTCGTGGGGTTCAAACGAGAAGACGATAAGTAACCGGGCAAGAGCTCCGTTCTTCCCTTCTACATTATCATTCACCACTTGATGGGTTCTATTGTCTCTTTAAACAACTAATAAACAATTCTTTCTCAAGACCAGGCACCATAGGAGGAAAACTGGCCCAATTACACTGACTGGGGGGGTAAAGCAAGGACATAAGAAATGCGTAGCTTTAAGAGGTGCAAAGTGAAGTGACAGCGGATGACTTGCATCATCCGTCGGCCGTCTTTACTTGATCTCGTTGGGGTTTTGAGGCTTTGGACAAGGTAGTTCCCAGGGACGAGAAACAATTCACTGAGCCTGAACAACTTCAGGTCCCACTTGGATTCTACTTGGATTATACAAAGCTGGCAACGGAGCTGCCAAGTGAAGGACGACTTGCAGTGCATCTGCCCAGCCAACGAACATGCCGTGTAACAAAGCTTGGGGCCTGCACCGTAGGTCTGGGGTCTCCGCTCAGTGGTCAAAGCGGGGCAGGGGAGGGAAATGGAAGGCGTTAAACTCATGCAGGTCAGGGAGACAGTTGGCATTCTGAAGAGCCAAACTCCAAAACGTATGAAGTATCTCGCTAGGTGGCGAATAACAGGCGGATTGAAAATGGGGTTTTCTTCTATGCGGCTTGGTCTTCTCAAGAACTCACAACTCACTGGTTAAGACACGTATGCGTGGCAATATATTATCGATGCTGTCAATCGCCGAGGGATATCTACTCTACATAGAGTACGTTCTAGATACCTAGAAATAAAAAAAAATAAAAAAAAAAAATTCTGCTGCTTCTGCAGCCTCTGAGTGGAGGTGGCCCCCCAGAGTCTCACCAATAGACCCGAGTGTGTGAGCTCTATGGTACCTACAGTGGAGTACTCAAGGTACGTGAAGAACGCACATATATGCACTTGTACGGCTCGGCCTAAAGCCCTCTTTACTCTAGACTAGAGTAAACTCTTCTTAACATACACTACTTCACATGATGAATGATAAGTTACAGTAAACGACCCCACACACCATAACGCGACAACCCTCAACCTCAACACAACACTCCTGGTCTGTTTTAAGGCGACTTTTGGCTTTGTCTGGGGTCAAAATAGTTCTCCCGGGTTTCAATTTACCGAAACTCTGGTGTACTTATCCGTTTGAATAAATCATTAACACCGACTAATTCAATCTCAAACCGCTCGCTCCCGGGATCACAGCCGCGAGGAACATGCAGCACTGATTTTTCTGAAAGAGGGAACTCGGGGAGGAGAAGGGAGAAATAATTTTCTTACCACTATTTCTACACGTCATTCCTAAATGAAGCATTTAACCTAGCATACCCGGACCAGGCATAAAGGGGATCTAATAACCATACCTTCTAGAAGGATGAGTCTATGTATGCTTCGAGAATTTTTCCTGCCGTTCCGTCCTAGTCAACGAAACACGATACCAAAACATCTGTGTCAAATAATACGGCTAACCGAATCAAAATTCCAAGAAATGCATTTGACATTCAATCTACATGACTCGTGTCAGCGGAAACGGCCGTTTCGGAAGCATGAATTATCTATGGACCTGAGGAATTCATTCTGCAACGAAGCTTCCGCGACACATCGGGAACTGGCATGTCATGTGACAGCGCGGTTGGCGAATCGAAACCATCGTGACAGAAACATATGTGACTTAGGGTGGTCTTACTAAGGCATCGAGGTGGCCCAAATGGAGTGGTCGCCGACCCTGTTCTAAGGGCATCACCCACGTCCGAAACCTTGGTTCCGATCGATAGAAATCATGTTTACCAAACAGAAAGGCGGCATGCCGAAGTGAAAGGAAAAAAATCGATTATCTAAAAGGAATTCTAAGATTCATTCTTTAAATTACTACTAACTCAGATCAGTGCTTATTTTGTGCACGTTCCTGAGGGACACCAAGGGTTATCGGGGCTCGAGCCTCCCCCTCTCCCTCTCTCTCTCCCAGGAACTACCCGACGCAGGTCCGACGCAAAGCCGATCCTGTTGGTCCAAGTGACTTCATCCTCTGCTCAGGATGCCTCGGTACCGGCGGATTCAATTGCAGCGTGTTCAGACCTCTACACTCCACATCTTAGAGGTCGGCAGATTCTCCGTATCAATGGACGATTGATTTTCATGCTGAGGAGGGAACTTTTAGATTAGATTAACGGCATTGCCGTGCTCAATCCCGGGTTAGAAACATTTCCGGGATCCACCCATATTTTCATCAAATGAAACAAAACAAATTAAGACGGAAGCTCAAGAATAGGAGATTAGGGTGAAGGTGGGATATTTGGCATGGGTAGTTACACATTGGTATTGGCCAATGTATGGGTTTTGCCGAGTCTGGAACATTTGCAAATTTACGAATGTCTGTGTAATGCTAAATGTGGAATACGCAGTATTTACTTTGAAGGCCCGCTTTGGTATACCATGAACGACTAAAATCGATTGGTGGAATGGGATTTTTTTCTTTTCTTTTCAAGGAGGTATGTACTGATATTATCATTGGAAGATCATTTCTGTGTGGACCTCAGAAACTGATTACAAGAAATTCCCCTACAAAAATCATGGAGTGTCACTCGAAGCTTGGTAGTAAAGCACTACATCAAGACTTTCATAAGCCCGAGAGCAAAATACAAAGCGTAAATAATGATCATCTGACCGACCTTCTTCAGCAATAATATATTCGCACGTCATTAATGAGAAGCCCACCCTATTCGCTACCAGGAGTCTGTCTGTAACTCTCAATAATGTGGAGCCCAATATAGCACATAATCTGTATCCCATGGGGAAAAACTCGGTCAATCAAAGCAAAGATGGTTTTTAGAATAGGTTCTACCGCATCCTATTCCGCGTATTTCTATCCACCTATGGCAAAGGTCCGTCTCTGGTATCAGCGCACTGTCTCGGCCTGAATCAACCCCGTACCAATCACCAGTATTAAAGTGAGGGTTAGTGATTTTTCGGAACTTCAATATCCTCCCTATCGGATTCTCTACCAATCACCAGCCGTGGTCGAGGGAACAACTTCTAGAACGCCTCCGATCCAAACGGGCATGCCCAAAGCACTGCATTACATACCACCTACGCGCGCACGGTCTCCAACTCGCCCCCACGTTGGGGGTTTGGATAAAAGGGCATGAACGGACACAAGTCCTACTATATATGCTGTGGCTGCGGGGCTTGCCCGGGCTGGCTCGGTGATGACAATTGCTTTGATATAAGCCCCTATTCATGTCAAAAGTGGTGAGAGGCCTTGGTACATACCACGGGACACAGGCACACTCAAGTTTCCTGGTTGGAGCGTAGCCCGCGTAGGTTCCGCCGGATAGGTGTTGGGTACCGCTGGAATACCCGACAGAACCTGAAGAAAGGTTGGAAAGTCAATCCTCTAGTCCCTACATCCCTACCTTTATCTGGCCATAGCTGCTTCGCTCCTAGTAAACGGGTTGCCTGTTGGTCAAAACAGTAACCAATTCCATGCGATGATAACCCCCGGTACCAGGACTGGGCTGCCGTTTTTCCCTCTTTTTCACGTTTTCGTCCAATATCAATATCCCGTGCCTGACGTGGCAGTGCAGACTTATGATACTTTGAAGTGCATATACGTACATACATACATACATATCATGTATGCTAGATGGCTTCTTTATTGAGAACGGAAACACTCGTCATTACTTTTATATATCTGCACCTGCAGTGAGTACTGGTACTCTACATACTGTAGACTTGTAGAGCGTATCTAGATTAGACACTTGTGTTGATATTTAGAATCACCAGCGCGGCTCGTTCGTACCTGAGTTTTTGCACCTTTGCTTTTCTTTTTTTTTTTTTTTTTTCCCCGTCCTCTTTCTGACCCATATTTTCTTTTTTTTTTTCCCGATGGTCCATCTCGGAGATCCCCCGCAGAAGCTGGGCATGACCGATGAGAGGATACGTGTCAGGTCGGAGAACTCTAAAATGCAGCCGCAGGAACCCACTAATCATGGAGCTCGATCAAAGTCGAGCTTTTTTTTTCTTTTCGCACCTTCATTGCGCGGGTTATACATGTACTCCATTCAGTCGTAATGTTGTTTCCACATACATATTTTTTTTCTTTTTTTCTTTCCCTTTTCTTGTTTCTTTTTTCCCTCTTCTCTTACTCTGGGGGAAGGGGGTGGGTTACGTTAAGATACGAGGAGAGCGTTAACTCCCGAGAGACAAGATTTGATCATAGGTAATGATAATATAAGCTTTTGATATGTGTGCATGTAGCTACTGAATATACCCGGTCCATCGACAAGGAAAAAAAAAGAAAAGAAAAAAGATCCAGGCCAGATCGATATTCATAGATTATCACTCGATCATCTCCCACACACACGTGTTCCGGCAACAGGTCCTCGCCCAGACAGGGTTTTACCTCTCCCGCCCAGACGTCTTTAAGCATGTGATGCCCACATTTGGATGAGTGAGATTTTGATTTAAACTCATCGGAAACCAATCTAATCAATTCATGAAAAGAAAAAAAAAAAAGTTCCAGGAGTGCTTTGTTTGCAGCCAGATGGGGTGTGGACGGATGCGCGGGCAGGATCGAAATATCTGCTCATGGTACATAAATGGAGGACGTGAGCCTTACACTCCCCACTCCCTCCCCCCCTTCTCTTCTCTGGCCATGACATCATCTCAGACCTTCATATCTTGGATTATCTAGGACATCGGAAACTTTTTGCACACAACGGAATGTTTCATAATACCTCATCGGCACGCGGTGGTTACGTAACCTCAGGATGAGGAGGGGGGGGGGGGTTAAACATGTGAGAAGTGTTTCTTCTTGAGGGGCTCGTTACGATTAAACTAGGTAATGTAGGGTAGGGAGGGTAGGGAGGGTAGGGCTGGCCGTTCTCCAGGATCAGCAAGATGATGTTCTAGGCCACGGAGCAGATCTTCTTTCATCCACGGAAGACCTACTCTAGGGGTAGGGATGTGGGGAGAGGTTGACAAGGGTAAATTTGGGGGAATGTGGTGGTTCGGATATATGTACCCTACGTGGCCAGTAAGTAAAAGAATGTCGAAGCATGACCCGCCGCACCGCCACATTCTAGATGCTTCTTGTATCATCCGGCATCCAGTCAGTCTCAACGTCGTAGAACAGTTTTATGTAGATCGATTTATAAATTGTGGCTAGATCTATAGATCTGTCTGTGTACCTACTCTATGTATGTGTATGGTAATAGGAGGAGGAGGAGAAACATTTGGGTATGGGTGAGATGTGTAGCATAGTGCATTTATTGCCACGAGGCGGCGGCCGTTATCACAAGGCAAATGATCATCCAAAGCATTTCCTAGCATGCCGATACGCCTCTGGATAAGGTATGTTTACACTGTTTTATCATGGGGTGGAGGGCATATAAGTCTGACAGACTCGGATAGCGGAGTGGATATTAGCAGGAAGATGCATATCTGCTGTCAGGCATAACCATATCCAGCCCTATCTACGCCGCTGTGAAATTTACGATTTTTATTTTGATATCCGTGTTCAGACGACGACAATTGATGTGTGAATATGGAGTCATACTAGTGCAGGAGATGGAAGATTGAGTTGAGATGAAAACCTCCCCACATCAACCAGCGAGAGCAAGAACTGCACCAAGAGGTTGAAATAAGAAGTGGCGAAGAGTTTTCACCCCCAAAAGAGCCTGCTTGTCATGGTAGCGAGTGGCGAAAGCTGCTGTTCACTGCTATTCTCAGTAATATATTTTTGCCACACTTTGTATGGACGTCAATGTGCAATTCTCGGCCGTACATACACAAATGTCCCTATTCCTGGGTGAGTGGGTGCTATGCTAACTAGTATGCTAACCCCATGAGTCTAGGGTTGTTAGTGCTTGATAGACTTGCCCTGTAAGGGAATTTTCTTAGGCGTGTTTAAGATACAGTACGAAAAAACAGCCTGCAATCACTACCATAGTATTACGGCACTTAGTCTACTCCAAGGCCAGGGAGAAAGAAAAGGCACGATAGGCCTAAAGCTTTAGTAAGCTAAAACCGCGTGCTGGCCAAGTTGAACTGTCATATACCGCCATTTCTGGCGAGTAAGCCCATAAACTTAAAAGTAAAGTAGTGGGAGTGATTTATGCATCTTCTCGTGACTTGGGCCAATCAAAGAGTGCTATTTCCCTTCTTTCCTCCATTACTTTGCTTTAAGCCCATGGGCTTACTCGCCAGATTAATTGGCGGAACAACTTACGGTAAGATTATTGCATAAACATTGGGGAACTCCTATTGGATTAATCAGCCGTACAACCCTTGTCTTTAGACCCCTGTCTCTACAATAGTTCTATCTCTCGCTGTATACATGTATTTATCCCGGCCCCAGCACTACATGTGATTATGTAGTAGGTCGTAACTTAGAATATCCCGGATTCAGGCCGGCATTGCGAATGACTACTTGGACACCGTTAGAACACCTCTAGAGCCGGCTTAATCCTTGTTTTTCCATTGTGGATAAAGATCTGGATGGGTTGAGAAACGACCAGTGACCCAGGGTTAGGTAAGGAAATAATTGGAGTCCATCAAAACCCAACGCCAAGGCTTTCCATTCAATTACAGTATGTACCAATTAACCAATAGCAATATCTTATTTCTATTAAAAGTTTCCCCAGACCCTGCGTGGCGGATAATGAAGCGATATCACACAGTAACTATGGATCTGGCTGCTGTTTATACATGGTGTGTTGTCCGATGTCGCCAGCTCGACTTTCTTGATAAGGACAATTACGGGCCTTGGACTTTTAGAAGTCCAAGTGAAAATTATTAACATATCATGCTTTATCTATGTAGATTAAAAAAGGACTGCAATGGTATGAATAGTAATATTTACGGGATAATCATGGGAAATCACTCGAGTACGCCTAACTTTCTACTATAAACTTTTTTTATTCATTACGTTACCTGTTGTAGTTACCTGTAATTGTTATTTTTTAAATTAAGGACACTTGATTTATCCAGGTTTATTCTAATAATCTACATGTAGGTATATAGTAGGAGGGGAGATGCGATCCCCATAACGCAATATGATTAATTACTATGAAATTTGGATTTGGCGTCTTATGAGTTTAATTTGTAAAATTTTGTACCTTGAGAGACTATGTAATTCATGAGGAAAAATAATACAGGTTTACATAAATGCCTTGGAATAGGCATTTAGCGAATCTAAACAAAAACATGGAGAAATGAAACAAAACAAAAATGCATATATACACGAATAGAGAATTGAAATTTAGGGCTCATGTATTTGCTGCATCACCGACCAACGGGGGTATCTAAACTCTATGGTGGCGATGGCCACGGTAAGAGGAAGACTCCCTCTTTACACTACCACCACTCTTCTGAAAGAGATTCATTCTAGCGTTTCCACCACAATTCTCTGTGGGATTGCCCTCACACGGCATATTACAGTCAGAAGCTGGTTGAACCCCGCCTGAAGCTGCAAAACTGTTTGAGCAAAAACATTGACCGGCGTATTCGGTCCCGGCGTACTTGAATCCTTTCGAATCACACCATTTGATACAACCAGAGGTAGTAATTTTCTCACCCCAATATCCCCATGTTTCAAGGGCGCGGGGGTTGACGGGATCAATCCAACATCCTTTGGAAATCCATCCGGCAACAATACCTGACGGGATAGCAGCGGGAACGCCTGTGCTTTGGGTTTGAGAGCGTGATGTAGTTGTAGCTATAGACTTTGTTGATATAGCAGATGACGTTTTTGAGACGGCCGTGGTACTTATGACACTCAATACGGAAACATTTGATGGTGTAGTTGAAGGGCTTACTACGACTCGAGTACTGGAAGTTTTTGGGATGTTAGATGCCATTGTAGTAGTGGTTGATTTGCTGGATGATACGCTTGTCGTAGTTCTGGACGAGCCGGAGGTGCTAGCAATCCAGCTAACCTTTGAGCTGGCAGCTGACGAAAGGTTCTTCGTGTATACCGATAATTTTCTAGCATCACCACAAATTTGGGCAGAGTTGCCAACACAAGGCATGGTGCACTCGGCAAAACCCATACGGTCCGCAGGAGGAGCCGTCGTTCCACAATAACATTCATTCCCATATTCTGTACCAGCATAAGTGGCGCCTTTGCTGATACAAAAATCGATACACATTTCAATGGTCATTGTATCGTTTCCTCCACGGATAGGAAAGGTTCTATCGTTGAGATCGTCCCTAAATTCAATGAATTGTTAGATACTGAATAAAAATAATTTTGGATGGGGCATGGTGTATTTACATTGAACAGTCGAGATAACTCCATCCTCTACTTGATACATCTGCGCCATAACTCTTGGGGTTTCCAATTACAGTTGTAGTACCGCAATTGGATTGTGGGATGGCGTTTTCAGGCCCCGCTTGGACCGGATTACAGCCCGGAAGTTGAGTCAATAAGCCTTGGGTAGGTTCATCAATTCTTGGAGGAATATGGCAATTTTGGACTCTTTCAGTCTCAAAATATTCGAATACTTTGCATTCCTCTATGACCCCTGATGAGCTGTTGCAAGTATTGATGGCTTTTTGAAGAATATCAACATTCCAGCCGTTAACAAAATCGCCGTGAAGACCTGAAGAATATGATTAGCCGATGCTGTTAAGAATATTTTTTTTTTGGTTAATAAATGTCTTACCGTAACCTGTTGGATCACCGTTGGAGAGTACAAATGGTGGTGTGGAGCTGTACCACTGATCACTAAACTTATTGGTTTCATATATGATTTCGTAAAAAATCGAGACAAATCTAACTGGGTGGGTAGATGGGCATTTGCCGGTAGTAACCCCGTCTGGATAGGCCATGTGGGACTTGTGATTTGGGGAATCTAGGTTTTTGCCATCCCAGCAACTAGGGAAAAATATTTGGAGACGATATCCACTATTGAATAAGTTAGTGCAAGAAAGATCTGGCATACAGAACGGTAACCATACTCGCGGCAATTTTTCTGCGGGAATCCCTTAGTCTCGGGACCCCCATTACCAGTGTAATCCAAGCAGGCATAGCTGATTGCCTGCTGTTCTGGAACATTAGTATAGTTCCTGAGCCAAGGATTACCAGCCAGCATTCGAAAGCCTGGTGGGAAAGCAAAAAGCTGCTCTGAGTCCTTGCTTCTTCGTTGCCTACAGTTATAAGAATCAGTATATCAAGCTGAAGTAATTGAAGATTTAGTTATTGTATACAAATAATAGATTGTAGCCCCACCAACTTGTGAAACTGGTGTGAAAGTGCCGTTTTGAGCTTGGCTATAATAGACAAGTTAGTATTTCAGCTGCATACTTTTGGCTGACACTTACTAAAAAAGTGTAGGGATCCAATAGTTACTCATATCTGCAGTAACTGTGCAAGAAGAGCAGGTGGAGTTGCGAGCATCATCGTAATCCATGGTGTAGTTGAATCCGTTTCCTCCCATGATAGTATGCAGATGACCAGCAACTGCCCCGGGATTAACGATGGGATCAGCGCGTTCGATGAGAACTGGATTAAGGCATGGTAGACGCCAAAAAGCAGACGTCCCCGGGATGATGCATGAGATAGCGAGCAAGGCAGAAGTAATCAGTGATGCAGTCGATGTTCCAGACATCATTTTATTTTTGGGATAGGGAACGTCTTTGATGTTAACGAAGGGATGCAAGGGGTGCTGGGACTTTTGAAACGGTATCAAACTTGAGAACGGTAGAACGGTTCTGTTGCTCAGCAATTTGAAGGGAGTGTGATGAATAGAAACAAGGTACAGTAATGAGTGTGGTTGACAGCTGATGATTTTCAATCAATGAAAACTGCCATGAAGAGAAAGTTTAGTTTGCAGGAAGAAGGGGATAAAGTAGTAGAAGAAGAAGAAAAGGAAGGAAATATGTGGAATAAAATTACCCTGGGCTACTTACAATTAGAGGACGGTTGCAGGATGAAACATGGGGTAGCGCCTCCCTGTCATATCACTCGCTTCGTTTTTCTGAGGGCACTTAGCTGCTATTGTAGCTTTATCTCTACAATTCCTGCATGAATTATGTGGGCAGAGGTTGCGATGTAAGTCATATGTAGCGAGTGATGGGCGAGCCTACAATTGAATTGACAAAGAATGCCTGAGCTTCTTGTGGATCTTATGGCATCTTTCTATTGTACAACCCAAATGCACCCCACAATGTACTCTACATGTAGTTGCCGCAAACCTCCCGTAGCTGGGCTCCCTTGAAACGGATTTACGCAGGCACACCTACATGCAGGTATGCACATTTGCCAGGCTGAGATGTAATCTCGGAAATACAAACTAGTATTTCGAGGCCATCAGAGCCAGGAGATACGCGGCCAACTGGTCTAAAAAAAACTTCTAACATAGATGTTGATTGAGAAATTTATCGAAAGCTTTTCAAATTGGGAGTTGCTTACTGACCAAGTGAATTACTACATATCCAAAGGATACATAAACGTCGACAATAAATGATTGAGTTAAAAGTTAAGGCTGCCACGTTTCGCGTGCTGGTTACGTGTGGGGTGCATGTATAACGCATATATTAGTGGTGTAATGGATCGGGTTTTCAATATACTTCTATCACATACGTAGATACATGCAGTTTATTAGTCCTTTCTTGGAACAGCATATTCCAACCCTCCCAAGGGGCGTCACTATGAAAGTCTTCTGTTTTTTCAGTCTGATAAGGCGCCAAGCTTGACTGAGTGAAATAGCAACCAACTCACTTGCACATTGAATGATTTCTATTCGGGTATTATAACTTTCTTCTTTCAAGGTTATCGGATTGTCAAGGTTTACGAGCCGGAACTCACCTAGAGTATCCCAATAATGCTAATTTACGCCACAGCATCCATCATCCCGGGTTATTTGCAGAGTACAGGAATGGCTCCCACGCTTCGTCTCCGATCCGGATAACTTAAGCTTTGACAGGGTCTTGAAACAAAAAAACCTTTTCTCGCTGAACCCTGACCCCCGATAGGTCCTGCTGATTATCGAGAACCCTATTTAGGTAAACCGTGTTGTATGTATGTCAATCACACAGGTGCATGCATATTCATCCAATTCTCTGCTATTGCAACCATATATAGGAGGAAACTACCCTCCATTCAAATACCTTTAGCTTCGTATCAACTACTCGCAATTTTCAAGCGTTTCCGGACGCAACTGCTATTGCATACACAGAAAAAACACGCCAAGGCTATCTTTTGTATGGCATGCAATAGCAGTTGCGTCCGGAAACGCTTGAAAATTGCGAGTATTAGGGTGATACCGCAGATATTCGGGGCATGTGTTCCGGGCCTGGATATCTTGCTTCAGGCTTGGCAGGGCTGTAGCGCATCTGATTTCTCAAACCGCCTCGTCACAGGGATGCATGGGTTGGGGTGCTTGCGGGTCTGATTATCACTTTACTTTTCTGCATTGGCGCGCGTTATACTTCCTCTGACCAGGTAGATTTAATGTATATTAAACCGGTTATCCAGAGTTATAACTATCAGCGCATCTCCATATATCAGTAGGGCTCGAGTGCCACATCATGCAGCTTGCCGGCACTGTAAAATTTGCAAAGTCTTAGGAGGATCTTGGCTACATACATATCTAGTTGAATAGTTTCTTTGAGCTGTGAAAACCATGTAGCCTGTTCTTAGTACCAGAGATGTAGTATTGGAGCAAGTGGAGTCTTCATATGAGCCCCCCAGAAATACCGCCTCGGGGTATGGTACGATTTAAAGTTAATTGGGTACCATATATTAACCACTGTATATATTGTGGTAATCGTTGGGCCCGACCGTTTACTAGAGTGCTAAAATATTATGTAGATAGGCACCCCCCCGCGGAAAGGATTATAGTCTTACATACCTGGTATACGTACCGGTAGGACTGTAACATCCACTGTACGTATTAGGATTCTAGCAATAGATCTGAATCCCTAGCTTCATACACTAAAGATTATTCTGAAACTCCCGTCTTATACAGCACTTAGGGAAGATACCTAAGCTTCTGTGTTGAACGGAGTACCGGGAACTCGCGTATCTGACCAGTACATTCTGAATTCCGTTTGTATTGATCCTTGTCAGTGGGCCTGGCCATCATCAAAGAGTAAATTGGTTGCTCTTTCCTTGTATTCTAGATAGATATATTCCTTTCATCTTGCGGGTCGAAGGTCAGCATGTGCTCATGCTATTCTATAGTTACCAGAAGCCCATGGCCTCTCATTCATATCCCTAGAAATGTAATTATATGATCATTAGTAACACGCTATCTATTAACCTGATCCCTGTCTACACTCCCTGGAACTTTCATTCCGATATATATCAGTGCAAGCACCTACACTCAATGTTACACAGCACGCGCGCGCAAGGTTAAAGCAGGTATATGGCCATTCCATAAGACTATAAACGCTAGCGCTATCCCTCATCGAAAGGTTATATCGTACAACACTGCCGGCATAGCCCAGCTGGCTAGGTGATGTATGGGGCTACATGTAGTTTGGTTAGTGTGACAAGATGTCTCGGCAGGGTAATGCTTTGCAATGAGGAACTCTCAGGCCCCAGATACTTACATGTGTGTTCATGATCGAGCCATTGTGTTCAGACAGTTAAAATGCCTCATCAAAGATTATATAGGTTTCGCTTCATATCAGGAGAGGTTTTTTTTTTTTTATTAAACCTTTAATTCTTCAACTTATTTTAGCTGTTTTGTTGACCATATATATGAGAATTCACAGCGCCTGTGACCATGATCAAACCATGGCACGTTAACTGCTTTTTCCACGAAAAAAAATATCTTTACGATATCCCGTTCTCGAGCTCTGGGTTCGTGATTGCTGCGAAAGGGGGGGAAGGGGGGGGGGGGTAAGAATTCAATCGAACCACTTCGTACCCGTCACTATCGGAAAGGTTAATCTCAAAGCCGTACCGAAAATAAGGATACTTGCCAGTACGGTCTGTTATTTAGTATCTATAATGTACAGCTGGAGGAAAAAAGTGACGAAACAACGCCTGTACTCAACTTGAACCTCAATGACATGAAGGACCTTAGCTACAAAATAAGAAAGAGAGCAATATACACTACGGCCTCTGGAGTATATTTACCACCTTGTATAACCTCCCTTCAAAAGTCATGGTTGTTGCTTAGCCGCCTTGGTGGTCACCTATTCTTTCCTCACTTTTTTTCCCATGGGTTTATATAGTATGTATGTACCTACATACCTGCGGGCGGCGAAAACTCGGTGAATTATTGGTACACTACCAAGTACCGTAGCTCGAGCCCTACAGTTGACAGCATCAGATCTCTACTTAACTAATTTTGATTGAACGATCATGGGGCATAAAATTACCTTCAGTGAAGGTCCGTCCGTTGAACCACTTATGGTTAAGCGATCATGCCAAGCCACCGAATTATGCGAGTGATTGGTGGTGAATATTAAAATATACATATATACCTGGCTATCTCGAGTAGTATGTACATGTTGAGACACATAATGTATGAAGTGAATTCAACCTTTCAACCTTGGCAATGGTTTGTTGGGTTGTTTTTTACTTGATTGCACATGTGGCTAATTGATTATGGCGGGCAATTCAAGTCAAAATAAATATATCATTACTGAATATAACTAATCGGTTGATTAGAGCACAAGCATCGTTCGACCCATAGAATATTTGCGATCGGTCCGAAGTAACAAAGCCCTTTACACCTCGTAATATGGAGTTCCTCAATCTAGGGAAACCGACCTTCGGGAGCGAATAAAATACAGAATCTAAGAAGATTCAACATGTTACATAACTCACGTTTCTCCAAAATCTCTGTGAGCAGATCTGAGATTATATAGGCACAAATCCACATAGACATCTTCATGATGTGTTAGTAATGCATATATAAGATATTTGGTGTAGCACGCGACGCATAAAATCGGTTGCAATTGCGCCAACATCTAGATTGCGTATTAGGGCACAACTACATATATGTAGTTATGCGCGTACAGTCTCGGATGTTTGTTTATGCAGATAGTTCCCCTGAAGTTGACGACGTCGTATGAAAAAACCGAGCCCTCCAGTTCCCACCACGCTGTATATAGACAGCTAAAGCATGATTTTGCGGTATTCTAGATTTCGAATTCGTTTGACTAACCACTTCCAGAGTGGGAACTCTACACTATGATCGACCTCAACTGCTCGCTAATTACAGAGATAATACCGGTGTGATAGAGTCTTAAGCTGTGCTTCAATCCCTTTCACATGATATTCTGGCACATATATCAGTCTATGAACAAGTAAGGGCTAACTACGCGCAATCATAGTCTCCAAGAGGGACTGATCTGTTTCTGTAATCAAAAGTGGATCCCATCCATACTTTTCAGCCTTTACCGCCTTAAAGTTCGGAACTGCGTCGGCCCGCCTCTGAAGTTTCATATCGATATCGCGCGGTACTAATTTCAGCAGTGCATTATGTACACGTATGTATGCTACGTATTACAAGTCAAGAAAGTATATCCGCAATGCTTAGAAACTATCTTGAAACGGCGACCCTAGAAGAATTAACCCATGAGCGAGTGTCTATCGTAGTATCGCGATGGAATTGTATATGCTGAGTGAATATATAAGAATATTGATTGACTAAGAGACCGAACACAGTCTCTGTCAAATGGACTCTCGTCCGGGGCCACCCCATAGCAAAAAGTCACCATCTATTTCATCAGAATCAATATTGTTTACACATCATTCACTGCGTGTAACTACATGTACATGTAGGGTATTGAAGGCGTGAGAGGGGCCAAGTTTCAGCAAACCCGAGATGCAATACTCCATTAGTTGGCAAATCTTCTCTATGATACAAAAATATATGTACTATTACCTCGGGTTTGTTAGTCTAACATAAAGTTAGGTTATAATAGCCGACATCTTATTCATATTTGTGATATTTCGCTGAGCCTTGCAACTATAGGGGTAATTATTCTGGATACACTAAATAGGTTGAGAACATACCCA
The DNA here is from genome assembly GCA_024713595.1 of Morchella rufobrunnea. Classification (NCBI taxonomy): domain Eukaryota; kingdom Fungi; phylum Ascomycota; class Pezizomycetes; order Pezizales; family Morchellaceae; genus Morchella; species Morchella rufobrunnea. The sequence goes on from JAMGYT010000006.1 coordinate 1,417,700, forward strand.
AACTCCCTACGTACGAGCCTTTTACACCAGATCAAAATCTTGGCAACAGTTATTGTCGAGTAAGCGAACAATTACGTCGCAACCAAAATTTGTATGGGAATGCAACTTCAAATGTCTATTACTCCACAACCAAAGAAGCATTGAGCAAGAGAATACCAGACACGGCCCCCCCAGTTAATAGTACCTATACCTTGAACATTGTATCTCTGAAGGCGTTTTGAAAATTTCGCCATGGTAGGAGATTTTGGTGACTGTCATATCATATTCGCTTACTTGTGACACCCAATAATACATGTATGTAACCATGCATGTCAATGGCTGCGGGGAGACGGCTGTATTCATGGTTTGTATCCAGTCGGCAGCGCCAAAAGAACGTATTCGCAATTCCACCTGGTTTGGTCCATGCATATTGGAGGGAAATTCCGGGCGAAAATAAAGGGGTAAAGACACGGAATTCGTAGGCCTGCTGTGAAGTTTGTTTGGGTGAAGGTAGAAACATTAAAGCGAGTCGTAAATCATCAAAGATACATGAATAGGCAGGAAACAGCAAATAAACACCAAATCGTTGACTATTACCACCAAGTGTGTATAGAAATTCCTACCCCGTCCCCTTCCGTATAAATTGCTTCACCACAAAGGGAGCGTGAAAGAATACACAAGAAATCTCTTTTTTTTTTTGTTCCAATCCGTACCATCACCTTCTAACGTCACAACCGTACATGGAATAAGCACATGAACACGTCCTCATATCAAATAATAAAATCTACTGTGCCATCAATCTCAAGCCAGAAGCTGGTGCACCTATTTCAGTGACTTGGCTGACCCTGCAAAGCTCTCCCTTGTACCTTGGATGATATTTCGCTCCTGTGAATGGATCCTGTACAAAAGGTTGGCCGCTATATATGGGTGTAAAAGATGCGGCACAAATGTCGAACTCTGCGAACTGATCGTACTCAATTTCAACAGCATCACTACCGCTACGTTCAGACGCTGCTTTAATTTTACGGGCCTGTTTATAGAGATCAGTTGGGGAAATCATGAGAAATCACTCGGTAAGAGACACTCACATTCTCAGCGTTCTTCCCTTGGCTATTGTTGGCTAGAATCCTCGAAGCAAAGTGAGCAGCTAAAACGTGGTTCTTTTTCTGGTATGCAAGCTTCATTGCAGACATGAGAGCAATTTGTCGATGGGGCAATTCAAGTATAGGCTTAGTAAAGTATGCCGCCAACTCGAGGTTGCGCTTGACCTGAGATTCATCGCTTGCAAGCCTCCTACGCTCCAGTTCGATTGACATGGCGATGATATACTCAGTCGCGGTCTGAATAATCTTTTTCGCATCATCAACCTCAGATTTGGTTTGCACGGTAGTCAGAAGTATAGTATGCAAAACATTTCTGAAAATTTGTACGCCCTCTTCAAGATTATTTGCCTTCATCGCAGAGAATCCTTTTTGCAAATCTAAAGTGCGAATGCTCTCAAGATCCCGAGGAATAATTGGCAAAATCTTCCGGGGATCGGTCTCATCCACCGTTCTTCGGACGTAATTAATCAAGGGTGGCAAGCCGGTACTTGCTGGAATGAAGGTTTTGCTTGCTTGGTAAATCTCTAGGAATCTAGGCTTCAACGGCTCGAAGTTGACAGCGCCTACCTGGCGGTTGAGAAGTTGCATTGCGGTTTCGAAGGATCCAGCAGCAACGTGGTCGGCCGCTATCGGAGAATTCCTTGCCCATAACTCTGCTTCACTCATTCCAACCCCGGCTACCTCGCCCTTGACATTGACAAATTCATCACCATGGTCCTCCAAGCCAAGATCCTCATCGCCCATATCCCATCCACCGCCGTCCTCTTCAGTGTCGACATCCATCAGATTACCACTGAATTTCTTACCCTCGTCGGCCTCGTCCTCGAACCCGAAACCGTTTGCGCCGGATGTCGCAGGTTCGTCTTCGATTGTCATAGATTCAACCTGACCCAAAAGAGCCTTTTCATAGAAGGATTGTGAAGCAGCACGCAGAGGCCAGTTCTTTTCATGTGTAGAAACGATTGTTCTCGGGGGAATAAGGGGTGCACCAATTTGAGGAAGTTTAATTTGATCCTCCGTAAGACCGCTCGCTTCCAAAATAGCCTCGCACTCTTCTGTTAAGCCATGGGCTTTGGCCGTTACGTAGGCAAGGGGGTCTATCAAGTTAAGCAAGTATACAAAAATAAAAGATAATGATAGGACACCTACACAAGTCAATCTCTTTAAACATCTGGATCCTTGTCTCCACGTCTCCGAGATAGATGGCGTTCTGGAACACGGAAGTATAATCGCTTCGGTGCTGGGCAATTTTGGCCATTCGGTTAAGCTTGGCCTTATCTCCAGTTACAAGGTACAAGAACGATAGCTTATCAAAGCTTCTCAGCTTTTGATAAGCCATCTCAACGACTTGGTGATTTCCCTGACTAAGTGCCTCGGCGCCCAGTCTCCCCCAAAGCTTGGGGCGATCCAATTCCTTGGCCATTTCGACGGCAACTTCAAGGTTTCCACACTCAATTGCGAGCTCGAACCTTGTCTGAGGGTCTTGAACAAATTGCAAAGCAATCTAGGAATTATCAGTTTGATTTTTCCCAGACAAAAGGGATAAAATGAATCACCTCTGGATAGCCCTTCTTTTGAAGGTATGAAATAATGCTTTGGCCGACGAGATTTGAATTCTTAATGATTTGGAGCATCTCATCGTAATTCCTCTTAACCAATGCCATTTTGAATCGATACTCGGTCGGATCGATAGTAAGGACCTTTGGCTTTGCTTGTCGGTCGAGACAGTACACATTCCTGGCCTTAACTTTGGTAAGATAAACAGTTTCATCCAGAGTTCGGATAATTCCGTTGTCGCTGTTTCTATTAGTCATTCGTAATCTCAGAATTCAAATCACGACTAGAACTTACCCGTTCAAAAGAGTATATTTGATATGATTCAAGGTAGAATAAAGCAGTACGCCGGCATCATCCCAAGTTGCGCTCTTGATACGGATTGTCTCATGCAGTGAAGATACTTGCTCCAAGTTCTTTGTCACAATTGTGACATTATGCTTCGAGAGAAGCGCCGCATGAAGATTATCGTTTGACCAAATAACATACTTGACACCCGCAACAGCTAGCTCGGCAATGGTCTTTTTCTGCTGGATATCATAGAGAATGACAACTGCCGGAGAGCAAAGAAGTAGGCAGCCAGTTCCGCCAAAATAAATATCGTTCACCGTTGTTGGTGTTTTAATCGACTTTGTTGTAGAGTTTGACAAGTCTTTAATGTCAATTGTCTGTGTCGAGGTGTTAAAAACGGCAAACCTGTTGCGAGCAACGAATACGGCAGAATTTCCTGTCCCGCGTCTGGTATCGGTAGGCTCTATGGCGCCAAAAGAATCTTTTGGCAAGTTAATGAGCTCGTATGTTCCCCCATCTGCAGGGGAAGTGACCAAGATCGCTCGCTCAGCTGGGTTGTATGACAAAGTCCTTGGTGGAACCCAAGGAGATCCTAACTTTTTCAAGGATAACATTGAAGGACTCTCAGTGCTTGTATTGAAGTCATAAGACCTAACGTGCTTCTCCTTATTGATGAAGAAAATCTGATTTTGGTGAACTGCATAAGCGGGTCGCTCCCTCTCCAACTTGAACACCATAACACCATTGTCGTGACCTGCTGCAAAGAGATTGATTTCCGGATGGGCTGCAATCACCCAAAACCTGTCGTTCTCCCTCTTGAAAGATTGAACGGATGTCCTCTTGTTCAAATCCCAGACACGGATAGTCTTATCCTCTCCAACAGAAAGTATCAAATCCTGATGGGGGTGGAAAAGACATGCTGAGGAGTTTTGAAAATGACCTCTGCAAGTGTCTACCTCCCAAGCTTTCGTTTCTACAAAAAGAACCTTAGCTCTCAAACCCTTCTAATACGGTGTTTTTGTCAGATCACTCACCACTCATCCTCCAAAGTTTGACGTTCCTATCATCACCAGCGGAGATAATCAAAGGCAATGTGGGATGAAAAGAGACCCAGTTGACACCCCGATCGTGGCCTTCCAAGACAAACTTCACTACTGCGTCGGTATTTCCAAACATATCTGCTTGGTTATTGTTTGCACGGGCCATCTGATCTTCAAAGGTCATCGAAGTCGGGGCTGAGTGTTTCTTCCGTAGGCCTGAGATGTCCCATACCCGAACACTCTGGTCCAAGGAAGCACTTACAACCAAGTCCTCTTTGGGGTGAAATTGAGCGCACATGGTGTAGTGGTTGTGACCGGTCATTGTACAAACTGTTTTGAGAAAAGCATCAATATTCAACGGTGAAAGACACAATACCCGTCAAGTACGAAAGATGGAGCCCATACTCAATGACCGATTCTGCCAATTCCATATGCGAATAGTTTGATCGTCCGAGGATGACAAGATCCATGGGAGCTCATGGTGGAAGAAAACCGTTCGAACGTAATCCAAATGACCGTTTAAGGTAAATAGGCAGCGGCGGGTCTGGTATGACCACACTTTGATTTTGTAATCGTCACCTCCGGAAACGAATAGTGGTTGAGTGCGATGGAAATCGATTCCTCGGACAGGGCCGTCATGCTCCTCGAACCGGTCTATCAGAGTTCCCATGCGATAATCCCATAACTGGATAGTGGAGGTGTGGAGTGAGACAAGAATCCATGGTCTATATGGAGGTCAATTTGACGCTGATTAGCAATTTACATGGTAGCAAAGATGAAGACTGAAGCTTGAAAAGCAGAAAAGGAGTTTGAAGCTACCGTTTGGGATGGAAAGCGATGCCCTTAGCTCTTGATGATTTTGACTCGAACTATTTCATAGTTAGCGATTGAGAACTCCCCGATAGTAGATCAAAGCGGGGCGAAGGTCTCACCTTGGTAAGCATGGACTGCATCTTGAATTGAGATGCGGGGATCCAGGACTAAAGATTAGAAAGGGGGTTCGGGAAGGTCCAGGGCAAAAGAAGGGAACAAGCCGCGCAGGATGTAGATATGTGCTCGAGCTGCGGGGGTCTGAGGAGGAGGGTGCAGAGGAGAGGGGCAGAAACTACAGAGTGGCGGGTGTGGCTGCGGGGGGAACGGCGGAGAAAGGAAAGGTGTTTAAAGGAAGCGGGGAGGATTCTGGGGTGGGCGGCGTAATTTGGCTTGCGCTTTGGATGAGTTCGAGGATTCAATTCGTAAGAGTTGTCCTAAACTATGGCCAGGGTGTTCTCAAACTTGCGCTTAGGTGATTGTAACGGTTGTAGTCCTGATCACTCACATTCCGCTTTTGGCCTAATGTGCTAGCTGCATGAGTGAGGCTCAAGCTGTCAGACACAGCCACTGCCACAGCTGTGATGTCAACCTACGATTGTTGATAGATCAATATTACGCAAAAATCGGCTTAAACTTTGAAACAAATCTCACCGATTTGAAGCCTGAAAAGCGGCTTGTCGGACGCCAGTTCCTAATTGCACGCAACAAAGCTGTAACCATCAACCAGCATTCAAACTCTGTTCTACTTTAGAGTGTGAGGATAGTCCACTAGCTACAGTACCTGCAGGTAAGTACGGCGAAAACTTGCCGAAAATGTACTCTACAGGTACCAAAATCAAACAAAAGGAACAAAAATATAGCACCGCTATGGTAAGCTTTCGCTGTACCTACTAAGCACATTCATCGGCTTTCTGACCAGCCAACTGCACCAGTTACATCTCGTGCACTTGCACTTGAGGTGTGATGATTACAACCTAATAGCCACAATCCAAGGAATTCACGCCAGGCCTAAGACCAAATAAACACTTAGCTGGTCAAGTAACATATATTATAAAATTCAACAAATCAACGCTCAACTCTATGGTTTCCAAACAAAGTATAAAATGACAGCTTATTAAATATTATTTACACGGTTATAAATATTAATTTACCTAAAGCTATAATGAAAACAACGACATACCCAAGGACGGGGCCATATGATAAGAATAAGTACTAGCTTAATATCCCGCACATAAGCTCTATCCTACTACTTTACATCAAAACCATAACTGCTGCAACTGCAATAATAATTCCATAGGTCTTGAACTCAAGATGAGACCCTGCAGCCTTCTTATCACTCTCTTCCTCACCTTCGTGATCATGACGTTTTACGAGTGAATAGGAATCATCATCCAACTCCATCTCATCAAAATCAACATCTGCGATGACATTTGGAACTTTTTCTGCGTCATTTCTCTTGACTGTATTTCCATTCGTGTTGGTGTTGGTCTTGGTGTTGGTATTGGTATTGGTATTGGTATTCTGAGTATTATTAGTATTCGTATTATCGTTTCCAAAGCCTAGACCTCCACCCACCAAAACAGCAGGCTCTGTGACTGCAGGCTCTGGAACTACAGGCCCTGGGACTGCAGGTTCTGGGACCACAACCCCTGGCTCTGGAACCTCTGATTCCGAGACCTCTGATTCCGAGACCTCTGGCTTTGGAACCTCTGAAGCGTCCTCATCCTCCTCATCTTCAGAATCAGAGTCAGAATCCTCAGCGACAGCAATCTCAGGGATAGCAGCTTCCGGTACAGCCGCCTCTGCACTAACAACCTCCGGAGCAACAACAACCGCAGGCACAGCCTCCGGGGTAGTAGGCTGGGCCTGCGGTTCATTAATAGGAGCAATGATACCGCTTGGCTCTTGTAGTGTAGGTTCAATATCTGGCTCGCTGGTGATAGAAACAACGGGAGCCGCCGCAATTACTTCCGTAGCGCTAGAAGTCGGAACAGGTACATTACTCTCGGCAACTTCGACAGTTACGGCAGGAACAGGCAAACTTTCGATAGGTACACTCGCGACCACAGGAACAACGGAGCCTTCAAGGACAATAGAGACTTCAGGGACAGGAGAGGCTTCGGGAATAGAAGAAGCTTCGGGTATACCGGAGGCCTGAGGTTCTGTAGATGCTTCAGGTACGGCAGAAGCTTCGGGTACGGTGGTGGCTGAGGCTACACCAGGGGCTTGGGGCGCAATTATAGCGGCAGTGGTGGAGACTTCCGTAACGCTCTTTGCTGAGAAGACTGGAGCCAGTGGTACATCTTGAGCGGGCCCAGGAACTGATGCTGGTGTGTTCTGAGCCAACACAACAGCAGAAAGTATTGAGAGCTTCAACAGGGACACAAACATTATATCTATGTCGTTTATATCACAGATGGTTCAACAGGCGAACCGGATTTTACTGGGACGTATGATGACAGTGGCATTTATATACTTGGTTTCGGATCAAATTAACGAAGGCGACACTTGTTTCTAATAATGACCTTATCGTTCCCGTTCAACGCATATTGAGCAGCTTCCGGAGCGGACTTATCTCCAAGAAGTATGTTCTTACTTCCTAGGTATACCTCGGATATACATTCTAATCTCTAGGCGGAATCTTGGGGCCGAATTTTGTGATGAAATATGAAGTATTGCGTTATTACGAATCAGTGATTCGCAAAGTCCGCTCATGTGCCTGTCTCCTGATATGAGGCATACTCGACAATAGAGAAGACAAGGGCGCCCCTATTCACGGAGTATCACTCCTCGAAGATTGCCGAACAGAATCTGGGGCAAAAGTCCATATGTAGCATCGAGTCCCAAGTAAAAGCGCTTTACGAGAGAAATACGGTATGGTTTGAAAATGTTATTTTGAGAGCTTACAAGCTTGAGCCCTTCCCTGTCGATCCTTCAATATCCCGGAGGTTGAGATACTGTATGCTCGAAAATATTCCCCTTCAACGAGTGCGGGTGGGTCTACGACGTCAGTTGCAAGAATTATACCAGATTGCTAGAAATTTGCATCCTAATTCGGTCTGCCACTGGAAGTAGTGGTCTTCTGTAACGGAGCCCGATGGTACTAGGAACAATAGGTTAGCTAAGTAGGCAGATTACATACATCTTCTAGTAACCGATATAATCTCTGTCTTTGTAGGATTTACACACCATATCAAACCATGAACCACGCAGACATCCATAATCTACACGAGCCGGAAGTTCTTCTGCTTTCCTATAAGCTCTATGTTTAGCGCAGTTTAGTTATTAAAGACGTGGATGTCGCGATCTAGGCACCAAGCAGCTAAGGTACAGATGTCAATGATGTTTGATACATCTTTTTAGAGCGCTAGGCAACTCGGTTGGCATATTTCTCACGGACACAGCTTTTGCCCAAGCCATGATCCCCCGGCACGAGATCACAAAAGAAAATATTATCTATTATCCTACGCATATCTAAGTCCGAATATTCTATTTAACATCGATCCGCACTTTACTTGATGTGTTCACTTTATATGCGATTGCTAGATCATGAGCGCTTGCTCGACACATAGACACATAAGATAGTCATTCCCTTTTACAACGTGTCCTTAAAAATTTCTTCATACCACATAGCACGGAGTTCAATTTGGCACTCAGAGGTGGCAAGCCGCATAGGCATTAAACCCCAATCCTACTCGCCAAGCCTTTGTCAGTGGATGTTGCAGTAACCTTTTCGTGCCAACCAAGACTAAGCCCAATTAACCAACAACGTCAAAGATAAGCGAGAGGGGCGAGGCCTAGAATTTGAGGCTCTTTTCCCCCGGAGCTTAGTTTTAATGTAGGCCAGTGACGGAACCTCACACGTATCGTGTGGGAACGAGAACAGCACTGGGACTGCTTCCGTGATATGCAACCATACCGGAGGGTTCAAGGTTCCACATCAAAGGAGGAGAAGCTCCCTTAAAGAGTTTGAGATAAGAGCAAAAACATTGACTCAGTTCCTATTTACAGCCGAAAACGAAAGTCTTGTGATGGTGATGGCGGTGGGCCCCGGCGTAATAGTGGCCCTACTAAATTTTGCACACATTCCCATGGCGGTGCTGAGGTGGGCTCTGGAGGCCATAATTGAGAATTAAATCTAGGTTATAACCTTGGTCAACACGTAGCTAGAAATTAACTAAGCTTCAAAGTGATCTTGCTTGTCAATGTTGCAAGTTAGTATAGGGAGTTTAATCGCTTTTCAAAAGTGAGTGCATGCCCAGTCCCATAATCAGCGTGGCCCACCGGGCAAACAGTCTTGCGATTCAGAGGGTGGGTGGGCCCCTATATATACTACACTAATTTTGAGTGTGGAGATATTACTAGCAATGCATGACACTCGCATAAGAGAGCAGTAACGGTGGCAAGTCCCATCCTTTACACTCCGTGTAAAGGTCATGTGAGCAATATTCTCGCACGCATTGCTAATAGAGTATGTCCATACCACCTCAAGTCCTATTTCCCAACGACCTCAGCATACCTTGAGACCACCCCGGGGCAAACCTTCCGAGGTTTCGATACCGCGCAGACCAACCGTGAATGATGCTGTGTTACATGAAATGGCCATCTGCACATTGTGCATGATATAAGCCCCTCGTATGTTTATGCCTCGTGCAGGCCTTTCGTTAGTGGGCGGCTTGCCAAGGCGGCTCATCTGTAGCTAACACTTGACTCCTAGATTCCATTATCTCAGTCTATGGCCTTATTCTTTAGGATATCTGTTTATATTAAAGTGTCTACATACGCTGGTGTTGTTGAAACCATAGCCTATATCTTGGCGTATTACTAATGTTTGACCGAGTGATATCTCATGATTTATAAAGACCACCAACAATTTCTTGGCAGAGGGGATTATCTGAGAATACACTCACTTGACAGTTGCAAGGAGGGTATGTTAATTGATAATTGTTAAACTCACCAGCTCCCTCGTCCTCAAGAATTAAAGTCATAGGATATATTGAGCTACACAACTTTGCTTGGGCAACTCTATCTGATCCTTGCTCCTCCCTTTTCAAAATGTTCAATAGAAAATATTTCTAGTAGTCAATGCCAATAGGACCCATATTTGGGGTAGATTGATCCAATACCAAGAAAGAGCTTGGAATGACCGAGGGAAAGATGTAAACCTCAGACATGGCGACCACACCACCTGGAACCGTCACCCACCAAAAGAAGACACACGAAGGCCGACTCATTTAAACCTGCTTTAGTTATACCGTATTTATTACTGTAACCTCTAGGTATTTTGAGGGGAGAGCGACGCCTCTATCGCTATATATACATTGATTGGCTGAGGAAGAGGGGAGAACTTAGGCCTATTCCCACTTGCTCCCTACTTTTCCCTGATATTCACTCCGGGGAAGCACCTCCCCCGCACCCTTTCCTCATGTGCCACCAAATTGTCCCACCTCCTTACAGCCCTCACCAAGGCCGCCTCGCCCTCATCCCACTCCACAGCAAGCACAAGATGTGTATACGAAAACACGGCAGCATCAAAGTACCCCGGCTCTGTGGCCCCGAAAAACCATTCTTCGTCATTTAGAACCGCTGACAGCGCCGATATCGCCGACTCCGCGTCAGCATATATGTCATCGGGATTGATGACCCCCCCTAGACGCCCTTTGAGAAGCTCCTGTGTTGCGGCGGTCTGCATCTGATGGGAGAGAACGAGGTTTACCAAGGGAACAGAGGTGCTGCGGTACTGTGGGGTGGTGAGGTTTGCGAAGGTGATGGGGGAAAGATAGAGCGTGTAGAGCTGCAAGCCATTTTAGATGTCTACCATGTTTATAAAGGGGGGGGGGGGGGCTACCCATGCATCACGTATATGCGAATTCAACAGCGACAGAAAGGCCCGCTCCCGCGGCTGCTCCTTCTTGCTGATCTCGCTCGGCGCTTTCCCATTCTCGGCCGCCCACTTCCTCAATGCGCCAACAGACAAAGTCTTAGGTTTCGTGTGCATAGAAGGGGTCGCTGTAATGAGGAATGGAAGTGCGCCAGAGGGAGAGGCGTGGTTGTTTGATGGAACAATCCTACAGTCGATCCCGCAGAGTTTCAGATATGTCTACATCCCACCATCACACAACCCAGCCTCAGATAACGGTTCTAACGAGTGGGTTTCGGTTTTTCTCTCGGGTTTGGAGGTGTGTAAAAGACCTACCTGCCATTTTAGACAGCTAGGGTTGAAGCTCGGATTTCCGGCTGCTGCATCGGCGGGTGTGATGAAGACATATAGCGACGGCTTGTCAATGCTTGCCTGAAGGCAGCCAGAGGGGAGAGGGTCGTCGGGGAGTGTGAGGAGGGGAAAGGAGTCGAAAATCCTCTTCAGGACTGGAGGAATGGTGAATGATGACATCGCGAGGGCGATTTTTGGCGTTCAGTGGTGGTTTTTTCGTGTGATGCACATGAAGTGTGGTGGTCCGTATGACTAATCATGATCATGAGATCTCACTCTTCCTTTATTCATAAATGGGAAATAGTTACAGCATCTCCTTTTTGGTTTTTAATCCATTACGTGCATGCAGCCTCACGATTGTGGCACTAAACTTACAACCAATTTTCCCTTCCCTTCACCCCCTCTCTTCTTCCCCAAGCCCTCCTGATACAGTTCCACGGCCCCGGTGAATTAACAACAAAGAAAACAAGCACTTTTCTTTTAGATACATTCTCCCTCTCATAGTTACAACGTGCAATTGCGTCCGAGTTTGACGGCATGTTAGATTACCCCTATGAAGATTTCCCTTAAATATATTCGTAAGGCGTCGCTCAATGCCCGTTAATTTGCATTGTGGTCTTACTGGGTAGATAGATACACTAGCACTTATCACACCTAGATACATAATCAAACAAAGCTTATCCTAGTTATAAACGGCCCAAAAATCGATCATTAGTTGTACAATACAATCCAAAGGCTATTATTGAACCACTAGTAAAGTCGCTTCATATCAGTTGGGAGAGGGTCTGCACGATTCCCCCTCAGGTAGAAAGGACCAATCGCGCTATGGAACCCCAATCATCCCAGCATTTATCTCAAGTTGCAGCATTTTGTGGCGAAGATTCTTGGGGAACACATCATGCACAAGTACCCAGCCAACCTCTTCACATATTGCCCACATGGTTGGGCGTTATCCTGTCTTGATTTTTTACACCCTAAAGCTCCCATGATTAAAATTGACCTCCCCTGGCCACACCCTACCTCAAGATTCCAGCTAGATTTCAGTGCTATACACTTGACAATAAACTATCCATTCGTTAAATAAGAACACGTGGGATATGGCACAAATACCAGGCACATATCGGTTTTTGTGCTTCCAAGGCCCAGAATGCCAATTCGTATTTTTAGACCTCTAAAATACTCAAGGGGGTTTTAGGCGCAAAACGGTTGGACGCTCCACCTCCACGGTCACCCCACTAATAGACTCTCGGCCTTTCGCGCCAGTAACGTTACCTCGGAATATGGTTTTGGCACTGCAAGGCTGGAACTATAATATGACATGTACTTTACAGGGTGCATCCCACACCGGACGTTTATATCTCTGTCCCTCGGTTATTATGGGGATATGGAGGCACACATCCTATTAGATAGTTAGGTACCTCAAAATCCCAGTTCATTCGGACGGTTGCCAAGAGGACTGCTCCTTCTACACAAGATTAAACGCCAACACCGCTCTTGGCAAACGTCCGATGAACTGAGATTTTACGGTATTCCGGCTGGTTTGGCTGACCACCCTTCCATCTTTCCCCTTTTCTTATCCCGGGGTACTAAGTATGAAGAAGTACCTACATGTAGTTAGTGGAAACCGCAATCGATGGGGTCGGTGAGCGCAGAATACTGGGTTTATAGATAAAATAAAATAGGAGCTAACTAACCTGGAGAACCAGGTATCTAAGGGCCCGTTTGGCAACAGGTCAAAACGGAGTTTTCACCCCTGTAAACTCCATTTCAACGATCTTTTTGTTAGGCCTTGATCCTTGGAAACTCCGTTTTGTCTTGTTGCCAAACGGGCCCTAACCCTGCATCTTTTGATTGGTGTGGTTACACTTCTCAGCTTTGGCACCAGCTCTATCCCAAACCTTAATTAGTCAACAACGCAATTTTAAACGGAGGAAGAATCCAGTACTGCCATTCAAGGGTGACAACAGACACTGGGTGTTGACGGGAACTTAAAAAGCGCCGGCTCTGGAGCTTGGCTGTTTTTCACCATAGTTAGAATCCCTGTCTGCCAACTGTACCGGGGGTTAACCATAAATACCGAGAATCAGATAAGATAAACGCACCTATTTCACAGCAAGATTCCTTTATCAGATTCTTCGTATTTACCGTTAACACCCGGTACAGCGACAACACCCAATGTTCGTAAACGACGGTACATACATGTACATACATGTATATACCTACAGTCACCCTCCAGCAGTGTTCGTGATTCACTCCAAGCTTGGTCAATGCGCAATGTGCTTTTGAGGTCGATTTCAGGAATTGAAATGTATCCAAATAATTTTATAAAATCTGTGGGTAAAGATGTTAATATCATAGAAGTTTAATATTAATTTTGGTGACTATTGATTGACTGGTTCATGGTTGATATTTTGAACGTCTTAGTGCACGTGTTTGAGCCGGACATCCGAATCACGAACACTACATGTAGCCAGAACATGTATTCTTATGCGCACCGTAGGCGCTCGGAAATTTCCACCGACCACTACATGTGTGTACCCATACTGTGGATATCCACTCTAGAAGCACATATCTCATGTGGTATGGTATGGTTGGTGCTTGAAAATTACACCAACGAGAGTGACACTTAAATGCGATTGTACAAGAGTCTGGGCTTTAGTGAGCGAACGGATTCTCACCTGTACAACATCCTATTTACTCACTTAATGCCAGAGCCTTGTACTAGGGTGTAGCAAAAAGTGATCAGAATCTGATAAGACATATACACGTATTCACCACAGCATTCACCCTCAACACCCGGTACATACATAGATACATGTAGGAATTTATCACATCTGCGTGCATGATGTAATACCACCTAGCTATTCTATATACAGAAACGGTCAGTTTCAGTTGTTTAGGACGGCTCAATAACTTTCCGCCAAATTTGTGCGGTGCATGCAACACAGGTGGTGGCAGAAACTTATTCCCACAGCATGTGCATAGACGCCTTCCCGGGCCATTCAGACACCCCCCTCACTCGGATAGTTAACGTAGAAAAGAAAAGATCGTCATTTTAAGTGGTTTCAGTACCTCTTTTCAACCAATTATGATTGACTATCTGAGTGAGGGGGACAAGAGCCGCTACCGAGCAAATAATTCCAGTCTTGTTTCTTCACAGTATTCCTTCTATCCAATAGGCAACTGAAGCCATCAAGCGGGAAACCACCCGAATATTTGGGCACCCCTCTGAAACTATCACGTATCTAACCAGATAATGCACCACTGAACCAGCCCCCTTCGCTTCGCCCCCACTGAAGCTTTAATCTATTTAGCTTTAATCCATGTATCATGCACACGAGGGCTAAGATTGTCATGCCTTGTAGCAATAAGAAGGGGTGGTCTGCCTGTATAAAGGAGACGTTTATAGTTTATCAACGATAATCGACGGATTCTTTCTTTTCTTTTCTTTCTACTAGTCGTTCAGTGACACTGGCAGAAATGGTGGGTATTAATAAGTCTACCATTTCCATGGCGATAATCGCAATCTTGGTCAATACGCCTTCGTGTTGTTCCATGCCTGAGAAGCGGCAGGTGCAGGTAACTCAAGACCTTCAGGACCTCTGTGACAGGGTATTTCACACATGTAATAGATCCGCTACTAAAGATCCTGAGAATTTTTACTAACCTTTCGATCTTGAACTGTAGCCACGGTTGTAGGCGATAAGCTCTACATCAACGGCGGCCAGAACCGAAACGGCACGGTCCAAACAAGCTGTATGTTACCTGTGGTGCCCAATTTTCGATATTCTACAGCGTGCTGACTTCTCGGAACATATAGTTAGCAGTCTCCAAAATATAGACCTCTCGATTTCCTGGAAAATTGATTCAGCTCCTCTATCTACCCTCAGCAAACCCGATGACGTTACCAACGTGAACGAGCCATGCGCATGGAGCGACGGCACTAATTTTATCCAGTACGGTGGTTGGCAGATCCAGAAATCGCAGGAGGCCTTCAAGCTGTGGGAATTTAGCCCCAGCTCATCATCTTGGGAGGCTACATCGGCTGATAGTAAGGTGAATCGGCTGGCGTCAGGTGGGTTCACCAATGCCCCGATGATAAAGAAGTCGTATGCATTTGGTGGCTTCCAGGACCAGGCCACAACGAGTGATTCTTGGTATTATCCCTTGGGAAAAATTCAGGGCGCGCCGGGAAGAGCAGATCTGATTGAGTACGACTGGGAAACAAAGGTGACACGGAATGTGTCGTATGTGGAAAGTACGGACATGGACTTGACAATTGTGGATAACACTTTGGTCTATGTGCCTGTTGGGGAGAAAGGAATCCTAGTGCCAATTAGTGGACGGCCAGATCTTATGTCTAGCGGCTACGAGAAAATGGTAATATAGCCACTGAGCTTCATGAATATTGGCACTGTATCAACTAATACATGTAATACTAGGCAAATCTTGGTGATATTAAACTCTACGATATTGCTTCATCAACTTGGTACCGTCAGACCGCTACCGGTGCTAATTCGCGGAGAGATATGCCTGACCAGCGGGTAGAAGGATGTTCAGCAGTTCAAGTCGCTCCGGATAACAGCTCCTTCAATATATATATGCACGGTGGCTCCAGCGATGGCTCACAAGGCTTAAGAGACGTCTGGATCCTGTCGTTGCCCTCTTTCAAATGGATCAAAGTCGAAAACAAAGCCGAAGACAGTAACAACATCCCGGAAGGCCGCTTCTCCCACTCATGTCCGATTATCGGCAACCGGCAGATGGCGATAATCGGTGGTGCAACCGGTTCTTCGGCTCAAACGCAATGCAAGACGGCGCCGGTGTTTGTCTTCGACATGTCCAATCTGACCTGGAAAAGCGAATTCAACCCGTCGGAAGCCCCATACGTTCTGCCCACGGCCATTACAGACGTCATTGGCGGTGACGAGAACGGGAATGCGGATAAGGATAAGAACAAACCTGAAGCCTGGACAAACCCGGACACTGAAAAGATATTTTTCGGTGCCTCGACGTCCTCGACGACTAGCCAGAGTACCCCATCACCTTCACCATCCTCATCAACGAGCCCCACGCCCATCCCTCCTGCGCCCAAGTCTTCGACGGCCCCTATAGTGGGTGGTGTTGTCGGCGGGCTAGTCGCCTTATCCGTCATCGCAATCGGCTTTATATTCATGCGCCGGCGCCGGCGCCACCACCAGGAGCAAGTTCAACCAAAACCCTCCGAATACGTGCAGGAGCTAAGCTCCGGAGACCAACTACACGAACTGGGAGGTAATACCAAGGATGTGACGTATTCTGTTGAGATGCCGTGATCAACGGCTCTAAAATTTGTCGTATTTTGAAGGGATAATATAGCATCCAAGCAGATCTTATTTATACCATGTACTAGCTTGGTGTTTTTAGTTATTAGGAGTTTATACATATGCGTAGTATTTGGCAGGTTAGAGTCATATAATGTTTATAGCCGCGGCGTCTGTAGCTTGATCAGACTGCGTATTTTTGCACCATCGATTTCCTGGTGGTACATTTCGTTCATAAATAAAAGATAATGATTCTTAGAAGACATAAGGCCTAGATTCCTAGCTTACGCTTTCACTATGATATAAAACTAGATTTTATAACAGGTTATTGCATTCCAGTGCGATTCCCTAGCGATTTTTTCTGGTTAAGCAAGAGAATATGAGGTTGCAGCCTAGCTAGTGGGATGAATTACTTTTTCGGAGACATAGCTCCTAACTCTGAAACGAGTGATAATCCATGTTCCAAAAACCTAAGGTCTATCAGGCAAGTCTAATAACTGAGGTATCCCATAAACCGTCGATGCTGACACCCCTCATGTGAGACCGAAAGCCACACCAACAACTACCATAGAATTTATTAGCACCAGCCACCTGTTGGCATTTTGGGAAGGGGTGTCAGCATTGTCTCGACGGTTTATGGGATAGATACACGCCATTGAGTAAGGACTATGACCGCCACGTAGCGCTTATATAGGCCGTACACCTATATTTGGTTGCCTGCCCCAATCAGAAGTTTACACCTGAAAGAACCTCATTGTTCGGCTTTTTCGAAAAGGAAACTATGTAAGTAGCCATTACGCGGCGCAGGGCACCTCGATGCACGATTTTCTTCGAGCCTTTCATCTCCGGCTGGGTGTACCATTCTCGAAAAAAAATATACTGGTAAGTTAGGTGGAATCGCTATATCTACTATCGGTACCGCGATAGATGTGTCTCAATTTTGTATATAAACTCTTCCATAATGCGGTATACAGACCCAGTATTTGCCGTCTGCCTATGCAGATCAACCGTCCCGTCCGTATACCCTTTCATCATACACTATATACGTGACGTGAGACGTACGGGTTTCTCCCTGCGATAATCCAAAGGAAGGTTTCGGCTCCAGTCGATCGACGAACTAATTATCCACCAAGAAATGATGTATGCGCTTGGGGAAGCTTTCCCAAAATGAATCCAATTACTCCAGAATATAGGTAGACGCCTTCCTAGGCCATTCGGACATCCCCCTCACTCGGATAGTTAATGCAGAAAAGAAAAGATTATCATTTTAAGTGACTTCAGTACCTCTTTTCAACCAATCATGATTAACTGTCCGAGTGAGCGGGGTGTCCGAGTGGCTAGAGAGGTCGTCTATACACATCTGAAGAGGCATTCGTTCTACTAGTATTGCAGCAAACGGTGCTGTCTCCATCCCGAACTTGCAAGGTTTTAAATAGCCCTGATACCCATGACGCCGACCAACGCAAATCAAAAACGAACTGGTGAGGAGTAGTTATAAAACTGGATGAGAATATTAAGTAAGCGTTATTTTAATTTCGGCAAAGTGACTCGAGATATATGAATCCCCTCATCATCCAATAGAACCAAAGTGGCCATATGATAACTAATCATCCCATGAAAACCCTGACGGCAAATCATTGCCCGAATTGTAGAGTTCACTTTTGAGCCCAGGGGCGCTCTCCCCAAACCCCAAACCCCAAACCCCAAACTCGCATCACGACCCATCACTAGCTCCCAGATTGACAAATTTGAAGCCTAGATCACCCCCACTCGCGGAATGCCAGAGATGCTTGCCACATTAATCCTACTCAGAGATAAGTCCAGGGGATTCTACCAACCAAGTTGCTATATCGCCTAGAGATAACCCGGCCGGACGATCCCACCCCCGTGGTCAAGAAGCGGGGCTCGATTGGCGTGGCGGCGAAGCACGATAAAGTATATCCGCAAAATATACTCGATGGCGAGGGGTATCTCTATGTCCAAAAAAAAAAAAAGCATCTGGGAACGTCAGAAATAAAAGATGAGCGATAACAAGGGATTCAACGATATAGCTGAGAACTTACCTCACAAAACTTAACCACGGCTGTACATTCATCAAAGGCAGTAACGCCATACCCGCTGTTTTAACAGCATTGATACCCGATGAGACGGTGTACAGCACATAAGAAGCCCCGCATCTGATATCATTTAACGTTTAAACACCGACTGGCTAGGATGGTTAAAAGCGAATCAGTCTGCGACGTTGCAACGACGCCGCTAAGTGAATTGTAAGCAAGAGTCAACTACTGCCACTGCTCGCCAATGTTCTTGGTCAGTAGAGTGCCTACAGGTTCAAGAATCATGTAGTTTGCCTGGATACATACGTTTTCACATGTATCTCTCTCTACCTCTCGCTTTTCGTCCGGTCCGTTCGTTTGCTGGCAGCCGCTGCATATCCTAAAACGCTAGGCAAAACACTTCACCATTCCATCCAGCCTTGCATATGTACCTCGTACACATACCCGGTAATTTAGCTAGTCGGTCAATTGTCAATACCAGTCATTCGCATACAAAGTACTCATTCATTCAAACCATAGATGTCCAAACATAAATGTTGTAGATATGAATGAATAAGGATTCATTATTATTTTTTTTCCTAGTTCGGATCCTTCCTTTTCCCAAGGTAGATTTATAGTGCACTTCTTTATAAGCACATATAACTCGGACAGTACAATAAAAATGAAACCCAATACGCCAGAATCCCATACCAGGTAACAACAGGTAACTAAAATGAAATACAAAAATTCTCATCAACGTGAGGGGTCATCTAATTTTCCCCAGCCAAGATCTTGAAGGTTGTATAAAAAAAGAACATAAGGGCATATCGCGAAACCTTGAAAAAAATAATGGATCTCTATGTGATCTAAATGCAGATTTACTTGGCGGGGGCTGGCTCAGCACTTGATGAAGCGACAGAATCTGCCGCCGCAGGCTCCTTGACGGAGAACGTCTCGGGCCAGAGGTGTAGCTTATCTTCTTTCGAGGCATTTCGAACAAAGCGAGGTACCGCCTTCTTCTTGATAGCTTTTCTCCAGAAGTTGGCGCGAGGCTTGGTACCAAAGTTAGAGAGAAATCGCTAGTCTTTAGAATGACTGTACTCACGTTGTATTGAACAGGCTTTCCGTAGCCCTTGGTAACCTTCTGATCCTCCCGGGTAATGTTGATAATCTCCTTCTGAATATCGGCAAAAGTGTCGAACGCGATGTAAGGGATCTTATTGTCTCTGCAATATTCCTCAAGTCTCAATCCTCTTCTCGCGAAAAGGACATCGGCTTCACGAGCCGCTGCAAGGTCTGAAACTCCATCTCCGACGAAGATGATCAGAGGGCATGATCCATCCTCGCTCTCGGAGGAGGCGATAGTTCGGTATTCCTGGATCGAAGCTGCTTTGTCGTGACCAAGTGGGGTATCGTGGCGCCAAACTGGCTTCCATTGGGATCCGTCTGCGCTGATTGTAGCGTCGTTGGCTATAATATCGATGAATTTTGACTAGAGGGGGAGGAGCAAGGTTTAGTTCGGCTAATCAGAAGTAGTAATAGAAAATAATGGAGAGTTTACCTGTTTCTTTCCCAAAAATTCATCGAGAACGCGGCGAAGAATTGGCTTCAAACCGGCCGAAATAACGTTGAATGGGATGTTGTTCTTGATGCAGAAGTTGTGAAACTCAAGGAAAGCAGGGTCGATCTCGAGAGCTCCCTTCATGACGTCGAACCCGTCGTCGAACGGAACGTTCAAACTTCCCCACATCTCCTCTGAAACCTCACGGAATGACCTTACTCCATTCTTAATCTCCTCATCCAACTCTTCTCTTCTCTGAGCGCCACAGCCGTGGGCGTCAAACAAGATATGCCCAGTATCTTGCATGAATATAGTCCCATCAAAATCTAGAAAGCTTGTTAACACTCCCGAGCAGCTATCTCCGCCCAAATAGAATATACCTGAAAAGATGATGATGTCTCTCTTTGGTCCGAGGTCATCATTTGCGTATTCCAAGCTCTTGGTTGGAACTCTAAGATCCTGGACCTTAATCTCTCCAGTATGAGGTTTGGCCCTCTCAAGTTCGGGGGCATTAATTGGCTGGGCGTTTACTACAGCGGGTGCCATATTGGTTCTTCTTAGGTGATGGGTGGCTAAAGTTTATAGGAGAGGAAAGATACTCGAAAAATGAGTTGGGAAAGGGGCAGAAGGATAAAGATGAGGCAATCAACGAAGTTTATAGATCTAAAAATCCGTAGACCAAAAGACGAATGAGTAAAGGCTGACTGGTGAAAGAAATTGGGGCGAAAGAGGGGTTTTATATCGCCATTATCTGTGTCCCGGTTTTGAAATGTATAGTGGGTCCTGGCTAGCGTAGCTACTGATATGGGGACCCTTTCAACACACCCCGCCTCCCAGAACAGCAAACCAAAACCCTGTAACATATCGGGTGGAGCCAACGATAACTAAACCACATGTACGTACATGTATGTACCATGTACCCCTCTCTAAGATGCATTGCAAGTCCGCAGAAAATCGCATGAAACAGAACCCATTAATTCTAGCCCCTTCCTCGTGTATCTGTACCGGCAATTCCTTGAATGTAAAAAATGACGATACAAATCGTCAGGACTCTCGAAGCATACTAGCTATGCCCCACTGGACCCTGAAAAATTGGGTGCTTAACCTATTCTGTATTAGGGCCGGTAGAGCTAGGATATAAATTCGTATCATTTTTTCTTCGACATGCTGCACAGTATCGATGGCAAACTGAGATCTTTAATATATAATGTCCAATAATGCCTGCTTATTCCCCGCTTACCGCCTGCTAGATCAAAATACATATCCTATGGTATTCACGAAGGAAAGTGCAAATTTACTCTTGGCGATATTGCTGTAGGTAGGCTAGGTGCTGATAAGTTGAAGGAGCTCAACCGTCAAAGAAAAGCAGCACGGCATTAAATTACATCCCGAGTATTTCTCGGCGGTACCACCAAAAATTCTTGCTCCAGCCCTATCCGAACGCCTTAGGCACCTCATATTGCAAACACGGCTTTATGACATTGTAACTTATTCCGGGCGTTGGCAACATACATGTACTATATGTTATAGTGAATATGCCGCGGGGTCGCAGCCAAAGAAAATAAATTTTGAGCCGGTCTTTGCATAAATAAATGTTACAGGCTTCTCCGGAAGAATCAAATTGTTTCAAAGGAAAAAAAAAAAACCGTGCCTGAAAAAAAAATAAAACCCAAATACCGATGGCAGGCAGATTAAAAGATCCAACTGTAATACACCCTGATTGCTCATACATATCAATCCATCTCGGCTGGTTTGATACGGAACGAGTAAAAGTGTGGGACATATCTTGCTGATCAGCCGTCGTTGGTGCAGGTTGGGAGAGGGGGTGAAATCTATCGCCAAAGCTCACTATCGATTGGGAAAAACACATGTAGCTACCCTGTCAGGCTGTGTCAGATATAATTCTCATCTTTTACCTTCTAAGGCACCTAAAATCCCGCATCAGCAAATAAAGAGATGCCCAACTCGCTAAGCGCGAATACAATAAAGTGATGCCTTCAGCTATGAGGGTTTTCCCCATCATGAATACATATATGCAATATCTCTGTAAAATCCAGTTTGCTAAAGGGGCTGAGCTTGAAAGGAATAATAGTTCTGGTTATATTTGCCGCGGGATAGCGGAGGGACGTTGAACCTGTGTTCCGGCACGTCCCGTTGGTTCGCAGATCAGATTCTGATTGAGCTTTGTATCTTATCGGGGCCGGTCGTGTCATGGCGCACGCCAACACCGAACGGGTTGAGACACCCCTGAAATGGTGCCAAGAGGCCGACGGCTCTGCAAGGAGTGAGTATGTAGTTAGCGCGGTTTCAGTGACGTACACGACTATGACGTCAAAAGATGTCCCTGCCTTTCTTCGGCAGGCACCCGCACGTGGAGACACTGGGCGCTGCTTGCTCAGGCAACGTTCCCAAAACTCCACAAAAAAGACATCGTCTAGAGGCATTCCTGCTATGAAGTGTTGAGCTAGGCTGAACGGTCACAGCAACGATATCTCTCTCA
Organism: Morchella rufobrunnea; assembly: GCA_024713595.1. Classification (NCBI taxonomy): domain Eukaryota; kingdom Fungi; phylum Ascomycota; class Pezizomycetes; order Pezizales; family Morchellaceae; genus Morchella; species Morchella rufobrunnea. Next base: position 1,440,091 of record JAMGYT010000006.1, read on the forward strand.
TGCAAATCGAGACAAGCATCGGTCAACTAAATACATACCACCGGGGAACTAGGTGCTCAAGCAAGCTTCTACACAGGAACAAGTCCTCGTTTTTAATGTGCTATGATAGTGGCTAAGTATTTCAAGGATAATTCACCGATGCAAGTAGGGCATATATATACAGTTAGGGAACTACCGACAGAGGTATCTCTAAATTACACAATCGTAGTAATTTTTGTTACCAGAAGAACAGATTTTGGGAGTCAGTAATTATTCTTCTAATGGCCACTTAATCTCATTTTCAACGGAAATTGATTCAGGGATCTTGACAGGTGCCTCCATTAATCGCCGGGGATGTGCGAATGAATATCGGTAACCTCAGCGGGACCCTCTCCCGAAGATCCGATTCCTCTTTTTTTATGTTATTCTAGTGAATCTCAGAGAACATGACTAGGGCCCCTCTCAGTTGGCGAACCGCGCAAGAGAACTCTATTGCTCAGGCATCGAGACTTCATTGAAACCGTTCGCTGCAACGGCTTAGCTTCCTGCAACGCTTCCGGATGAACTACCAATCCAACAATTTTTCGAGAAGTAGCATAACTTTATGGAATACTCTTGTGGAAACAAATGTTTTTGAAATGCTGACTGCTGCACTACTTGTATTGCCGTACCTTCATAATTGTTCATCAAGCCCTACAGAACCTATGGGGCATATTGCATATTGAAAGGGTTAAACAGATATTTATTTCATTGTATCATGTCAAGCAACCTACTCTACGTACCAGGTACCTACTGAAATATGCGTGGTCGCGAACCAACGTGAAATGCCAAGCAGTCATATTGTCGCCTCCGGTGATAAATTCTACGAGCAAGAAACTCTTCTTTGATCTAGGTTCTTAGCTATATGCCCAGCCTTCGATAATGGCGTCAGTTTTAGAGACCCGTCAGTCACATAATGAATTAAAAAAAAAAAAAAAAAAAGAGAGACCCGTCAGTCGTTCCGATCCGCTGGCTTTCTAATTCTTTTATATGATCTTATTTATTCGACACGCACAAACACCGTCATCAGAATGTTATTGACCTTTCGGTTCCCCTAGAATTTCTTTTAGCCACCTCAAATAGATAAAGCGCTATCACTGCAGTCTATATTAGCCCTTGGCTGTTTTCGAAGTTCGAAATACTTATACCAGTCACAATCGCCTGCGCATCCACGATCCATTATTCTTCCAGAGCACATCCAACGCCTGATATCTTCACAGGCATTTATCGGCCGTTCCTATATAGCAGGTATGATCACAAATTTTAATGGGACTTCTACCTTCTGACTTTAAAACAGCGTATGAACAGGTCCAAGCTCAACTGGCCGTGTGAGACCTCTAATACTCAACCCTAATATACCCATCGCTCCTTAATAGCCTCGGCCATGTAAGTTACCCTGGCGGTGTGTCAAGAAGCTAGAGGATTTATTCTAATTAAAAGATTAGAGTTAAGAGTTAAACGGTAGGTTCTACTTGCCACTATTCTCAATATTAGAGATTAGGTCGCGGACAAGAATAGAAAGGATCGCCCAAAGGGGACCGATGCTTCCAGCCCGGATACCGTTAGTATCGACAGTAATTACTCCGCCGGTCTTTTTTCTGTTATCAAAAACCTTAATGGCTCAAACTCACTCTATTCGAGCAGCGAAAATGGCTCTTAACCTGCCTTTTATGCATAATTAATGATACCCACGCCCCTCTTACGGTTCTGATGGCCATTACCAACAATGTTGAGTCTTCTGCTAGACATCTATTCTAGTGTTTGTGCCAGAAAAATCTTTTGTTATCATGGTTTGCAATCAAGAGCCAGGAAACCCCACCCTGACTAGTACACACACACCATCTCAGACTGGTCCGGATGATATCCCCGTTAGGGCCGGTGCTTGATAGAATCATACGATCTATTGCGGCCTTTTGCAACACAAAGTCGGCTAGATAAAGCCTCCGCAGGTTTTTCAATGTCTCTGAGTGATATCTGGTGATCACAAACTCAACGATCAGCGCACTGCCGCCCGCTGTGTTACCATCATTCTCCTCTTGGTCCCACTACCCCGCTATTTTATTTGTTTTGATCTTCTATTTTCACATAACAATGTAATCAACATATCTGCGCCAACCCAAGCGCAAACTCTTGATATCTATGGCCCGGCTGAACGGTGTACATAAGTGAATCAATCTGTCAGCTCTAGGGAACAGCCCTGCACGCAATCAGCATCAAGACCAGTAGTTATTCGAATTGGTATCGTTTTCAGCCTTATTTTGCTATTACATCACGCGCCGATTGCCCTTTGCAAGCACTAGCTTACACTTGTAAATTGTAACCAACGCGCTTATTGTTTTTTGTTATGCATTTTACAAGCAACACAACTTTCCACGTACCTACATGAACTATTATAAATCATGGAAAAATCGCATTAAGTAATTAAGTAAAGGTGAGGCGTTATTAATTAACTTCTATGATTCGAATTCTTATGATATATAAATACACATTAATACACTATTCTCTTTCCGACGAAATTAGGCACGCATTTGCCAATTTGAAACCCAGGCGCAGTTATAAATGGTATCAAATGATGCAGAAGGTCACCCGTCGTCCCCTTTCGAGCGAATATTCGAAGGGAGTAGAACGTTTCGGGTAAAAAGTCCAATATTTACCGAATTTTTGAATATCAAAACAATCAAGAAATCGCGGTGTCTCCCCCCACCCAGCCTCTCCCTTAATGTCGCACCTGAGTTCTGAGTGGCGAAATATTGCGACAGCTAATATATAAAGGGTGAATGCAGTAAGAATGAAACAACCTCTATAATTTCAGTTGGTAGTGGGGTATTAGCAGCGAATAGAACAGTTCCATTCGAAAGCTCACGAACCTGAAGGGGGTTTAGACAGATCACCACAAGCATCAGCCAGACCCGATCAGCGGTTGTCCTGGAAACGTGAACTGAGGCTCCGCCCCTGATCTTGGCGCTTGTTGACACTGCAGCCCTCTACTCATCTCACGCATCACGCACATAAGCACCTACAGCCTGCGCCCTACAGTAGCTCTATTCCTTTTCTCTCCATTCCCGAGTGAAAGCCCCCTATCATATTCCATACCCCCCCAACCTCATCCCCATCCCATCACATACCGTTCCATAGGATCGATTTATCTCACTCAGCTTCTTACATTGATCACACAAAATCGATCTACTCTGCTTAGCTACCCGCATAGCTGCTGCCGCCGCCACTTTACGCGTTTTACTACACGCATAAACCAAAACCAAACAAAACAAAACCAACTTAATCCACCTCGAAACGTAGGTCGATGGAACATCTCCTGTCTACGTCTTTTGACCTCCTGTCTTCCTACGACCCAGTGCACATCCGCAAGGGGCTACGATGCCTTGAAGGGTTTCTAGCAAAGATGTGTCTCGCAAACACTGGAGTCCAAAGTCACGGTGATAAACAGAAACCCAGTTCAAACCCTGCAGCTGCAGTTGGGAATCAACCTGTGGCCAGTAGGCCAAAAGATGTTGTATTTAAAGAGTTTATGAGACTACAGAACGGTTTTGAATATAATGGTGAGTTTCATCCAGTATGCGCAAGGAAGAAAAATAAATGAAGAAAAAGCTAATGCGGCTGCAGTCACGATACGTCTAATCTCATGCTTGGAACGCTTGCTTGGGAGAACTAATAGTAAATACGCCCCCCCAAAACCCGCATAAGTCTAGATAATAACTAATTTTTGGAATCTGCAGGCGGTCAAAATAATTTATTGATTCTTTCTACTCTTGACTTGATTCAAGGGTTGTTATTGCTTCATCCTTCGTCGCGAAAGTTGTTCGCACGTGAAATTCATATGAATGTTAGACTTCTGAACCCCCAACGACCTTAAACAGGCCGCATGCTGACAGACAGTTGCCTGCAGGTTCTATTGGACCTCCTGGATACCGATAACAGTGGGCCAGTCCAGTGCGCGACTCTGTTGACGCTTGTATGCGCGCTACTGGATAACCCTGCGAATACTCGAGTAAGTAACTCCATCCTCCCCCCAGTCAACACCTGCATGAAAGCTCCAATACTGATGTATTATCAGACATTCGAAATCCTTGATGGCCTCGCAACTGTCACCTCACTTTTCAAACGCCGCGATACCCCTAGGGAAGTCAAACTGAAAATATTGGAGTTCTTGTACTTTTATCTCATGCCTGAGTCCGCGCCTGGATCCGCGCCTAGTACACCATCGAAGCAAAAGGGCGGAGATAAGACAGCTGGCGATAGACAGCCTCCTAAGACATCCAGGAGGAAGGAGGATATCAGACTAGAGAAAACGACCGAAGAAAAACAGAGGATGCTTGGAGAGTTCATGAGCAATGTTGAGGGCTTAGTGGCAGACCTGAGGGAAAGTCAGCCGTTTGGCATGTAGATGTTTTGAGTGAATAACGGGTTGGGTTGGCGATAATCGGCGTTTTGTAGTCTTATTTTTTCTCCCCTTGATTTTCTTCTTTCTTTCAGCTGTGCTGGGGATGGGTGTTCAGGAAGCAATTGGTGTATATTACTTAGTAGCCTAGTTAATCGATAAGTATCTAGTAAAGTAAGGTTCAAAGTGAATTGACGCTTAATGGAAGATGGTGCTTGAAACATTTACCCCTCATCTTGACCTGATACCACGACACCTATGCCTGATTGCCCGATAACTTTATCTTGATAGCTCGATAGCCCACAGGCACTCAAACTAGTGAGGTAGGGTTAGGGTAACTCGAGTTCCTACTCTACTCTATGCAGAGCGAACAAATGTGCTTATGTGCATTTGAACACCACATATGCCGTGTGTGTCAAATCAAGCATGCTGTAGGTACTCTATGTTGTATCTGTATGCATGTTCCGTAGCGAGTCTGTCAAGGCTATGGTTACCCTGCTTACGTACTTTAGAATACAAGCATATCTGTCGTGACTGCTGGTTCGCAGCCCTAGGCTGTATGACTAAGTACTACACACACCCACACCATTGCGCCCCACTACAGCGATTTCAATGAGGCAAATATTCTAACTTCACAATCCCAACCCACGACAACAATCAATTTCGACAACCGGTCAGCAATAGTTCGAGATGTCCCACGTAAGTTGATATGCTCAGCTTTTCGAACTGAAGGGTTTTCTCCCACTAACTTGAACTTTTCAATAGAGAAAATTCGTATGTCCACCCACAGCTTGCCGAAAATATATTCTTGAAAGATCGACGGAAGAGTTGGAGGATGGTTATAAGAATTGATATTGATGGTATTGTAGGAAGCTCCGAGACATGGTTCTCTTGCCTTCCTCCCCAGGAAGCGTGCCGCCCGTCACAGAGGAAAGGTTAAGGTAAGAAGGGCACAAAATAGGCTTGCTTTTGGCTGGGGTGGGAGGAAGTTGTTATGGTCACTAACTTCACCTGCGTTTATCATCTAGTCCTTCCCCAAGGATGATCAGAAGAAGCCTGTGCACCTCACAGCTGCCCTCGGATACAAGGCCGGTATGACCACCATTGTCCGCGATCTTGACCGACCGGGTGCCAAGATGCACAGGCGTGAGATCGTTGAGGCCGTCACTGTTATTGACACCCCACCTGTATGTTTCCCGAGAATTGGGCGGACTCTGGTGGGAATTATAAAACTGATGCGTTCTAGATGATCGCTATCGGTGTTGTCGGATACATTGAAACTCCTCGTGGTCTCCGTTCATTGACTACCGTCTGGGCTGAGCATCTGTCAGATGCCCTTCGCCGTCGTTTCTACAAGAACTGGTACAAGTCAAAGAAGAAGGCTTTTACCAAGTACGCCAAGAAGCACGCTGGTGAGGGCAAGGCGATTGCCCTCGAGCTCGAGCGCATCAAGAAGTACTGCACCGTCGTTCGTGTCCTCGCCCACTCCCAGGTCCGCCTTACTCCCCTCAAGCAGAAGAAGGCCCATCTTATGGAAATTCAAGTCAACGGTGGCTCCGTTGAGCAGAAGGTCGACTTCGCCCGTGGCCTTTTCGAGAAGCCAATTGAGATTGGCGACGTTTTCGAGCAGGACGAGATGATCGACGTTATTGCTGTCACCAAGGGTCACGGTTTCTCTGGTGTTACATCACGATGGGGTACCAAGAAGCTGCCAAGGAAGACACACAAGGGCCTGAGGAAGGTCGCTTGTATTGGAGCCTGGCATCCGGCTCACGTACAATGGGTGTGTTTTATTTTCCAGTTGGTAGTGACAATGCCTGAAAATCATACCCTAATGATGTTTTAATAGACTGTTGCCCGTGCTGGTCAAGACGGTTACCACCACCGCACCTCCGTCAACCACAAGATCTACCGTATTGGTAAGGCTGGCGATGCTGGTAACGCTTCCACCGAATTTGACGTCACAAAGAAGACCATTGTAAGTCTCTGATTCAATATTTATTCCGCAATGTAATCGACATAATAGCTAAATCTCCGCACAGACTCCCCTCGGTGGTTTCCCCCACTATGGTGAGGTCAAGAACGACTTTGTCATGATCAAGGGCTCATGCCCTGGTGTCAAGAAGAGAGTCATGACCCTCAGAAAATCCATGTTCATCCACACTTCCCGCCGGTCCCTCGAGAAGGTTGAACTTAAATGGATTGATACCTCATCCAAGTTCGGTCACGGACAGTACCAGACCAAGGAGGAGAAGCACGCTTTCTTGGGTACCCTCAAGAAGGACGTTGCTGCTGCTTAATCCTTTTTTTCTGTGTACTTTTCTTGTTCTTGTTTCTTGTATGTTGGGGGCTCGGGGATCTATCAAAAAAAAAAAATTGAAATAAACGGGTTCCAAAAGCGTTTTATCTTTTGTTATGAAGCGAACGAATTTCATCAAGGTCTGGGAAATAAAATCAGGTTCAATAATTAGCAAGGTTATTCACCAGGATACCCCTTGAGTTCGTGTCATCCCCGTTATACCCTTCTGCTCGTTTACCAACGACCACTACTCGATTACTGAGAATTTCCTTAGTTATAAATAAATAATATGACCAACAGTAAGATTACAGACACTGAGTAGATCCATATTCTGCATCCGTCGTGACAAGGATAATGAATGATCTTTCTCCATATATTGGGTATTGGGACGCTCGGTATTTCAGTGCCCGAGTGATAATTTGTGCTGGAGTATTAAGCTTATCCTCAAGCGCCGCTTAAGTGCCATATTGCTTAATGACAAACTTATTCCACACCATGCCCATGCTTTCCCATAGGCTTGAACTGTCCTGGCCTTTAGAGGACGCATATAGAAGGCCAAGCTTTAGCTTTTGGCAAAGAAAAAGAATATCAACACGCCAACAAGGAGGCCGATGTAGGTATTTGATGTGAGGTTCTTTTTAGTTCTCATGAAATATATATATATAACAGCGAACTTTAAATTGATAGCTTCCATATTATTTAAACCGTCTACAGTACGAGAATAAGTCCACCGGCCAATAGATCGCTATACACTACCATCCGTAAATATATCTATACAGCACTCCTGGGTCTCGGGGGCATTGGCGTTATCAGCCAGACTATGGTTTTCAACCAATGGCACAAATTTATTATTAATAGCTTGAAACTTGAAGAAAAGATTACGCGTTCAATGAGGCTTGCTGATCATCGGATCAGAATACACATTATCTGTAAATTGACCGGTCCTATGAGAGAAAAGCACCCGCGAATTCATTGGAGAACTGTTGGTGGTTTTTGTGGCAGATAAACTGAGCGGCGTCTGAGTATCTCCACTCGGTATACGGAGGGAGGTATGTTATGGAGGATGATATGATAAGTTGGCATGTATCTACTTTGTATAAAATCTTATTGAAATTACGTATCCCTTAAGCTGTCAATTGCTGCCCCCCTATAATAGCGGGCGAGAATTTGTAGGAGAGATCAACTACTTGATGAGAGATAACAAAATCTGTTACTAATTTTTGCCCCCACCTGGGGAGCAGCATTTACTGACAATTCAAGCTAAGGGATACGCATGTACTTGGACCAAGTGCGGCAAGACGATTGGTTAGGTTGCGGGGGTAACCCGTAGAATCACATATTATCACTCGGTTGGGTTTCCACCACGCACGAAAGAGCAAACACCGAAAGCATCACGTGTCGCGTGAATTTTTAACATCCAGTATGTTCAAGGTCATGGATTCATACCGAGTACTTTATGTAAGCCCGGAACTAGGGACACCGGAAGAAACCGTCGTGTGCGTGAGGGATATATTTGCAGTGGCATAAGATTATATTTAATTACTTATTTCATTTCTAACTTATTATAGTACAGATAGACTATGCCATGTGAATTTTGCTCAATGGATGTATATATATATTCTGTCCATAGGGCCTTTCCATATTTTAACCACAGCGGCGCCGTACCCTTCAGTACTGATAATTGATGCATTCATTAATCTAGCCCAGGGTATTTGAACTGTAATCGCAACCTCATCGCAAATGCCTAATTCGGTGAACGGAAAAACCCGCCATAACCATTTTCTAGGCACCGAGGATCTACGCTAGGGAATCAAGGGTGCTGGCCCTAACAGATATCATGATCAGGTCAGGCGCACTGCACGCAAAAAGATCGACAATCTTGAAGTCTTACCCCCCCCCTCACGTTTATTTCTCAACCATTTTCACTCCGTGATGACGTCGCCTAGAATCTATCGGAACACACGGCTCGATACATGTGTAATGTATATCGTTCATGGTGGTGGCTATGCACCTGAGGATGGCATAGCGAGATATGCAATAGGCGCAGCCAGCATTTCCCAAATCTAACGGAAAATTACTTAAGATTATCCTTGTATGATACACGCGTTAATGATAACTAATCGTAAGCCAAGAGGCTTGGGTGTTTCTCTGTAATAGATATCACTGATCATAGGATATCACTCGGGTCGCTTGCCCCACCGCAGTGTCTCTTACCCTGCCTTCGCACTATGTCTGACATACGGTGTTATATCTAGTGAATAAACGTATCTTAGTACTCGAACTAGTTAAAATGCCAATATAGTTCTTAGTTGCCTCCTGGCTAGGCTAGGACCGTGGCTGAGAGATCCTATCTGTACAGACCGTACTCCCTGAGATAATATAGTGGGTGATAGGTAGCCGACCCCCCATCCTTCTTTCCCCCTATTCATTCGGTTTTTGAAAACTCAACACCACAACCCTGCATGGCAACACCATTACCATACCAAAATCCTGCCATCAAAATAGCTTCACCCTCTTATTCATTACATGAGGATAGACACCTTGCAGCCCTTCATGCTGACCAGATAGACTGATACCTTCATAACTTCCCCTACCCATACCAAGTACCGGAAGGAGAGGATCCGCACCTCAATGGACTCATTTTGGATGCGATTAAAACAAACTGAGGAAAACTCATCACCAAGGTCGTGTCGACAAGTTCATATTCGCCAACATTGTCAAACAAAACACTTTCATGTTTGAATACCTGAATGAGCTCAAATGTCAAATTGCAGAATTCACAATAACTGTCAAAGAACTACAATCTCTGATTACTACCACACCTCCTTCTTCCTCCAACAGCGTCAACAGTTTGAAAAACTAGAAAACCTAATCAAAGTCATTCCCAAATAGACTGTCCCCCCTCCTGCACCCTCTAACTGAATTTCGTTCCTTGACTTGAATTGTGGAGGAAGAGTATCGCTTTGGATCTTTGGTATATCTTTCTCACTTTTCTATCTCGTTGTTGGGTTATGCTTGCACGATGTTGCATTATCATTTCCTGTTCGAATTTCTTTTGGGTTCCGAGTGACTGTTATTTCTCTTTGCTATAATTTTTCTTGACGTGCATCCGTGAATTTCCATTGTATGGGTTAGTAATCGTGTTCTCCATGTCTTAATATCTTTGTATATATATAGCTCTACTTTCCTTTTGTTTTCCTTTGCGTTCTTCCTTATGCAATTTTCTTGTTGTATGGGAGTTGTTTTAGTTTAGGTTTTATTTTTCAAGGTTTCTAGTTTGGGATTCAGGTATTCGAATATATTATGTTAAATACTTCAACTATCATTCACTTCACGAAACATGTTCAAGTTTGGAGTAACCTTCTGATCGGTCTCAAACCTGATCCTCCTGAAAACTTTTGTCGGTTATAGTTTGACTTCTTAGAACCACTATCGTCGGTTATGATCCAGTCCTTCGCTTCACTTTATATTGCTTTTCATATTGTGTTTCTTAGTACACCATCCCTGAAGGTCTGATACTTAACTCTGACTTTTTTCCCGTAATTCCGCTATTTTTAGGATACTCTTGTCTGTCCGGTTTGACGCGTAACACACCCTCTCCCCCAAACTTATACTAGCAAACAAAAGCCATATCACGCTAAAGCCTTAAATCCTATGTAGACGTCACCAAGATGCCAACACCCAACTGTAATACAGCTAAGAAGAAGACAACGAGACAATTCAAGCAAATTGACTTAAAGAAGGAGGTCGCTTTTAATCACCGTCCAACGCCACTTTAGTATTGTTCTTCCTTCAGATCCATCATGTTGAGCAAAACGCTTCACTATTAGACTTCTCGCAGCTTTTAGCCAGAAATAGTTTCAAAGCCACAGCTACAGCCACCTCATTCTTCTTCACTACCATCAGCAAAATATAACGGCGTGCCAAGACTTCGCGTTACGTTACTAGGTTTACCGCTGCACGGGAAGGTGTCAGCGATTCGGTTAAGCATTCTTGGGTTTTCATTTGTAATCGCTTTCCTTTGGGTTATGGGTTTCCGTCACGGGTTAGTAATCGGTTCTCGGCGATGGATATATATATGGGCCTGTCCTCTCCTTCTCTTCCTTTCCTTTCTTCTCTACGCAACCTTCCTGTTCTTTAGGGTGTTATATTATTTGTCTTTAGTTCTCTACAGTTATTATAGTTGTGTTACTAGTTTGGAATATATATCGTTCGTGTTACTATAGTTCCTTCCTACGTCCTTCGAACCCATAGTCGTTCGGAACTCCTACTAGTAGTTTCTTACGCACCATAGATCCCGAACCCTATGTGCCCTTTGCCCTTCGTCCATGACTATATTTACGACCGCAGAAATGATTTACCCAGATCTTCGAGTCCACTACTTCGTACGCGAAATCATCTATCTCCTAGTTCCCGAACTCTAGAGAGCTCTCCCGCTCTTCGCCAAGTAACGCCAAGTCCTCCGTAACACAAAAAGATTAGTGTTCAGATGAACCGGGTCTTGTTCAACACAGTTTGTTCGTTCCCCTATATTTTGATCATTCGGACGTCCAAAATATGAGTGGTTTGTTTTGAAATATTTTGAAACGTTTTAGGACATTCGAAAGATGATAGATCATATTTTGGTTCATTTAGAATACCTAAAAGATGATAGGTTATATATTGACTCGTTTAGGACATTCAAAAAGTAAGAGATCGTATTTAGTTCATCTACGACATCCCAAAGCGTATTAGAGTGATAACACTGATCCCAACTGACGTTAACCTTAACATGATTTCAATGTCTTCACGGCTCTCCCGGTTTTTCTTCCATGTTCACCTCCATCTCCATCACTACATCTACCTTCGTCTCCCTTACGACCTCTATCTTTATCTTCACCTCTACCTCCACCTCTACCTCTACTTCTACTTCTAACTTTACCTCCTCTAATTGGTGTATCTTCCTACTTTGACATTCTGACTGCTATATTGATATCTATATAGACTTTCAACTCGATACTCAAATCAAGCACTGAATCAAGCACTTCTCCAGGTACCCAATCGGGACTTCTCCAGATACTACTTCAAGTACCAAATCGATACGTCTCCAGGCGCCAAATCGACACTATTCCAAGTATTTCTTCAAGCACTGAAATGATACATATTCAGGCATCAAATCAGGCATGGAATCTGGATTCAAACTTGGCTCCAAATTGACTCTAAATCAGCGATGATTACCGGCAGCAGGTTGGTAGGTAAGCAGGCGTGAGATGGGTAGTAGGCAAGTAGAGGGTACAGGTGGGTCTAACTGACAAGACAACATCGGAATTGAGCAAGAGGGACAACCCCAAGTATGCTTCGTAGAGTTTGAGAATAAGAATGGGCTTGATACTATTGGAGGGTTGGGATACTAGTAACTAGGAGGCCGGACTGAAACCGACAGAGGTGGAAAACAATCTAACAGATATATTTAAACTTTTAAACTAACTAACGCAAAGAAGACTTTGCATGAGGAAGAAAAAAAAGAGAGAAAGGAAAGACACCAGTGACTATATATATAGGAGAACCCCGATGACTCCTTCACACAACCAAACCCCGAAGAAACCCATAGAAATCCAACTGATTTATCATCATACCATACTGAAGATAAAAGACAAAGAAAAGAGAAAATATCTGAAGAAGGGCCGTGCAGCAATCACCTAAAACAAGCAATAAAAGCCAAAATAAAACAACATAATACTCATACATTTCTATACTTGCAACTCTTTTTTAGGTAGCTTGGCGTGGATCTGAGATACACGGGTTGTCAGCGATCGATTATGATAGTGGGATTATTATATAGATAAAATGATACAGTGGGGCAGACCATGCCTAGAATAAAGTAACTTTTGCCGATTTGACCTCATTTTGACAGACTGTAGGGTGCTAAAAGTGTGCCTGCTGGATAATAAGTATTTCAGATGAGGCAAGACGAACCGAAATGAGAAATAGAGAAGTTTAGGACACTTCAAATAAGTCCGAAATGAGTATCAGACGAGCGCTAGACGAGTTCAGAGCGTAATATCCCAATCCTGAATATTAGTGGTGATTTTATTATGCCAAAGCATAGGTTTTAGTGTAAACAAACCAATTGACTACTATAGGACAAGACCTGATTTTTTGCTGATGATCAAAGACAGAGACACAGTCACAGTCATGACTCTCTCCTCCATTCCCATCACCACCTACACTCCCTGCTTCATAACCCTCACTACTACAATCAATAAAGAAGTTGGCCCCCCTCAACCCTCAAGTATAACTCTATCACGGACCTTCGCCGACAACCTAGGCCTAGCCCCATTCCGTTACCAAACAGGCAATTGCAAAACCGAGTTGTGTGAGTGATATGTCATTGAGAGTTACTATTTGGTTTTCGGTTGCGTTAGGTGTTGCTGCGGCACGGTTTCTTCCTTGTATATTTTCTCTCTTCCATGTATTTTCTCTTCGATGTGGTGTGATGATAAATCAGTGGGGTTTCTATGGGTTTCTTCAGGGTTCAGTTGCGTGGAGATCCTTCTGTATATATAGTCGTCGGCATTTCCTATTTCTCTCTTTTCTTTCTTCTTCATGCAACGTCTTCTTTTTGCTGGTTAGTTTTAGTTTGAATATATTTACTATTTTTGGTTCTTGTTCTGCAAATCGATGTCTACCCTCCAGTTTCTAGTATTCGAATCTCGACGGTCTTAAGTTATAACGGCGTCAAGACTTGAGTTCGTTACTAGGTTTACATTGCGGGAAAGGTGTCGAGGGGCTGATTAGCGTTCTCGGATTTTTCATTTATGTCGAGTTTCGCTTTGGGTTCTATGGGTTTCCATGCGGGTTAATGTCGGTTCTCAGCGATGGATATATATATGGCTATCTATCATACCGTTTTTTTTTCTTCTACGCCCCGCATTCTTTAGGATGTTATTGTTTGTCTTTAGTTACTACGGTTATCATAGTTATATTATTAGTTTGGAATATATATAGTTAGCGTTCTTATAGTTCCTTCTCGTCACTCGAACCCATAGTCGTTAGGGCTTATCTTCGTAGTTCGCTTACGTTAATGAAGGCGACGCCGGTTGTCTTTCGCTTTCGCCGTCGTAGATCATGGCATGTGCATGAGCGAGTCTTTCTCTTGGTATCTTCGAGTCATTCTTACGTCGAGATCATCTATCTCGCCGTTAGAACTATAGAGAACCATTTCTTTCTTAGAAACAGCCAAGGCATCCGTAACGTAAGTCCGTCGTGTCGCAACATAAAAGCGTACTCCGAATCGCTCCTTCTATCTAGTCACGACGTCGTCCATTAGAAACTCACACCTACACCAATGGACGTCGATTTTGTTATCCATGGCATTCCACTCTTTAACTTCCCAGTCAACGAAGCTTTGGATACATTCTTTTCAGAAAGCAATCATCTTAAACCGACGCCTCTGTCAGCGCATAAACTTGTTTCACGATTCTTGCCATGATCTATGCAATCAGAAAAATATCTCGCTGTGATCATCTACATTCGTAGAAGATCTTGCTCTTCAATAATACAATCCACCTTTTCTCTAGACTACGATACTGCATAGAAATATAGAAAGCTTCATTCCCAACCCGATGTCAAAAATGTTGCAAATTCAGTAATATCTTAAAGGCTATGACAAACAATCACTGTTCTTTCTGTCTATCTGTTTCGTCTGCATAAGTGATATTCTGAGGTCCTATCAATTCCTGTAAAGACTACTCAAGTCTTATTACCAACTACTGCGAAGTTTCACTTTCAAAATACCCCAAATGTGGAGGTCTTTATCATATGTTCCTCCTCATATGTCCATTTAGGCTTAACAACTGCTTCCACTACCGTCCCCGAACACTCATTGGAACCATAGATACTAACCACTAAACACTACCCCGCAACATATAAAGGCAGCATGTCCTCATCAGAAACTTGCAGATAGTGAACCGATGAGACTGCGGTAAACAGTAAATTCAGATTTCTCTTCATTCATCCTTCCATTCTTCTTACCCTAATTCATGTCTTAATCACTTTTTACAAATTCATACCACTCGCCAGCTCCATCACTTACTTGAAGCCCCTTTCAAACCAGTATTACACTGCTTCTGATACAATAGAGCCGTACTTATTCCTGAAAATAGGGTACAGGTGACATGACAACTCTTGTCATGGTAGACAAGTTCTCTGTTCTTTTGTTTTTCTTTTGTATTTCCTTTTGTTGTCAGAAAACTTAGGTTTTATTCGGGGAAGAGTTTCTCTATGCTATAGTTTATACTGCATGCGATCTTTCTGTACCCAGAATCAAAATAGAAATGATTTAAAAAAAAAAAAAAGATAGCTGACTCCCTACTTCTTAAACTTGGTATTCACAGGGAAAGGGGGCTGATTACCGCGGTCTCTACCTAAATATGACATGCATATTTGGAACTGACAACTGCTTCTTTTTCTCGCATTGTTTGGTCCACTTCAAAGCACAAGGCCGAAATAAACAAGATTGTTGTAGGCTAGTTCCTGATGGCGTGTGTTTATAAATGCACCTTTGGCGAAAATCAATGATCGCTCTCGGAAGAATATTACCAGAGTATATTACATGCATATCTGTTTCCCGGGTACGGCGGCGGTTGATAGAATTTGTAGACTTTGTATTAATTAACCTAAATTAGCTGCTATTACGCGCGGGGGGAGATACCACAGGCCTAGACTACACTAAGATATAGAGCTCCATTCAGTCCTTCAGGTCACATGTGTAAGTATCCCACACTCAAATAAATGTAACATACTTAATTTTGAGTACCTGATATGAGATCGAAATCTCAGCCTCATTAGTACTCAGGGTCAGGTTCAGGGTCCAACTAGGTGTTACCCGGACTATATCTCCCTACACTTGGAATAGCTGTCAAACTAGAATCTGTGCCTTTTACCCCACCGTAAGGCCTATACTAGGTTTCAGCTCTAGGGTACCCGGTAGTGTGTTGTCGATTTAGAACTGAAATAGCGAGGTGAAGCTTTAGGCACAGACAGGCACGGTATTCAGAGTTTATAGTCTGAGCCAAGAATGATGGCCTGCCAAGCCATTAAGCTCAGGGTCTAGGGACTAGGTGAGATCTCGATAGTGGGGATCTCAAAGATATGCACTGATTGGACCAAACACTTTGCAATCAGAGGTGCTCCGGAACTTCTAGGGATTCGTTGTGCGATGGGCAAATGGTAATTCCCCGTCGCGAGTCGCACGTGCTAGCTCTGATTTGTTCACAGTTCAATGTCACATGGTGGGAGCCAAATTTAGAGACACTTCTCCGTCCTTCTTTCGTACCCGCAACTTAACATAGGAGCAAAGCAGAGCGTATCAAAAAATTTTCTGTGTTCCTGGTCAGCCCGGTCCGATGTTGAAGATGCTCTGGTGTCCTTTTTTAACTGCACGATTAAGCCTCACTGCAACCAAAATAGGAAGCGTGGGCATTTTGTGATCCATCATTTTGGAGCTTAGCCATAAAGCCCTGGGAGGGGTGTTCCATGTTTACCCCGCTATATAACATTTCGGCGGCGTTGCACAAGGAAACGGGGGGTTTCATGTGCATTAAATCTCGGAGGGCGCATAGAATAGAACAAGCCGGTCAATGAACATTAAGAGGCGCGCTGACTCGTAAGATGTTGTTTAAATGATGTAGATCAATTTTGTTTCCTGGAGAAGAAGGGCCGATTTATACCAGCCACTGCGGGCACATTCATAACTCTGGTTTGTGCTACCACGAACTCTACGAGAATTTGGCAGGTAAGGCACAGGGCACAGGTTTCTATTTTTCTTCCAGAACAGAAATAACCACTCCCTACCGCAAGATCAGCCGCACCTGCACGTACGTTTTATTGAGTAAAGTGTTGATGATCTTTTAGATATCGCGAATCGTTAGAACTGTGACTGTTGGAGTTCTATCCACCAACTAACTCTAGGCTTGAAACTCCATTTGGTAAAATTTTGTAGTATTTCACTTGGTGCCGCATTTCCCGTTCCTTGGTTCACAAAGAAGATATAGGGCCGAGACCTGATGATGACCAGGGGATAGAAGTGCTCAAAGATTGGACGGAAGTAGGTAGGTAGTATCTAGAGCTCAGAACGAACATCACATACACCCACACCTTTAGGCTGTGACGTCGGTTGTGGTTGTGCCGGAAATTGGTGATCTTGTCTCTATGTCCATCTCACAAAGTCCGACTAGACAAAGTCCAAGAAGATTCTTTATGATGATAGATGATGAGACTTCTATGATTCCCTAGTAAGTAGTGCACCAGTGGCGGTGGTTCCTTCCGTCTTGTGAAGTGGGTGCTCCGAAGGTTTCTTGGCTCGGGAGAGCCTCGGGCCTTTGAAAACCTGGGGGGAGGGGGTTTAGTTATGTGAGTAAGTGGATGGTGAGTCTGTCTCGGTCAACGTGCTTTCCGCTTTCCGGGACTGGGGAAAAGCCGGAGAACACGGAACGTAGTGGTGTTGAGTAGTGAATATGGAGGTAGTACGCGACAACGGGTCTTTATCCAGTTACAAAGATATTTTTCAAAAGCATGTTCTCGTCACATCTCTTATGAACATCGGGTGTAGGATAGCAAGATGGAAAGATGTGATAGAATGGCCTGGAGCCCTCCTGGGAAGTTATTATCAATATTGAAATTGAAATTACTGACCTTCTGTTTGTCTATGTACCCTACACAATTACAACCACGCGATGGCATCTCGTGTTGTTGGTGGAGAGAGATTGGGGCTGAATGTCCCTTTCATGCAGGATTGAAATGGCCCAACGCGCCATGGATCATGTTTGGTTCCACTGGAACTTTGGTTACTATCTCCCATGGGCGCAAGGTGATGCTATGTATATTCTGACTGGTGATTGTTGTAATATTGCTGCCACAAAGGCTCCAATGCCCCTCTCTTCCTCACACCCCCCCAGTAGCCAGGCACTTATGTAGACCCCTCCACCCCTGATCATACTATGGGAAAGGGGAAGCGGCTTAAGCTTGGCCGTCTGCGGGTCTGACGAAGTTAAAACCGCATATTTTGGGAATATATTCTTCTGTGATCTCAGCAAGTACTTGAAAAAGCACCTAAATACGCTTGCTCTTTCTGCTGCTGCTACTACCATCCTCGCACACACAGGTTTTAACAATAACTCAGTCTAGGTGAAGAGTCTTCCCCAGCTTCGTCATCCTTTACTTATTGCTCTTCTGTCATTTATTCACCTGTTGAACAGACGAATAATCTGCGATAGAAGAAGAAAAGAAAGCAAAAGAAAAGCAGCCATAAAGCCCACGATAATATCCGTGTGCCTGCACGTCCTCTATCACATTCAACCCAGCTTCAAATACTATAAGTGGATTCTTTTGTGAGTTGTGCATCTGCTACTGCTGTACACCCATCCAAGCAGCAAATCAGCCTTGAGCTGTCCTCGGACGCGCACAATCAAGTTTTCCGTTTGTTTGTAGCTTCCCCTCAAACGAAACCGGGCACGAATTCTGGCAAGATGGTGCTCCTCAACCTCCCCTTCCCAACTCGAAAGAAAACCAACAACTCCTCCAAGCCTATATCGCCAGTCCCAAGCCGATCAGGCTCGCCAAAACTCATGAACGAAAGTACCCTCGTTCTCAAGGCCACTGTACTCAGAGTATGTATATTAAACCAGATTTCGGATAGAAAACTGAAAGGCCCAGCATCTAACTTTAATACTTCGCGCAGGGCCGAGATCTAGCTCCTAAGGATAAGAATGGCTTCAGTGATCCCGTAAGTAGTCCCTCCATTCGCCACCCCACAACTTCCCCGCCCGCAAGCTGACTCTTCTAATCCCCATCAGTATATGGTCATATCGTTGGGTGAGTATCGCTCCCAGACTGAAGCGATGCCAAAAACCCTTGATCCTGAATGGTTCGACAACTTCGAAATACCGCTCAGCGGAGCCAACTCATGTATGTTGGAATGCGTTTGTTGGGACAAGGACCGGTTTGGAAAGGTTTGAATTACCCATGCACTCAGGGGATGGCGTTCGGATCGGGGAAAGGGGCGAACGATGATGATGCAGTAGAGCAATTCCTAGTTTCTGACATGTGAAGAGGGAATATAGGACTACATGGGCGAGTTCACAGTTCCTCTCGATGATTTTTTCTCAAATGGAAGAACAAGCCAAGAGGTCAGTCAGCACCTTAATTATCCATATGTTGGGGCCCCCGCTAACCCAACAACTCTTCTTTCAGCCCCGATGGTTCCCATTGAAGTCTAGCCGCAAAAAGGCCACAATTTCCGGGGAGATACAACTTCAACTCTGCCTTCTGGACACGTCTGATGATGCTGCAACCCCCGATCAAATCATGCAGAAATGGACGACATGGCTGAGCAATTTCAACGGAACCCCGAGTCCGAGCGCCTCTCCCAGTATCTATGAGCAGGACGACCCTCTTTCGCGGGATTTGGGTGATACTGGTCTTTCTGATGACGAAGAAGATATGTTAGGGCCAGATGGAAGTCGTTCTAAATTTGATAGGATAGGAACTACAGCTTCAATGGCTCCATCAATCGCCCCTTCGATCACCCCTTCAGTAATGAAGGGCAAATCAGGCAGCGACAAGAAGGGCCGTCACTATGAGCTATCCAGGGAGTCAGATGTTGTTGGCGTCGTTTTTCTGGAAATCAATTCTATCACCGATTTACCACCAGAGAAGAACAGTGAGTTGGGCTTTCATGGTGTCCATACAGAAAGTTGGCGGCTTGCTAACGAGAGATAGTGACGCGTACCGGTTTCGATATGGATCCTTTTGTTGTTGTCTCGCTGGGAAAGAAAACATACCGTACTAGACATATTCGACACTGTTTGAACCCCGTATACGACGAGAAAATGGTGTTCCAGGTTTTACGTCACGAGCAGAAATATTCTCTAAACATCGCAGTGGTAGACCGCGACAAGTTCTCATCAAATGATTTTGTAGCACAGACGAACTTTGCGTTACAAGAGATCATTTCCACGCAACCTACTGCGGACCCTCGGACGGGACTGTATAATCTTCGGGAGCCGTTGAAAGATGAGGTTCCACCTTCACCTATGACTCCGTCTGGCACTGGGAAGTCTCGTTTCCGGATACCATTACCTAGGTCATCCTCCGGAACGAACCTCTCTGCCGGTAAGAAGGGCCGTCCGGAACTTGAACGAAGAACTTCTACAAACTCATTGCGAAGTGTGGCAAGCGGTTTGCCATCTGATGGAACTTTGACTCCTGGTGATGAGAACGGTCCCACCCCGCCCGGGAACAAGATGGTGCAGATTAACAACGATTCTATGGACTATGATTTACAGCCGTACATATTGCCACTTCCTCTCAAAAATAAAGAGCGATGGGAAGATAAACATTTCCCGGAAATTAAGATTAAGGCGAAATACGTTCCATACCCTGCGCTTAGGCAGCAATTCTGGCGGGTCATGCTCAGGCAGTATGATGCAGACGACAGTGGCGAGATTAGCCGTGTAGAACTTACCACAATGCTTGATACCCTAGGGTCTACATTATCGGCCAACACGATTGATGGGTTCTTTGAGAGATTTAGGGAGGAGAATGGGGTTACAAATTTGGAAGACGTGGAGTTGAGTATCGATCAGGCGGTGATCTGTCTCGAGGACCAGCTTTCATCAACCACTCCAAAGACACCAAGGCATATCCCTTCTGCATCAGGAAGAGATGATTCAGGGAGGGATGACAGATCTCAAAAGTCGGATGACAGTACCAGCTCAAATACCCCGGCCGATCCAAGGAGTAGAAGCATGACATCTTTGCCGCCAACGCAAAATATCGGTGTGCTTGGTACTGCCGGAGAAGAGGGTATGATGCTCGGCGAAAATGACCTTGCAGATGAGAAGGCAGAGGAACATGTCATTCAAATCAAGGAGTGCCCGTTGTGCCATCAACCACGCCTTAATAAGAGATCTGAACAAGATATTGTGACACATCTGGCGACATGTGCATCGCAAGATTGGAGACAAGTTGATAAGCTTGTGATGGGGGGATTTGTGACATCTAGCCAGGCCCAACGCAAATGGTATTCCAAGGTCATCTCAAAAATATCATACGGGGGTTATAAGTTGGGCGCGAACTCGGCCAATATCTTGGTCCAGGACAGAATTACAGGTCAGATACAGGAGGAGCGTATGAGTGTCTATGTTCGTTTGGGTATCCGACTACTTTATAAGGGGCTTAGCAGCAGCAGCATGGAAAATAAGAAAAGTATATCACCTCAAGAACACACACCGCATTAGATCCACAAACTAATTTTTGCAGTTAAAAAACTACTATACTCACTTAGTGTTAAGCAAGGGAAGAAGTTTGATAATCCGGCTTCCGCCAGGGACATCAAGGGATTTATTGCTTTTCATCAGCTCGACCTTTCGGAAGTTCTTCTGCCATTGGACCAGTTCAAGACGTGGGCATGCTCTGATGATAATTGCAAGGAATTTACACTAACCAAACCCATAGATTTAATGAGTTTTTCTATCGTGCCCTTAAGCCCGGCGCACGCCCCTGCGCTTCGCCAGATGATCAGAGAGTCATTGTCTCCCCGGCAGATTGTAGGTCTGTGGTATTCAACCATATTGATGATGCAACAACAATCTGGATCAAGGGTCGGGAATTTACAATTAAGAGACTCCTCGGTGATGCATACCCAGACGATGCCAAGCGTTTTGAAAAGGGTGCATTAGGTATCTTCAGGTTGGCGCCACAAGATTACCATAGGTTCCACATTCCCGTTGATGGGGTTATGGGTGAGCCTAAGATGATTAAGGGAGAATACTATACTGTAAACCCGATGGCTATTCGATCTGCGTAAGTTGTCCTTGGTAATTGAGGATAAAGCCAGCGCTGACCATGAGATATAGACTCGATGTATACGGCGAAAACGTCCGTATCTGCGTTCCCATAGATTCTGTAGCGCACGGTAGGGTGATGGTAATCTGTGTTGGAGCCATGATGGTCGGCAGCACAGTCATCACAGCCAAGGCAGGATCCCAGGTTAAGCGTACCGACGAGCTTGGTTATTTCCAATTCGGCGGTAGTACTATCGTCTGCCTGTTTGAACCTGGCAAGATGGTTTTTGACGAGGACCTTATCGATAACTCGAAGACTGCATTGGAGACTTTGATCCGAGTGGGGATGAGCATTGGTCACATACCTGACACAGGTGCAGTGACAATGCGGAAAGAGAATGTGAGCCAGGAAGAGAGGATAGAGGCTCGCAGGAGAATCGAAGGCAGCTTGGCGCCATAAGCCACCAAGGTACACACACATTTTTAACATCCTGCCAAGATGTGTGTATTGACATGACTGGAATAGATCTTTCGTTCATCAAAAAGCGGGCTTATGAAAATTTTACGATTTAGAAAGTGTTCCTTGTCAGCTAAATAAGACATTATTTTGGAAGAGGGTCTAATGGATCTCTCTATACTTTTGTTGTGGAGTTGGTCAGGGGCTGTTTGAGACCGAATTGTAATCTTTTCTACTTTTTTTATTTTAGTTTTTCTCTTTCTTCTTTCTTCAATTTCGGGTTCGGCACAACTGTTGGCCCGTATAAATATGGGTGACAAAGGATTTTTATTCAACATGGAAGTTAGGTCCGCAGCAGGATGAGTGGTGTGTTTTCTTTGTGAGTTTTTTTTTTTAAGGTTTGTATACAGGTATGAGGCGTGGAGATTGGCATTTCAACAAGCAAGCAGGCGGAGGCATGGGTTGGATTAAGAGAGTTGGTACGAGGGGATAAGGAGGATGAAGGAAAGTCAGGTAGAAGAGATTTGTACCTGACCTGGTCATGTAACGAGACGAAACGAAATTCGGTGGATGTTCGTTTACGAAGCAGTTACAATGCACGCTGTAGTTAGGCCAAAATCGCCATTTAGTATCACTATGACAATTATTATTACCCCCATCCTGCGATAGTTAATAATTTACCCCAACTGCTACTGATTGTAATCGTGGTGAATTATCTAACCCAACGTTCTTGTGTGGGAGGCAAGGGCCGTGACAGGATGCACGCACACCAGCGTAAAATAAGCCCCAACCATGCTTGCGTTGCGGTTGACACGCCAAGAGAAAGTCATGCGGGTCGTCTTTGTTGAATCAAAACAAGCGGAAGCGCACAACGCGACACCCCAGCCTACCACGAACCCCATCATCGCCCACCATCGTTCTGTCAACGACAGCCATCGACACCCCCCTCCCCTCGGTCCTCGCCGCCTGACCGCCTCTGAGATATCACGACAACAACTTATCCGGACGATACCAGCATCCATAACCATAATACGAGTATAGCTTTTCAATAACAGGCAATTAGATAGGACAGAGGAGTGCAGTAGTTACATGTAGTGTTATCTATCACTTGGCCACCGACGACTCGACCCCCCCAGACCAGCAAGCTCAGTCAATAACAAACAGGCAATCGGCCATACACGTACCCCCTTAACCTTTAACAACCTTCAATACGCATACACCATCTCAACCTTCCAAGGTTTAGAACTTGTCGATAGCCTAGCTATCATCACCTCTACTCCAATCCCAATTCAACCCAAGCACAGCGCTACAATTGAGGCTCAACGATCACAACGACATTAATGCCCGTGCACACGACTGCGACACGACCACTGCAGACTCTCACACTCATGCCGACAAACACACGGCCGAAGCGAAAGAGCGCCACTGCCGACGAGGCCAACGGGGTGAAGGAAAGTGCGCCGGTGGAGCCGCCAAAGAAGAAGAAAAAGGGAAAGAAGGCTACGGATAAGGACAAGGAGGAGGATGTTAGTGGAGATAGGGATAAAGAGAAGGAGGTGGGGGAGAAACCGCCGAAGAAGGTGCGTTTTAAACTTTTTGACTTGGGGAGATTATTGTTTTTTCTGTTTTTTTTTGTTTTGTTTTGTTTTGTTTGGTCTCGTGAATTGAATATGGGGGCGGCTGTTTCATGGGCCGGGGGAGGAGGTATTATGATCAAGGAGGACCGGGAAGCTTAGGTTGAGATTGGTTTAAACGCTGACTTTCACAGAAACAAAAACGCACCAAGCCCGACATCCACGAAGACGAAGGCTTTCTCTTTCGCCCCCGCCCCCGTACACGCTCCTCCCTCGCCGCAAACGACGTCATCCTCCCCACTGCCCCTCCACCTCCACCACCACCCCCGGCCCCCGCCGTCGTAATCGAAATCCCTAAAAAGAAGAAGTCCGCCGCAACAATATCCCGGAAGCGTGTCCATGATTCTCCCCCGCCAATCGAGGTGTCCGAGTTCAAGGTCCGGAAAAAGATATCCCTCGTCGAAGCGGAGGCGGAGGAGGAAGCTTTAAATGTGAAGGAAAAGGAAAAGGAAAAAGGAAAAGAAAGGGAAAAGAAGCCGGCAAAGAAAGCGGCCAAGACTACGAAAGCTAAAGCCCCTTCTACCGTTACGCCTACGCCGGTAATACCAATAGTGTCACCCCCACGGATAGCACCTGGGGGTAGTAGTACGAAGATGATACTGCCCGTGTCCGATACGCCAATTATTAGGCGGAACCAGCAGATGCGAAAGGGTGGTGATCGACGGAGCAGTGTAGGGCTGAGAGGTCGAAGGGCGAGCTCGTTGATGGAGACAGGGGTTCTCGGTATGTCTCTTCGTGTTCTGTGTGATGGAGGTATGGTACGGTGGAGTGGGGTGATTGGGGCTGATATCGGGTGTGTGTGTTTGTAGCGGAACCACATTCGTCCATTGAGCCAGGCGAGTACTATAAGCACATCAACGATGGAATGATGGAGCCAAACCGAATGAAGCAG
This sequence comes from Morchella rufobrunnea, assembly GCA_024713595.1. Classification (NCBI taxonomy): domain Eukaryota; kingdom Fungi; phylum Ascomycota; class Pezizomycetes; order Pezizales; family Morchellaceae; genus Morchella; species Morchella rufobrunnea. The sequence continues at coordinate 1,464,612 of JAMGYT010000006.1, forward strand.
CTCCTGGCATGGTGCGGACGAAAAGCGATAAGTATGGGCGATGGAAGGACGGCAGACGCTAATGCGGCGGCTGTGGGTGAGTTTTTATTGATTTCCCTTTTAAGTTGTGAATCCAGAGACCTAGATGACCGGAATGGACTGAAAGAGGAGGAATTGGTAATGGAAAGATATCCCGGGAATCATGGGGGTATCAGGAGAAAACTGGACCTTGATATTTAATTTTGACGCTTTTGCGGAAATCCTTGATATCCTTGATATCCTCTCATTCTTTCTACTTGCTCGGGATATTTCCTCGAGCTTTGGGGGGGGGGGGTATTGGAGGGTTTTCTTTTTCTTTTTCTTTTTTGACACTGATAAAGGGTTTCGGGAAATTCGGACACTAAATCTCACTCGCAGTTGCTGTGGCGCAAATGTTGGTTGGGTTAGTGTCTGAATTTTCGGATTTTTGCTTTTCAGGAGAATAACTAGAGATCTCTAGTGTTATGAGGGTATCATAACGGACTGGTTCGTCGCGGGTTTATAATGCCTGATTTCTGATGTATATCGGAAGTTGGGTTGGTATTATATTTTATAAATTTGCGGTGAACCGGGCTACAGGGGTATTAGAGAGCTCCAGGTATCCGCAAACATTTGCTGGATTTAATCTCTGAATTCTCTGGAGAGAACAGCTGAAGCCCTCCACTCCTCCAAGGCTACCATACTAGGCCGCTTTATCGCGACTTTATACTGTCTACCCCATCCCTCATACCCAAATAACCGGCATCATAAATCTACGATGAATCCAAGCTTCCGAGTGTTTTCCGGTCATCATTGGTCTTGGAATATTAGTAATGCTAGCTTGTCCGAATACTAACTTGATCTCATCTACAGCCCGAATAATCAAGGAAGACGTCCTTGCCACCGTCATCTCAGATCCTGCAGTCTCAAACTGGTTCACTGAGGTAAGTCCTCCATCATCCTTCAGGCCTAGGCATAACGGAGAGCTAACGCTTTCATAAAGCAACGGCCCAAAGACGAACAGCGACCACCCAATCCCCGCAATGTTGATAATCTTGCCAAGGTTGCTGCCATAGAAGCAAACCTCGCAAAGTACTTCCCCTCCCCATTTCCTGCACTCCGATCATTGACCCCAACACCAACTAACCCCCAAATAGACTCCTAGCAGAAAAGGCCAAATGGAAATCCCTCCTCAAAACAGACGTGAAGAGCACCCTCTCGCTCTCCGGTGGGCCAGACATGAATTCCCTCTTACAGCCATCCGAGGCGGCCTTTGCGGCATCAATGCAATCCCAGGACCTTCTGGCGGAAGCCAGGGGTTTGGTAAAAAGCCATAGTGGTGAACTCGAGTTTCGCGTAGACCAGCTCCTCGATGGCGTCCATAAGCTGGATCGGTATGCGACTGCTGCGGATCGGATGGCGGGAAGAGTGCTGATGGAGGCGGAGGAAACGCTGGAGAAGCGGGAGGAGAGGGTTAGGAGCAAGGAGGGAACGGAGAAACTGCCGATCAGAGAGGTGTTGAGGAGTATTGCAAGGATGGAACGATAGTGTGGGGTTTTTATATTGATGTCTTGGCCTCTTTGGTTCTTCTTGTGCTCTCTCTCTCTCTCTCTCTCTTTTTTTTTGGTTCTTGAGTTAGTAATGTACAGAACTAGGATTCACCTCTTTCTCTTTTGCTGTTTTCTTCTTGAGTTCTCTGCGTGCATTTTGTTTGCTTATTGATCGATTACTTGGGCGGTGGTTTACGTTCGTTGGGGAGTTATGGCTGTCTGTCGTCGGTTTGGCTGGCTGGCTGTGGTGGCTGGGCAATCGGGCAGGTAGTGGGCGTTTGGGTTTCATGGTTCTGTTCTGCTGCATTGGCTTCTACAACGTTATGTTTCTTTTCTACTATTACTACTACTCTTACTAAACTAAACTAACTAAACTAAATGATGTGTCCAAGTACCTATTTTGTTCTCTACTATGCTTTTCAAAAGCCCCCCCCCCTCCAGTCCCATGCCTATCCATCCCCACGTCTTTGGGCTGTGGGTTATGTAGAGTAGGCAGGTATCTACAAGCTTAACTCTCCCTTTCTCTACCATTGGCCTGCTAGCTAGCTCTCCCCAGGCCAGTATCTACCTATGTACCTACCTACATACATACATATACATACACAGACAGAGCGTACCTACATGAGATCCTCCACAACAAACATAAAACACCCCTCAATTCCCCCCCAATATCCACCCACCCACCCACCCACCCAACACTACGGAGACCGGCGGCAACCCCGCCTATCCCTCACCTCCCACCGCCTGCATAAAAACATAAAACGAAACCTTCCCCCCCCCCCCCCCCAACTGCATAAATCCACTCTACAATATGATATATGACCTCCCGAAATAGCCGCATCGGAATCGATCGCACTCCGCATCGCATCGGTGGTGGGCTGGGCGCCCCAATCAGCGCTCAGCATGGAGATCAGCACATACCCATACCGTACCCGCTCGGTGGTGGTGGTGGTGCGCGCACCGCCTCCGGTCAGGATGGCGTAGGTGGGTAGGTAGGTAGGGAAGCAGAGAGGATGATGAAGGGTGGGGGTGGGTTATTGCCGGGGAGGGTTTAGGTTTTTTGTTTTGTTTTGTTTACTTGTGTGGATTGTTAATCTACTGTGTTACTTCTTTTATTGTATCTAGGGAGGGAAGGGGGTGGTGGTAGAGGAGGAGAGGGGAAAGTGCTGGACGGTATCTAGCTACATGTAGGGTAAAGAGATATGCTGTGGACGTTAATAAATGTCTGGGAGAAGAAAACGTAGGGTTAGACAGCTGGCTGCTAGATTGATAGATACAGATGATTACAGATAGATATGTAGATACAGTAGATATGGCGATATGGGCAGATGTAGATATATAACTCAATATCTACACTAGGCCTATGCTCAAGCTCCCCCCCCCCCTTCTTCCCCAAGTTTGTCACTCAAACACAAACTACATATCCAGGAAGTAGGGGTCAAGTATCTATCTCTATGTAATCTTGCAGCGCAAAACTCCCCAAACGGGTTGTGTGGAAACCCGCAAAGGAACGATGTGATCGAGATTGGGCGATTTGCGCCCGATGTACCGGGGGGGGGCCCTCCAGTGACAGGCCAGGCCAGTTCATCCATCCAGCCAGTCAGTCAAACCCAGGCAGGCCAGATTCAAATGTCGGTTTGGGTGGAGAGATGTGATGTGATGTGATGTGATGTGGGTGAATAGTAATCAGAATCAATCTCTGTCACGGTAGATGTGAGATGGTAGATGGGGATGGGATTTTTATTTTTATTTTTATTTTTTTTTAGGGGGGGGGGGGGGGGGAGATTAGGATTAGACTACGTTACTTGACTCTGGAGTATGTTGGCGAGTTGGGTTGTGGCCGTTACATGTAATGTAGTCAACGGCCGCGGTGCATCAGCTATGTCATTGATAGAGAGTAGCTAAAGTAGATATGTAAGTACATGTAGGTAGGTGTGTACTGCCTCTCCCCCCCCCAAACTCTTTCACCTCCCCGTACTCTCCATCTATGATCTATCCTATCCAAGAGGACAGGCAGGCAGGCAGATGCTGACACTGAGGTTGGCTGGCCGAGGAGAGACAGAGCTAACTGCCCCTTTCGTCCCATCTCCCTGGTCGGGCTGGCCATCTATATGCCATGTCGACTCGTATGGAGGGCAGATACATAGATGGGATGATCCCCGGTTATGCTTACACGAGTGACAGGAAGGGGGAAGAGGGGGGGGGGTGCAGAGCGGAGAACAAAGATGGAATGGGTTTGAAAGGCTGGCTACACGCATACAGTCGAGTCTTCTCCCGCTACTGCTGCTGCTTTCCGCGGGCGCTCGTTCGTTGCACGCCTGGGGATTGTGCTGCGCCGAAAAACGGTGGTTAATGTTGGAGGAACGGCCATCACATTACAGCAAATCACATCACATCCGTTCATTTCCCCTTCCCTTCCTTACCCCCCCCCATCCTTCCATCCATCCATACATCCATACATACATCCATACATACATACATACATACATACATACATACATACATACATACATACATACATGTCCCTAGGAGGTAGGTAGGAAGTGGAGGGGGAGGTAGAACGGCGAAGTAGAAGGAGAAGGGGACGGGGATGGGGATGGGGAAGGGGGAACGGTCAAAACAAACAAAACGGCAATAATAATAATAATGATGGTAATAATAAAAAAAACACTCACAAACATCTGCGACCCTGATAGCCGCATACAAACCTCATATGAGATGTGAACCCTATCTAAAAAGCCAGGAAGTCGCATAGAGTAGACTTAGACTACCGCGCGCGCGCGGAGATAAGCAGTCCGCAGCCTAGTGGTACTCGAGGTAGGTACTCTAGGTAGAACAACAAATGAGTTACTCTCTCATCCACTGTGTCGGGTGTGTCGGGTCCGTATCTAATCCCAGGGAGTTGTTGAAAGGAAAAAAAAATAAAAAAATAAAAAAATAAAAAAAAATAGACTGCCGCTTAGACCCCCTCACGCTCAGAAAAAAAATTGTGGCCTGATCTGAGATCCGGCTCCTCTTGCCTCACCTTCCCTCTACCACAATCCCCCTTCGCAACTCACGGACTGCGGGTTTTCCGATTCGATTCAGACACCCGGGGTAGGGAGGGAGATTTGGGATCTAAGGGCTGCTGGCTTGGTGGCTGTGACCTGCTTTGCCGAGATTGTGTGCGAGTGGCGGAGAGAGAGAGGAGGGATGATCATGTAAGTGTATCATTTGGAGGTTGTATTGTACCTGGGGTTCCGCTGCCAGAAAGAGAGAGAGAGTACCAGGTAAATTCCAGCAAGAAAGATGGGGAGAAGAAGGTGAGAGGGGAAAGAGATTGGAACATGAAGCAGAAATTTACCTTCTCTGCTGTGCCTACAGAATGAAGGCCGATACTAACATCTCTTGTATGTCATGTAATATTCTCGAATATAAATAAACATAAACATACCCTCTCCAAACCCCTGTCTTCAACCATCACCCTACTGAAACCCAACAACAGCAACAACAGCAACAACAGTTGTCAATGACTAGTAGAACAGACAGAACCTCGGTCAGTCAGTCGCTCGGTCTTCTGTCATGTCAATCATCTCTTCTTCAAAACCCCTACATGTCTCCTACCCCAGCACATCCTACCCCGGGGGGGCTTGCCTGCCGGTTATCTGAAATCTCGGATCTGGAGGGTGATCGGGATGGGTGTGGTGGGTAACTTGACCCGGGGTGTGGGCTGCGCAAGAGCTCGCGCGATGGGGTGTTCCGCAAGAGTAACCGCACACCTTGTGAGCTGACTTTGACAGGTAATCCGTCATGATGAAAAATTTGCAGATCCGAGAGAAAGAGGGCAAAAGCCTTGAGTGATATTCCCCTAATAGCTACTAAAACTGGGTTAGAGACCGTGTAACGTCGTCCACTGGAAGAGGGAGGGGGAAATAATAATTAAAAAAAAAAAAATAAAAATAAAAAAAATAAATAAAGAAAGGAAAAAAAAAAAAAGACAAGAGGAAAAACCCCCTGCACGCACGCCCCCACCATTGAATTTGGGTTGGGAAGCGCGTATGGCGTTCGACGATGGGAGATCGTCGCCAACAACAGCCCAGCGAAAGGAAGGAAAGGGGAAAGAAAGAAAGTAAAAAATGGGCTGGAGCGCGAGCGTGCGCGGAGATCACAGCTAGACCCAAAGACAGGAGGATCTCTTGGGTGTAATTGATCTCATCTCCAACTGCCTAGGTACCATTATCTAATAGACTCCCAAAAAGAAAAAAGGCATATGTGGTGAATGAGTGGGAAACTGCACGAAAATCGCCCGCATAAGGGGGTGGTGAGTGTGAGGGAGATTGAGATTGAGATTGAGATTGACGGACATGCCAGCCAGCCAATTCAGCCCCAGTTGAAATTACTGCTTTTTTGGCTTCTGTTTCCCTTTTTGAGCCTGTTTCTGTTTCTGATGTTTTCTGTATTTCCTTGCTTTTTTGACTGCTTCTTGGTCCCACTGAAGGCACTGACTGACCAATTTCCTGGGTTTTTCGCGTGGCTGGCTGATGTGATAGAAGCTTCGATTAGATGGAGAAACTCCCAGATCTGGGCCCGGTTTTTTCCTCTCGCTTTTTCGCTTTTGTTGGGCCGGATGGATCATGGATCAATCTGTATGGCCCGTAACGGCGCTCCCCGTAGAAAAGTAGATATCTGGGCTGGATAGAGATAAAGGCAGCAGCCTGGAAAGCCTTGGGTAAATGAAAAAAACGTTTCCCCCCTCTTCCCGTGCTCCCCACAGCCGCCTCCGCCTGATGTGAAGACTTTATGCCTTACATTCCCAGCTGGTCTGTGTTGCGCGCGGAGTATGCCAGAAAGCTGGGACTACTATTATGTACGTACTTAGAGGCTACTGGAGCAGGAACTGTCATGTCAATTCATGTATCTGCTCGTATTTGAGTGCCCCTTTCATTTCAATTCTTTTCGTTCTAACGTTACTGTACCAACTCACACTCTTACTCATGAATCAGCGAACCCATGCAAGTGTGGTCCAGTTGCAGCACCGGTAGAGGAAGTGAGGTAGGTATGTTACCGGGTCTTAATTGATTCTATTTTTCTTTTTTTTTTACGGGATCATAAAGTATCATCTGGCTCAGCCCGGGCAATCTCCAATTGGCCCATCAGCCTACATGCCATGCCAAGGAGAGGGAGCGAGGGGAAGGGGGGCGCCGGGTGAATCCGAAAAGGCGATTTGCGAGCTTTTTTGATCAAGCGAAGAGACACGAGATCTTGGGAAAGGTCCATCACCAGTTTCTTCCGAAAAAGGAAAAAAGCAAAACATCCAGCAGCACCCATTAGGGTCACAGCAGATCACACGTCTAGGGGCACACTCATAAAAAGTGACAGAATTCAGCTGAATGGATTGGACCTGGACCCGGGGTGTGGTGGGTGGGTGGTGGATGGTGATTGGTGGTGAGCTGTAGATGCGTCAACGCATCTACTTTTGGCCCATTCCCGGCGGGTCGAAACCGCTTGTCGATGAAATCGATCACGGTTGCGCGTGGAGTGGATGGTGGAGGGTAGGGGCACTAGCGTGTTTAGCGTAATGTAACGCCTTTTTTGCGAGGTGGGAGTGCTAGGCTGGGGCTAACCTCCATCTGCTGCCCATGATCCCAGGCCCAAGGACCACCAACTCTCTCCGCAATCCATCCTGTGGCCGCCGAAGCGTCTAGTAAACTTAGCTAGACTATATTTACGAGACCCGCTGAAGCCGTGAGGCATGAGGAGAGGAGGGCAAGGGTCATGAATTGTGAATTGTTCACTTCGGCGCCCTCGAACAGAACATGAACTGGACTGAATGGTGGTTTTTTTTCCCTCTTTTTTTTTTTCCTTTCTTTTTTTAGTTTCTTTTCTTTTTATGATGGTACTGGGGTGTCTTTTTTTTTTTTGCTTTGCTTTCTTTTTTCTTTCCTTTTTGTGGGGAGAAGGGGTTCCACCAATCCAATTGATATTCCCATTCTAGCCGCCTTGAGGAGCTAGATGTAGGAGGAATGGTAGGCCGGAGGGGAGTGGGAAGGCGGTGGAGTAGGAGATATAAAATAGGAATGGTAATAGCAATAATAATAGACCTGGCCTCCCTACGCAACTAAACCCACCTCATGATCTCCGCCGGCGGTGGGTTTATCAGGAATTTTTTTTTTTTTTTCCCTTTCGTTCTTGCGCGTGAGATCGGCACACTTTTTAAACAGGAATTAGAGTAGGAGGTAGGGGTGTGAAGGGGAAAAAGGGAGGGGAGTGTCAAATCGTCGATGTAGGCCGTTTGATCCCCGGCCCTGGTATACCCTGTTGCCTTGAACGGTTTCTGCTGAGTTTTTGTTTTGGCGCCTGGGTTACGTAGGAAGAAGAAGAGAAGGGGGGTGGGTGGGTATTGAGGTAGGTACCATAGCCTACAGGTACCGTAGGTACATGCTTGGTACATTTTGTGATGTGATGTAGTAGAGCGGAGGACGTTCCTGCCAGTGGAGATGTATGTAGGTGTAAAGGAAGGAAGAAGGGGAGAAGCTGTCTGTATTCATCATCATGTCAGCTCCATCGTGTTGGTTGGATGGATTTCATGTTCTGTTTTAAACCTTTGACCGTTTCTGCTCAGATGTCAAAGGGAAGCAAGCACATACCCAACTGCCACATACATGCACATAACTAGCAGCTAATATGTATCTGGAATTGGGTTATTGGGTTACTATCTGTTCGTCATTCTGACTTACCCATTTGACCCTGTCCATACCGTGTGGCGGCTGTGTGGCTACGTTTTAGAGATGTGTTTTATGGGGGCGCTAGTAGCAATTGGAGCGAACGATTTGAGAGAGAGAGAGGGGGGGAGAGGGAGAGAGAGAGAGAGGGAGAGGGAGTAGAGAGTAGGGGCAAAAGGGAAGGCAAGTGTGAGATCTCTTACTCCGCATACTCCCTATCTGTCAATTTTGCCAGTTCTCTCCACTTTAGTTCTCTCTACGCATGCAAGAGATTAATCCTCGATTTTCCTCTCCACTTCATATCTCGGTTCCTCACGAAACACCCTGCATTAGCTAGTTTGCTAGTCATAGCTATATTTCTCCATCTAGCACTTCCATTTGCTTCCCCGTCTTGCGCAGATCTGTTGCTTATTGCTTGATTTTTGAAAGTAACTATTCCCGGGGTGGTTTCTATTTATTGTCTGGTTTCGTAGTAGTTTCTCAGATGGGCCTCTTAGTTGTTTTGTTTTTTTTCTTCCATTTTCTTTCCTTGTCTCATCTGAAGGAAGAATGAGAGGAAAAGAAAGAAGCTGTGTACCGTAGGTACATTACATACATATGTCAGTAAAATCATTTCAATATTTTTTTTTTTTTTACCTATCCACTCATCCACATCCATATCCATCCATCCACCCACCTTAAAGCAGAACTTGGACCCCAAGAAAAGAAAGTCGCTGTCATCATCTCGATCTAATAATCCCAGCCCGCCTCGCTCGGGTCCTTCCATTGTTCGTTGTTCTCCTCTGACCAGCCATCACATCTTTCTCTCACACTTTCACTGTAGACTGCGCTGCTTCTGCTTCTGCTTCTGCTTCTGCTTCTGCTTCTGCTGCTGCTTCTGCTTCATACATACATACACATACATCCCACACTCCACTCCCCATACCCATACCGACGAAGACATAGGCACACCTTCTCACTTACCCACACCCACACAAATACTTTCTCACCGTACCTACCGTACTTTCCGTTCTAGTCGGTTCAGTACCCACATACATACATACATACCATACCTTACTACTTCTTGCGCTCTCACTTTCCCTCCACACTCGTCCAGATCAAGAGAACTACCACCCCCAAATTCGTCAATTACTTCTTCTGCCGTCCCGGGTGTCTCCTTCATCTGTTGGTCCGACTATCCCTCATATCCACACCCCCCCCCCCCCCCGCTTGCCTCTTCTTCTAGACTGCCGCGCTCTTGCTCATTGATTTTCCCGAGTGAGTGTAAAAGTAAGTCTACATAATATTCCTCACCTCACAATCACCATTACCACCTCCACAACCACCACCACCACACCCCCCCCCCCCCCAACTCTTTATATCACATCCAGACAGAAACCTCCCCGGTGCCGCTGTTAGATCGTTGGATCGATCTCTAGTCTCGCTAGGCTCAACCCACCACCACACACACCACACCCTAACTTAACTCAACCCTTCCCACCTCCCACCTCCCACTTACCTGCCACTGCCACTCACTCACCCACTCCCCGCAAAAAAGCTTCATATGCTCACAAAGGTCCCCCCTTACCAGGAGCAGACATAGATAGAAGCAACAGAAGTGCGAGCTTCCGCCACCTGTTCGCATAACATAATACCTACTTATCCCCAGGTTCGCCCATCTGTAGTCGCAGACATTCGTTTGTTACTCCCACATCCGATCAACTACATAACCACCCACCTATCCCAACGTCACGCCTGGCCTTCTTTACAATCAGCCAGGAACCAAGATAATAGAACACATCAGGGTTGTGTTTTTGTTGTTGCTGTTGTTATTATTGCATTCGACGTTGTCATTGTTATTAGTACACTAGTACACTAGTAGTTCGATTCAGACACTTACCGGGACACGGTACCTACCTTTAACTTCAGAACCTACACTCGTCTACTCTTGCTGGTTTATTGCTGCGTTGGTAACTAGCCCTTGAAAACTTTGTGACGGCTGAAGTTTCATCATCCTCAGTATAATCATAGAGACATACTAAAACTAAAACCTTTTTTTTTTTCTTTTCGCAGATTGCATCAATTCGCCTGCTTACAGTGTCCGCGGTAATTTTAAGGCTGAGTCGTTGTAGTTAGCCTTTTCGTCGCCGTCGTTCACCACGACCACCCCCCCCCCCTCCCCCCAATTAACCCACGATCCAGCCAGCCCTTGAGCTCTAGTAACACACTAGTCTCAGCTAACGGCGGCTCGCCTCCCGCCTTATACAAGAAAGTTACCTCCATCTCGAGATAAGCCTTCAACATTCTTCCCTCCGTGAACCCGTTATCACCTCCTTTGTCTCCCGCCACAGGCATGGAGTCATCGGAAAACAGAAGGCAGAGGTACGTAAAGAGCCATAGTTATCCAATAACCCCCTTCCCTTCCTCTCATCCGTACTCCGCCCCGCCTCATACACTCATTCTCTCCTGCCCCAATCTATTCTGCCTTTAAACATTACACATTCTCCTGCATATTCATACCTCTCTATGCTTTACCTCTTTACTCCTCGCTAGGTAGAGTCGACGTGATGAATACGCTTTTTCAAGGGCTTCAACTACACAAGACGCAAGGATACCTTTAAAAGCCAAACAGACCTAGGCCTAACATTAATCTTTTAGTGATACTCTGCCATCCATGGCCGCCTCATACGACAATTTCGACAGGTTATCGAGGGAGGGTGCTCAATATCACCAGCGGCACCCGTCGATAGCTCGCAATAGCATCTCAGCAGCCTCGCCTGTTAGCCCAACAACCACATTCGGTCCGCCACCGCCCCTAGGGCCCTTCCCACCGCCATCGTCATCACATGCAAATAGCGGCTACCATACACCTCCAGACTCGCGGAAAACATCGAGGAATGAGGATTGCAGGCAGACTCTGCCACCGCTAGTGGAGGGAAGACAGTCGTTACCATCATTATCGGAGGCTCTATATAAGGATGATAGGTCATTCCCAGCCGTGTCGCCAATGCAGACACCGCCTCTAGGTCAAGGTTCATTCTCGGGCCCTTCAGGTTCACACCCAGACTCGATGCCAAGGAGCCAACCAGAGACACTCCCTAGCGTGCAGGCGCTACCGCTTTCAGGCTCAAATTCAAGTTCATTATACTCACATCCACCGGGTTTGCCTCCTCCTCCTCCAGCGCCGCAGAACTCAACAGGTCCTGGCCCTATTCACAGCCACGAACCGTATAATCGACGAAACAGCCAAGAGCATTCAAGGACTTTACCGCCTAACCCTTATGCAGCACCTCCACCACCTGTTATTCCTAGAGTTCAATCCAACGATCCGTACCCAGGACCAGTGAACGGACACCCCCCATTCCAATCGCCGCACTCATATCCTCCGCCTCCGCCGCATCATATCTCGTCTCCACAATATCCGCCAACGCCCTCGTACAGCAACGGTAGCAGCTCATCGCAGCAGTACCCATTCCCCCAACATTCGGGTGCTCCAACACCACAGTCAACATATCAGTCCCACCCGCAACCCCCACATTCAACAACACCGTATTCATATCCTCCGCGAGATGGATATCCTCCGCATGATCCACCGCAAACGTCACCTGGTTCAGGGGGGGGTATGAAGAGGAATTATGGGTCTACAATAGAGAGGGCGCTTTCGATTTCGACATTACGAAGAGACTTTGATTTGGTAAGGGTTTAAGGATCGCATATATTGGAAAAAATTCTAACATTTTGCTCTTTTACAGACCAAAGATAACTCGTCGAGAATCTACTATATTGTACAGAACTGCCAAGATGTCGCCAAAAACCTCCAACCTAACTTTCTGGATCACTGTTCGAGGGAATTGGCGGAGGCGGTTGATTGCTCAAACCGGACTACTGAGGCTCTGAGAAGCTGCCAGCAGGTGTTCCAGGAATTATGTGCGAAGGAATATGCGGAGCAAAATACACAGAGGGTGAACACCAATCATTCATCGGACTATGGGGGCGACGACAGCCATGGATATGCGGATGATACCAGGTCAAACGGATCAGCGCAACCCGATGCCAAGAAAATCCGGAGAGGCGTGAGTGCTCTTGTGTGCCCAAATTAGTTTTCGTTGTAGTTCTCATCCCCGCTGACCTGAAACAGCGGGCTGCACCACCCGGGCGCTGTCATAGCTGCCATCGGGCCGAGACACCTGAGTGGAGAAGAGGACCTGATGGTGCCAGAACGCTTTGTAATGCTTGCGGACTACGTATGTCGCATGGACTCTTTGAAATTTTCTTTTATTAGGGGAAATAGGAGAATCGCTGTACTGACTTGAACGAATTGAAACAGATTACGCTAAGCTCACCAGAAAATTGAGCAAATCCAACATGAACACGAACGGAAGCGGACAAATAGCGGGAAGGAACGCACCAAATTCGCCCCTGCCATAGCGAGAGAGTGTGAGAAAAACCAGCCACATTTTTTTCTCAATGTTTACTTTTTCTTATTGCCGATGGTCTCTTTTTCCTTTTTTGCATTTGATGACGGTGTGTGGTGCCATGCTACCCAATAAACCCCTGGCTAGGCCAGGCTCGTTTTTTGTTTTCTATTCATGGGGGTCTGGGGCGTTCTTCATGATCATGATTTTTCTTGTAGCGGTGTTATATTTTCTTTTCTATTTTGATCTGGCCTGCTTTTATTGTCAATTGTTTCTTCTTCGCATCTGCGATTTGTTCAACGCTGATATTTAAACGGATCTCGCTTTTCTTTTTTTTTTTTTTATTTCACTTTTTCATTTGTACGGATCTTATTACCTTCATATCAAACCCGCTCGCGGCGAACGGGCAATTCACTTCACTCATCTTTTTTTTTTTTTTTTTTTTTTTTTTCCATTTCCCGCTCACTCCAATTGATCAGTTAACCTGCAGAAAACTGGGTTCTGGGTCTTTGTATTGTGCAACTTCTTTTCTTGGGGGCTCTTTTTTTCTTTCCTTTGTCACTTCTACTTTCTACAGGTAACTTAAAGCTTCTTTTTAACTTTTTTGGCATCGAAATGTATATCGCATTTATTCTGGGTTAGGAAATAGGACACTAGGGTATTAAGAAGTCAACTAAAGCAGTTTCAGGCAGGAGAGAGCCGCCAGTAAAGTGATGACAGTCTGTACGACTCTCCGCCAGTGTGGCTCTCAATCGATCTGTTACCAAGTTTTTTTTTTTTTTTTTTTTTCTTTTTTTTTTTTTTTCTGCTATGGATATGATAACCCCCCACCCAGGTAAGGTAAGTAAATCAGGGGATCTCATTTCCCATTTTCCTTCCCCACTAATCACTACCGTAACAATTGCCATGTTTTCCGCCTCTCTCCGCCATCCGCCGCCAGACAGTCAGAATTGCAAGGGACCAAGATTAATAGTAATCATCCAGTGGTAGAGCAGTTCAGTCTGAGACCTCTCAAACAAGCCCCGAAGAAGAGAGAGGGAAAAAAAAAAAAAAAAAAAAAGTAATATGGGGGGTGGAGGAGGAAAGGGTGGGGGACGAATATAGCAACCTACCCGCAGTGGGGGAACGTCCGTCGCCTAGACCACTCTCAGGGCTGCCACGCGAGCGAAAGGCCCGGTTTTCTTGGCGAAGAGGATGGTAAGAACGAAAAAGCTTAGCGGAGGCCAGGCTAGTTGGTCTTGTCATAGCGTTTCATCGCCGGCGGGTACGAGAAGGGGGGCGAAACGGAAATGAAAAATATGGAACTTGTTAGGTTGTAAGGGTTGTGAAGTGAGGTGAGGTGAGGTGATGTTGGGATGTGGGTTAGGGTTGGTGGGAGACTGGACAATTGATGGTGAATCTGCCAGGGGAAAAAAAGGGAATGACAAGAGGGGGCGGGGCGGGGGACGGGTGAGGGATCGTCAGATTCAATTCGGCATTTTGGAGATTGAGATTGATAATTGATAGCTGCGCAAGATGATATCAATGCGAAAGACACTACAACTAATAATACCTCTATTATTATATGCACTTCTACCTAGAAGACGTTTTAGAGCTTTGTTTTGCTTTTTTGATAGTCAAATAGTGATAATGACAACTGTACATGGGAGTTAGTTGTTTGGAACATTTTTTGCTTTATGTGCCCTGTGGTTTCTTTATTTCTTTTTTTTTGTGTTCTACTGCCGACCTGACTGTTCGAATGACTGGTCTGAAAGCGCACACAGCCGGCGGTAGTAGTGGTGGTGGTAGTTGTTGAGTAGTAATAATTGGAAATAGTTAACTTAGTAAGGGTGTATGTAATAAGATTAGGCTAGCCCCCCCCATGTAGGTAACTGCTTTTCTTACTATTTATTGTTCCGCGGGACAACGCACGATATGCGATTCGCGAGGGAGATGTGTATCTGGAGTCAGGGAAATCAATTTCCCCGGTCAATAGGTATATAGTAGTTCATGTAGGAGATTAATTAATGATCAAAAAATAAATGAAGAAAGGGAAGGCGCGGTAGTACAGTTTGAAGGGTACAGTGTGAGATGTGATATGGGGGGAGGAAGCATTTTGATTGATTGCAGCAAGGAGGATTTCCACGATCGGTTCGATTCGCCCGGCGCGAGCGGGGGGAAGGGGGGTATATAGGTTTTCCAGTATAGAGCGGGTTTTGATCAGTTTGGGGTGGAGCACCGCTCGAACAGTGATCTCAGTCAGAAAAGAAACCAGATGAGCATCTAGCCTGCTAAAGGAAACAAAGGAACACCAGGTTGTCTACTGGCATGTGAGAGGAGTAGCTTTTCACTCAATGATAGCCCCTAGGTGGTGTATCTAAGCTTGCAATGCATGTGGTTGAGGGAAGATAGGGTGGCCCACGTTGGAATTCCCGATTTTTCTTCCCAGGATAATGACCCCTTCCGACGGTGCCTTTTCAAGTTTGGCTCGATCCTTCATCGTGGCGGCTGGCTGTCCTAAGAAGTCATGGAGTGCGCTGTGGAGTGACTGAACCAGCTAATCAGCACCAGTGAGGACCTGCCTGCCTGCTCATTGGGGAATCCATGTGTTTGGTATCCGGTGTAAGGTTATGTAGGTATGGTTTCTGTTTGGTTGGCTAATTATGGGTTGGCGGCCGCCTTCCTTCGCTACACATTCCAGCACCAAACTGTACGAATAATCCCGCACCGAGTTGGAGTAGGACCCCCGTAAGCAAGATTGCCGAGCCGATACAGCTTGTGCATACAAAGCGGGCACGAATTATGCCGTCTCATCCTTTCACCATATGAACAGTTAAGTGGGGTACGTTGTGGCGCTAACATGATGATGTGTATGGCGTGTCACTCATGAGACGAGGAGGCCAGTCCGTCAGACTTTCTCGTATTTTGCCGCATGAGTACTTTGTGTGATGGTGATGATAGGGTTACCTTCTTCGAGGAGTTTACTTGGAACCTTGAGCTCGGAATGCCTCATGGAGCGGTGAGGATGCAAGTGATATTCAGACCGTTTGATATCATCTGGGCCGCCCATAGCTGGAACTCATTCCATCGTGCAGCATAACCTTGTAGAAGGAAGGAAGAGGATGCAAGGATGCATTGCATTGAAGAGGGGGGGTAGAGTGGGAAGAAAGTCAATGGAAGTTGGATGAACTGACGGTTAGAGGCTGAGTCTGAGTGTTAAGAGCGGATATTTCCTGGATCCTTAGATTAGACATGCATGTAGATAGAGTGTGCGCGTATGCTGAAGACTCTCAGGTGGAGTACGTACACATACAAATATTAGTTATCAGGCCAGAGGTGGCTGAAGATTGGTTCCGTACCATCAAAAGAAGCAGAAGCTAGCTCAGCTAGTAATCTGCAGAAGGCAAAAGGAAAACAACATGTCGCCTAGTAGCCAATCAGAGGCTTAGTACTAGTGGGATGTAAAAATAAGGACCCTTCATTTTTCTTCTCCCTTCCTTTTCTAGATGGGGGAAAATATTAAATGGAGGATCCCAATTACCTTGGCGTATGGTTCCTCTCATGCTTGTCTTACTGCAGCTTCAACAATCTTCGATACCACTATGACCATTAATTCCCTGTCTTACTGCACTACAGCTCCACATTTCTACAGATGGCTAGCCATATCGTAATTTCTAGCACTACCAAAAGCTTACTTTATGTCTCATCCTCGTCCCGACTTCATCTAAACAGCCTTACCTACAACCAGGATCCCACCCACCAACCCCCCCCTTGACGTCATTGGATCTACCAAAATCAGGGTCCTAAACTGAAATGCCCCCCCCCCCCCCCAACCCTAACCCTACCTCGATCTTGAAAATCTAAGACCAGGGAAAAATCGAGAACCCAAAATCGAGAAAAACCCTTGATCGCTCAACGGCCACGTACTACTGAATCCCGGCAACAACTCTCATGTGGGGTAATTTGCATCTTAGACACCCGCATCGCGGTGTGTGTGTGTGTGAAACATGTGAATCGATCTTGAATTGCTTCGATCTGAGATGGAAGTATATGTACATGGCGATCTGAGACCTTTTTTCTGTGTAGGTATTTCCTTTTTCCACCTTATTGAGGCAGGGTCCCCAACCACAACAACTTCTCCCCCCTTACCGAAAGCCTTTGGGAGTCGCTTCTCTTGACTAAAGTAGGATTAGGTAGAGCCAAGCTGTGTGGTTGCAAATGGGCACCTTGCTGTTCAAGGCAGTTTTGTGAGATAAATAAGATATCATGACACTCACCCAATAATGCTACTGAGACAGAACACTTGTAAACAGCGCTCTGTTAATATTTGATAAATGTGCTCATATCCGAACTGGGCAAATTATCGGGTCTTGCGTCAGTCAATCGTCTCATATCGGCGACCGGCTGTTCTAGATCTCGGGATGCTAATAGACAGTGGGATCTGTGTATGACTGGAACAGACAGAGATCAACGACGCAGGAATGTGGGTGGATGCCAATGATTCACTATCCCAAGTTGACCTAAGGACCCAGGACCTAGACTATTCTCATCCCTCGTTTCCTTCCTTAACTTCTAGTCAAGTCTGAAACCTTGTCATATTCAGGTCAGGACTTTGATCTGATAACAATGTTACAGAATCCTAAAGACCTGCAGTATCAAACCAGGTTTCTTTCACTTGGACTTGAATCCTTTAGTCACTTTGGAAACCAGGGTGGACACGTCTACAGTACCTACATTCGTTGTAAGACCATTCACCTTCTTCGCGCCCACCAGTCAACGACCAGTTACCTTTCTAGATACTTATTGCTTCCACGGGCGTTCTTTTCTTTTTCTCTACTTTAATACCTGACCCCTGTTCATCCTGCACGATCATGAGATCTAGCATACATTCGCTGAGATCGTGCCAATTGGAGCTGGAATGTGGTAAATTAGATAGGCGAGGGGGGAATGATCGCGCAAAAGCAAAGCCTCATCCCTTTCAGATCTCATGTAGCCGTATCCTCCCCCCTAGATGTGATGTACCGAGGACCCTGAATAAGGCAGGGGCAATGATCAAATACAACAAATGAGTATGGGAGGAAAAGACAAATGTCTCTTTACTCTGCTCCATTCGATTAAAGTTGGGGCGCCATCCTCATATTCTGTCGATTTGACTCGACTTTCTTATTGCCTCCAACGTCTTTTTTTTTCTTTTCTTTTTCTTTTCTTTTTCGTTGTTGTTGTTGTTGTTGTTGTTGATGATGATGGTACCAAAGCACATCCGCGGTTACTCCTGGGTTTGAACAGTATACAATATTCCCAATGTACGACGAGGGCATAGGATTATTTGGTAACTGATATCCCAAAGGAAAAGGAATCTTCCTGTATCAATCAGTTGGGCACTTTACCAAGTACTTACTTTCGGATAACAGGTATGGGATTTGCTTTAGCTACGGCTATACATGTAGTTGTCTTTACCAAAACAAACATATTCAGACATTCTAGAAACTTGGTTACTCTAGCTAACGTCTCCTTAGATCTTTAGATGCACTTATAGATATAGACATGTGCAGCGATATATATACGAAGTCGAACTTCACCAGCAGACGTTGAAAGCTGACGTCGTCGGGGTTGTGGCGGGCTGGGCCACATTGGCAACGACGTCGTTCAATTAAGGTGTGGCGACCAATCATCTGCATGGTTGGCAAGATAAGCATCTGCCTGCTTGCTACTATTCTTCTATTAATTATGCAGGGACTACTACTACATGTTCCCAATTATTTTACCTACCTCACAACACTAACTAATAATTACCGCTTTCGTCAGATGGAGCATTTTCCATCAGCCTGACATGTGAGGCGACGAGACGACCATTGATTGACCATTAAACATAATATCAATCTCTCAGATCGGCTCCTTCCCCGACATTCAGATCGAAGATGGGACAATTTACCCCGACGGACTTCTACGCGGCGAGGTCTTGGGGTGGATGGGGAAAATTGAAGAACGATCTTTTTTTTTTTCTTTTACCGGTAATCTTATGGGCGAAGTGAGGCCGCCGCTGGTTCGAATGAAGATCTATCTACCTGTATCTTGTATGACAACCCTCCCTTGGGGGTAACACCTATCTAGAGTCCATGCACTCTACACATCTGTTCTGCATACATATGCCCGCGGCATGGAAGACTCGACTCGGATCGGCCAGATTACCGACAGGGGCGATTATTACTTTGACAGGCGATTTATGGGGGCAGTTCTAAATACGACTGGTGATGGTTTATGTTTGCCTACGGCACATGCAAATTGCTCTTGTTCTGGATACCTGTGCGACTTTACTGGGTGAATCATAGCCCCGGCTTATGATGCTATATAACTCGTTAGAAACGCAATCAATTTACGGAGACAATATTTTCATTCTGTCTAATTCCTTAGTCCTTTTTGAAACGCAAACCACGTGGGAGGTGAAGAAGACAGGACGCACAGCAGCAGTTGGTGGTAAATGATGGTGGTGGGTTACTGTTTTATCATCACACCTAATTCTTGTCGTTGCTCTACGATAAATTGGCACATTCCGATCCATATACCCGACATGAACAAGATTCTGCCACCCCCCCCGCAAACAACTTCAGGGACCTACGTCAGCCAGGCGCTGTGGAAGTGTTTGTTTTCCAGCGGCGGAATTCACTCAAAATCTGAGGTAAATAGCACAACAAGCAGCAAAAAGTCCGATCCAGCCCCCAAGAAAGTCGTTTCAGATGGGGAGACAGGGGGAAGTACAAGAGGGGGATGTCAGATCGTGCAGCTAACGGAGGGGTGGATCTATACGTGAGGCTCTTATTCTGTATTGGGCCGTTAACATTACTACATATGCTCTATGATACTACTCTACACGCCCTCCCTCTCTCTGGGTGCAATGCAGAAACGAGGCGGGCAATTTCGGACGCAGGGTGTTTTGCGAGGATAAGCACGGCGATAAGGCCTAGGGCGGGCGTACCGGAATATGCACCGTGTCGGTTTTCTGAACTTATGACCTGATGAGTGAAGGAAATAATCACGCAAGCCATTGTGGGTTGTGGTAGTGGAGGGAAGAAGGGGAAAGGGGTAAGAGAGGTTTACACTTTGTACAGGTGGCAATTAAGTGGATGTGGATGCATCACCATCCAACGGACACATTGCTGTTGGACACCTCGTGGCCATCATCCTTTTTTTGAGTATCTGTTACTGCTGTTATTATTGAAAAAGCAAAGCCTGATGCATCGGGATTTCCTTTGAATGACCCAAGCCGACATGATGGACGACGTTGACGACGACGACGACGGCGACGACGACGACGACGATCTATCCTTTCCACATTATTATACATGGTGGTTTTAACAATGTCGGTAAATAATATGTTTGGCCCCATCCATTGCCGCCAGTAGGTGGGCTCCCAGTCAATGGGAATACGTACCGCAAGGCCAGGAAAGGGAAGGGGAGGAAAGAGTGGATACGGGTACCTGCACAGCATCTGCAGTCACCAGATAGAGTGGATTTATCTGCCTCTGTCTTGTAGGCATATCGAGATGAACGTCGATAAGTCACATTAAGCTGGGGAAGGGGTTACATTTGCAGCCGGTCAGGGCACCAAAAAAATGAGGTAGGGATTTTCCAACCTGTAGTAATTGGCCTTTGAGTCACTTTACTTCACGTAAGAAAAACCGTCCCTACTTTTACAGATTAGTCTCACGAGAGAGAGAGAAGAGCATCGAAGTTAAGGGTTCGTATGGAATATCAATTGGTAATCGTCCCCCGCCCCACATTTCTAGCTGTATGTACATACATGGAGCACATAAATAGGGACTTTGTTTTATTTTGGGAGGGGGGAATGTTTTTGCTATTTACGCACCTGCATGGTAGGTGTATGTATGTACATCCTATTTCCTTCCACTCTCCGTACACCTCCACACACAGACATTCTCCCTCCGGTCCTGCTACGAGTACGGGTTCTTTACCCTCCCCGAGACCTGCGTTTCGTTTGTTCGTGTCTCAAACCACTGCTGTGTGTTGTGGTCAAGCACCTAGGGACAAGACCTCACTGGTCGTAATTCCAATAGCCAAGTTAGTAATCTTCGGGAACTGCAGCCTCCAGGGATTAGTTGATTGGGTTGATTGATTTGATCTATAGCGGGATCGGGAGAGCTTGTCTGAATCCTCATTGACCAGGTACATCACCACCTCCTAGGCCTAGGCACATACATGCCGCACAGCAATCTACTCTGCACCTACTTACAGGTTAACACATCTGTACCTGTTCCAAAAGGAACACAGGCATTTTGAAACATAAAATAAGTTAGCGCAATTTTATCGACGAAACAAAAACAAGATAAGCAATTAAGCGGGCTCAGCAAAGCAAGAAGCAAAATTCAGGATCGGTAAAGGCAAGAAATTTCCTTAATCCTGGGTCGGCTTTCAAATCAACCCCGCGCCGCCGCAAATAGATAGTGTAAGCAATTGTGAGGCCCAACGTCGCATCATTACCACCACTACCATACCAACCCCTCAAATCCACACCCCACGGCTGCCCGCAAATTCAAATTGTGCCAGTTATCTTCCAATCACTTGAAATCACTCTGCTAGCCGCCGCACATCGCCGTCGCCGCACCCACCCCAAACCAGGGAACAAAAGTCGTAAATGGGTCTACTGTATGTCTTATTTACCATTTACCCCACCGCCTTGGCCGGGGAAAGGAAGCTCTGCTGACTAAGCCGCCCCCTCTTCCCCAATTAGAGCTCTTGGAACCCCGCTGGAATGGGAGGATGCAAAGCACCACGCAGATGAGGTTCGGAAGCTGGGAATACAGGTATACGAGATGTTACAGCCCCTATGCAAGGGGCACTGTTAAGATTTATATTTTCAATTTTTAAGCCATTCTTTTTTGAGTAAGTTGCTGACCAGATGATAATTGGTGCTGCTGTAGCAATTACTGGAGATCTGGAAAAATTACAGAGGCAACGAGAGGGATGTGTTGTTATGGGGAGATGAGGTATGTTAACACCCTAAAGAGGGTATATGAGAGCTTCTTATATGTTTTACTACTATAGCTCTATGGTACGGACTTGAGTTCTAATATGTCTACTGCTTAGCTTGAATATCTTGTTGTCTTCTATGACGACGAGAAAAAGCGTGCCTTCCTCTCGCTTCGGCAGGCCGAAATTCTCGAGGAGCTTGCCAATGACGAGAAGTTGAGAAAAGCAGGGGGCGGTGTTCCAGAGATCAGTAAACCAGAAGAGTCAGTTATATTGCAATCTCAGCAGGGAGGAAAATGTCTAATAAGCTTCTTCGATGTAGCGTCTGTGGGCCCATGCCAACTTTCCACCCCGAATACGGGCGTTTTCAGATTGAATCGACTCCTGGTGCGCCTTTCAACCTGACCTGGAAAGATTTGCTGTCTGTGGAGAAAGACATGAAGCGCAGGTGCGTCGTCTCTATCTTTCATTAGTTGGCTCCGTTTTTGGCCAGCTAGATAGGGCAACCTACTACTGAACTGTGTCTGTAATGGGGGCCAAAAACCGGTTTTTTGATATTTACTTTTTGCGTTTGCAGGAGAGTCATTGCAAAGCAGCACATGGCCAAAAACGAGGCGATCATCACCCTGCCAAACTTCCCGCTACTGGGTGCAAAGGACGTGTTCACTCATCCGCATGTAGTCGCGGATGGATCAAGGTCACGTAGCCAGTTTCTCTCCGACGTTGTGATCAATCCGCACATCCGCTTCCCTACACTGTCGGCCAATATTCGGTCACGGCGCGGCAAGAAGGTGGCCATCAATATGCCCGTTTTCTACGACGAGAAGACACCTCGGCCGTTCCGTGACCCCACGATAGACTACGATCGTCATCTATTTCCCGAGGACGACGATGTGCGGAATGGTGCGGCGCAGGAAGGCCACATTTATATGGACGCTATGGGTTTTGGGATGGGCTGCTGCTGCTTGCAGATCACACTGCAAGCGAAGAATATCGTTGAGGCGAGAATGCTGTATGATCAATTGTGCCCACTGGGCCCAATAATGTTGGCCCTGACGGCGGCTACCCCGATCTTCAAGGGTTTTTTGGCAGATGTGGATGTGAGGTGGAATGTCATCTCCCAAGCTGTGGACGATCGTACCGATGAAGAAAAGGGATTGAAGGTCAACCACCTCCCCATTTTTTCCCTCCCTTCTAATCATTACCACACACATTCCCTTGGAATGATTCAATTGTTGGCAGAGTAGATCTCGTGGCGAACTTGAGGTGCTGATACGGAAGTTACAGCCGCTCAAGAATAACCGTTTCGTGATACCTAAATCAAGATACGATTCGGTATCGGCGTACATCTCGCAGGATCCCCGTTTTAGGCCAGAGTACAATGATACGGATCTTGTAATCGACCATGACATTAAAAAGACACTTATGGATGATGGTCTGATTGGCACCCACCCCTCCCATCTTTTAGAAAATGATCGATTTACAATAACTACCGTATCATATCGACTATATTGGGAATGACGCGTGACTGACTTTTTCTTTTTCTTTGTTTCTGAAATTATAGGTATGGATGGGAATCTAGCAACTCACTTTGCCCACTTGTTCATCCGGGACCCGTTGGTTATCTTCCAGGAGACCTTGGATGAGTCTCCCGAAGGGAAGGCGGACCACTTTGAGGTGAGACCGGTCCGGCAGAACACAATTGTGGGACTGTAACGATCACTGACTTTGGCTCCTTACTTGGGGACTAAGAATATACAATCGACAAATTGGCAACATATGCGGTTCAAGCCTCCGCCACCAGGTGGTAACATTGGCTGGAGGGTAGAGTTCCGTAGTATGGAAATTCAATTGACTGACAATGAGAATGCTGCATTCTCAATATTCATCGTACTACTCACAAGGGTGATCTTATCCTACGGGTTGAACTTCTATATCCCGATATCCAAGGTTAGTACTAGCGTATATCTCTTCCGCCACACATATCTACATGTTTACCACCATAAGAACTAGAAAATGTAAGTGACGGAGATAGGGGCGATTTGTATGGGAGAACAGCGCCACTCCATACAAATTATCCTTGTACTGAGCAACTGCATTTTCTGGTTCTTATGGTGGTAAGCATGTAGGGCCAAAACGCAGGTGCCTGGTTACTTGTTTCTCATCTTGTATCTCTGGCTGACCCTTGGCTCCACCACCGCCCCTAGGTCGATGAAAACATGGCAAAGGCACACCGCCGAGGTGCAGTCCTGACCGAAAAATTCTGGTTCCGCAAGAACCTCTTTCCACCGCGCAAGCCCACGAGCGGGGGTACCCCAGCACCCTCACGCCCCGCCTCCCCTGGCCCCGTTGAGAGGGAGTATTGCCTCATGACAATCGACGAGATTATGAATGGCAGCAAGACCAATGAGTTCTTGGGGCTGATTCCTCTGATTGAGAACTACCTTGATACAGTCAACGTTGACGTTGTGACCCGCTGTGAGCTAGCCGGATATCTGAGCTTGGTCTCGAAGCGCGCAAGCGGGGAGCTGCAGACGGGTGCCTCGTGGATTAGGGAGTTTGTTCGTGCGCACCCCGACTATAGGGGCGATAGCGTTGTGAGCCAGAGTATCAATTATGACTTGATCAGGGCGGTCGATACGCTGGGGAATGGTGACGGCGTGCTGGATGAGCAGCTGTGCGGGAGCCTGCTGGGGAGGTCACGGGCGTGAAGTTGTGGGTAATTGGCGATGCGGTGAGCCCCGGCACTTGCACTTGGGAAAGGGTGTGGGCTATAAAAATTTGTTATTTGGGGGTTGATACATCCTCTGCGTAAACCTATCTGATTTTTTTTTGTTTTTTATCTCAGTTTTTTTTTTGTGCCCTTAGCTTGCTTACTCAATTGCCATGGTGATCTGACCTGAAATCATCATCCATCACTTGCATTATATCCATCTTACCTGATACTCCAGCTGGAAGCCGTCGTTATGTGTCTCTATGGTTTTCCCCCTCCTCACCCATGGACTGGCCTGCTGCCTTTAGGGAAGGCATGTTTATCTCGGTTAAGCAGTTTCAGCAGTAGATACAAGACAAGTTACGGTAGTAGCGGCCACTTCCACTCGTGCCAAGTAGCGGCCGGCAGCCGGCGGCGGCGGTAGATTTTGTAGTTGTTGTGGTTGCGGTGGTTTTTGTTGGGTTGCGGTGGTTTTTGTTGTCGTCTGTACTTCTACATCAAGAGACCTGCATGGGTAATATCACATCATGGATGTGTACTATAATAACACAGATGTAGCCCACATCACGAGTTCCAGCCTAGTGATGTGTGTATGTGAGAATGTGTGTGATATGTAGGTACCGCAGACACTGAGTACCTCGAGTACTGACTGACTGACTGACTGACTGACTGACTGACTGACTGACTGACTCACTAAAGTCTATCTGTCTCTAGCCCGCCCAACCCATTTAACCCATGCCATCCAAACCACACACATCCAATTCACTCCCTCTCACAATTCAATCCATTCATTCTTCATACACCACCAGCCTCCCTTTCCCTACCACGATCCCAAGCAGTATGCCATGTCATGCACAACCAGGCCCAACCCACGTTTTGGCACACAGAGTAAACTAGGAAATTGGCCAAGGGAAGGGAACTCCCGCATTAGCATCCATCCCCTCACGCTACGCCCAAGATTTGCGCTCCGATAGCGAATCTTCGGGACGCCGGTAGGCCCAAAACGTGGGGATTTGGGGGGGGGGGGGGTAGGTGCAGTAGTAGTGCACTTCTGAGGGTACCCTAGGGCAATGTGTACAGTAATATACCAGAGGAATTGTACCTACCTACTTACAGACGCTGGGTTTGGGTGTAATATGGGAGAGAAGTGCCGGATGGTTGCGTGCAGAGAGGCTGCGCGTAGATGGGATGGAGGGCGTATAGAGAGTACGTACATACATACCTAGGTTGGGTACATTATGTATGTATGTAAATTGAACGGACCTGGCCGGTTGGAGACAGATGATGGGGAGGGAGAAAGAGAGGGTCACAGGGTCCTTTGGTTTTGTCACAGTGTACTTGTGAGTGAGTGAGTGAGTGAGTGAGTAAGTGAGTAGTGAGTGAGGGCCTACAAGGTCGAGCATATCGACTTTCTCTCACTTATCACAATTTACCCTTGACCAATTAATTGTCTACTCTAAGTTAAACCAAAAGGGACGCTCCTTTACCTATGCAAGTATAAGAAAGCAAAGAAAGAAAAAAAAAAAAAAAAAAAAAAAGACACTTCGTCCCTGTGATCTGATCCGCCTGGCCTGTGCTCTCTTGACATGCCGCTGTCGACGTGGAAGTGAAGCGAGCGCTCGATTCGAGCACAGAATCCAGTACGGAGATACGTAATGATACAGCACCCCCCCCTTTTTGCGACTGGGGCCAATTGGGGGTGCTCAATTGGCCGTGTGTTGAAGAAAGGGAAAAAAAAAAAAAAAAAAAAAAAATCACTCTCTGTTATGTATGTACCTACTCGAGCTTCCACGCCTCATCGGAGAATTTCTTTTCAAGGTGACATCAGGAATAGGGCTGGTCTGGTCTGGTCCAGAATGCGTTCGTTCCGTTCAACAAGATGATAGAGTAAGGAGGTAGGTACTGACTGGTAGGGTGAGAAAAGGAAACGCAAGGGAAAAAAAAAAAAAAGTGTCGACCGGATCATTCACTCCACTTCTTGTAGTTGTGGTTGTGGTTGTGGTTGTTGTTGCAAAAGAAGCCTTACGGTGTAGTCGTGGGAGGGTATGGGTCAGGACGAGTGCTAAGCTGTGAGTAAAAACGGACCCCACGATGCATCTTGCTCTCTCGCCCCTCTTAGACCTCCCCTTACATCGCACCGGCAAGATCCATACCATCTGCGATTCCATTGCACCAACGACCAGGCTGACCGAAGCAACTTTATCATATTAGGGTCAGATATAGATATCAAAGCACATCCTCGTCCATAGCATAGAACTCAACTTAACTTATAGTCAGCTACAACTAACTACATAACATACACTGCGAGACAAGATAGAAACAGAGACAAAAGACAAGACAAGGCAAGACAATACAGGAAGCAATGATATCAGCATGCGCCCTCCCACCACCACCACCTCCTCTCAGCTCCTATCCACCCATCCCTAGGCGCTAAAAAAAAAAAAAAGAAAAAAAAACCAGTCCACGATAGTGCCAGGTACGACGGCAGTCATAAAACCTAAACTCGTAGCCCAAAACACACCCCTCTATCCGATGATCTCATCTCTCCCATTGAGCCTGCAAAGCAAGCAGCCAGCCAGGAAAGAAGCGGAAAGATGAGGATGGGATAGGTGAAGGCAGGAATGAGCCGAACTATGAGAGGTATACAAGTGTAGATATAGCCCATGAGGAAGCGCTCATGTGGACCTCATCAAGTTCGTAAAGACAAACTGAAACAGTCAACCAACAAAGCAAA
This sequence comes from Morchella rufobrunnea, assembly GCA_024713595.1. NCBI lineage: Eukaryota > Fungi > Ascomycota > Pezizomycetes > Pezizales > Morchellaceae > Morchella > Morchella rufobrunnea. Next base: position 1,491,665 of record JAMGYT010000006.1, read on the forward strand.
CCCAATGGATATCATAGCATAGAGCAAACGCAGCAAAACCACAAGGAGATAACTCATGATGCGAAAATAAAATTGATATATGGATGGAAAAAAAAAGTAATTATATCACTTAGAACAGAAAGCTAAAAGCCAAAATATAAAATGTAAAAAAAAAAAAAAAAAAAAAGAACACGAGACAAACAGCCAGCCAAGCCCACGCGAAATAAAGCAAGGCGTTAGGGAAAAAAAAAAAAAAAAAAAAAAAAAAAACTACCGACAAAAAATATGACCGCGATATAGCGTCATAAAACAAAACCGCAACCAACCTCAGCCTACATACCGTCTTTCTTTAACCTCTTTTTAAAAAAGCAAAACAATAAGCAAAGAAAAAATAAACAAAAAACCAAGACCAAGACAAAAAGAAACAAGGAAACCAAAAGGGAAAAACACCAGACATCACATCACATGGACCATTCCCCCTCTAACAACGCACTCCCTCCTCCTCCACCCGTCGACATCAACGGCCCCAAAAAGTCACCTAGGTCCTCGCTTTCCGGATACCCGCAGTTATCATCACTCTGAAACCCCTCCTCGCTCAGCGTCGAGAAACTTGATATACTTGGTGGAGCTGGAGCGACATTACTGTTATGTGAGTACTCTCTTGTTGAGCCGTTCAGGCTCCAATGCTGATCCACCGGACGGGCACCTGTATGGTCCATATTGCTAGTAGGTAGCATATCGCTGCTACCACCGCCACCGTATATGTGAGCTGCATGGGTTGCATCCATTGTTGCCAGTAGCCGCTCCCAATCACTGGTTGACATCGACGAGACCCGGCCCGATGATGAGGTCTGTGGTAGCGAGGCAGTACTGCCGTTTGCCGCGTCAACGTTGCTCCACATATTTTCCATGTTATACGGCATGTCGAACGGACCTGCCGATGGTGCAGCCGAGTACCGATTTCGGGGTAGAAGATCGGTAAGGGATGCCGATGTTAACCGGTTTCCATATAGCATATTATTGGACATATCCTGTGCACTTGTGCTCGCTCGGCGCATTACACCTGGAGTCTTGTGTTTCCGGGCGTCCATTCCAGGAAGTATAGATGAGAATCTCCGGCGTACTGAGGGTTGCTCTGTCGGGCTGGATTGTGGCGAGACAGATGATTCTCTTGGTTTATCATGACGGAATGATAACGGCGAGAGTGATGACCGTCGTGCGGTGGTGGTAGTGGGGGATTCAAGTTTTACAATTGATACAGCAATTGGCTTGAGCTCTGTATATAAGGTTGGGGAGCAACTTTCCAACTCTTTTAGCATACCGACAATCAATTTCTGATTTTCTTTTGCTAGTGAACTGTCTGGTTGGCATTCTGCAGAGCTGTAAAGGAGAATAAACCCAGCCAGTACAAGAATTTTAGCCTTGTTGAGGCAGAAAGAAAACCCAAGTTTTCGTTCGGTGAGAAGTTGTACAATTTGAATGATACATTTGCTCGACTCCCTAATGACATGCAGGGACGCATTTGACTTCTGCTGTAAAGTAGAGCCAACAACAGGTCTGTGAATTAATACGCGGATGTAGTGATATGACAAAACCTAATAAATAAAAATAAAAATCCAGTTAGTCAATCATTTCCTAATTATCCGTGCCGAACTTGGTAATTCATCTGCTAATCTTTCATCTTTAAAGGTTAAACGACGACATACCAATAACGGACTACGACTATGCACGACATTCGTCGCTGGCGTCCCGTTCACAAATTCCAATCTCAAATGAGGGGCCAGTCCCGATTTCCATGCATCGAGTTCATCCTCCAACTCTTTGAGTTTTGTATAAGTCAACTCCTTCAACCCACCAGTCGGGTAAACGGCATCCAAAACCCTTGCTAAGATCCGGCTACTCCTGAACAACGCAAGCGCACTAGATATTTTCGTCGAATCCCCCGGCAGGGTGGGCAAGAATCCTTTCTCAGAAACATACTCGTCATCGATATCTGATGGATACTCGGTATCTACATCGCTTTCATTCAAAAGCTTGGGTAGGCCGAGCATAGCCGCGGAAAAACTGAAAAGGGAAATGAGTGTCAATGATCTGAGTTGCGAGAAAAAAAACAATCCAGGGTGATGTTACAGTACCTGTCTAAGCAGTACACACACCAGAATATGCGTTTTCGCATCTCGCCGCCCAAAGCGCCGAGGGAGAATTTCTTTTGGGACTGGTTAAGCCCTAACTGGAGGACGATGCCGACGGCGAGTGACTTGTATTGCAACAGGCGTGCATAATCGCCTTTTGAGAAACAATAAAGTTGGGCGAGAACAAGACATTGCAGTGTCTCTGTTGTGCTATCTAGAAGGATGGCATCAAGGGCTTGCTGCCATTGGGCGTTGACTTGATCTTCGACGCCATTCCTTGGCTATTATTATCGTCAGTATTAAACAAGAACATATAAAATCAAGATAATGCATGAAGCATAATAAAGGTCTTGGCGAGGATATCCTACATACCTCACTCTGCTGTAAGGCAATAGCGAAGACCAAAAACAGTTGGGCAATGGCATGTTTCGGCAATGATGCGGCTGTTGACCCGTCTCCGGATACCAGTATCTCATACGAGGCCAAGAATGTCGGGCGATGTAGGACGGGAAAGAGGGGATGATACTCTTGGAAATAAGAGACGAGAAGATGGTCCGATAGAAGCCGTGGGGGCGCTTTGATTCTATTCGGTGATCGGTTCTGTGATGCGTCTGCTGATGGTTTCACGAGAGTTTGACCCCGGAAAAATGTATCACTCCGAAAATCGGCACAGCCGTCCTGCAATTTCTGTTTGAACAGATCTTTTGCGGAGAAAAGGAAGTTAGAATTTTGATTACAGATCCAAAATGTGGGGTAGACATCAAAAAATACCCCAGAAAATGGAGGCCAAAAAAAGAAAGGGAAAAGACTGGATGAAATGAAAAATCATACCAACAAAAGATCTTCCACTGGAAGAGCCCACATAGAATCCACCTGTAGCATCTTCATTGCCCACCACCAGAGAAGGATTCTCATGGGCCACAAATGTATCCTCCACAATTACTTCCGCCGACTCGCTCCTCGCACTAGCTGGCGAACCTCTATTACGATGTGATATCCCTGATGCAGCACTTGCAGGTGGCGAATAGGGCGAGAATGAGTGTATCCTTGAGAGCATATCCAGTTGCTCATCCTTCGAGTCCAACAACTCCTTCAGCTCCCTCGTTTCCTGTTCCAGGGCCCTCACTCGCTCCTCCAACGACTCGGTATACCCCCTCGGAAAAGCGCGTCTTGATAGTTTATCGGATGTCTTGCACTCAAATCCGACATTCGCACATTGTGAGCAACAGGGCCGGATTCCGTCGCAACGTATCTTTTTCGAGCGGCAGCGGTCACAGGCCTGTGCAATACGTGTTTGACTGCTACCGCATTTGATGAGTTTCATAGGAAGTATTCCAGGCATCTTTGCGGATTGTTGATGTCGATGTCGATAAGAAAAACCGGGTGTGTGGGGGGATGTGTGAAGGGTTTTTCAATAAGAAAGGATGCAGTTAAATGATCGACCGTGGTGTGGTAGTTTAAATGGAATAGTAACGTAAAAGTAAATCCTTTCCCTCGGGACTATTTATTTCTCCGGTGCCTCTAATATCGCGGGTTTCCTCCTGCTGCTGTCGGTGTCCCTGGGACGTCTGCTGCTCCTCTGGATCTTGTTGGCGGTGTTGTTGTCTCCTTCTCAAATGGAGTCAGGTGCATCAAGAAAGATAGATGGAGGTGTAGGTAAAGCCTGGGAAATGCGGAGAAGACGAGGATGATACCTGGCAACCTGGGACAGTGTGGGGAGAAACGAGCGAACCAACTAATAAGGCCCTAGTAGACTTTTACTGTGATCAGGCAAAGCTCTCAAGGGGCAAAAAAACCTGTGGGCCAATAGCTGTTAGCGGGATAAACGGTGTCCTGGGGGTGGCAGTGGCCAGTCACTGTGAGTGGAAATCGAGAACTCTCTACCTGTTTGTATCATGTGTGGTATTTACTATGCCAGTGTACGTAGTGTTCGAGGGTCGAGTAGCGGCGGGACTTTTCTTGGGAGGTGAGAATTGGTAAGTTTGTGGATAGAAGGGTAAGAGCGATTGCTCCTGTCAATAGGGTGTCGTCAGCAAGAATAGCCAGGAATGGCCAGGATGCAAGCCAGGGTGACCCATGGATATACATGACTATTCCCTGTATAACGATAGTGCGCCAATCCTCAACTAGCAAAAACCAACCGTTTAGAAAGGCGGGGAAGCTTGATAACTCCTTCTTCTGTGGCACTGGTGTTCGAATGAGAAGAGAGCTGATCAAAAGTAGAGTTTAAAAGTAGGCATGTTATACAAAGCAACAGGCCGGTATGTAAGGTCCCTCTCCATCTGCCAGCAGACATGTCCATCTATAGGTACCTAGAGTACAGTACTAGCAGGGAGGTTACTTTCCCTCGACACTTTTGAAAATGAGTCCAGTCCAGGGTCCCCAAGGTGGCGTTTATCTCTGTAGAGTGCAAGTAACTTAGGCCTTAGTTACATGCCTACTAACCAAACCCAAGGGTGCCGGAAAGTGATACAACGATCAAATAGTCCATACTTCTCAGCAACCAAACTAGAGAACAGAATGTGGAGCGAATCTATGGTACTTTAGAAGCTGAAGATTATATATAGTTATGATAAGAGTTATTATGGTTACCTGTTGCTTCTCCTTTTATTACTGTCTCTTGTCACAAGTTGTCCTTCTACAGGCTAAAAATCCCATATCAATGACCTGAAAAACTGCAGACTCTATTCTAGAGACACATTTACCATGCATATGACAAAGATATCTATCCTGCTCAAGCATTATATTGTGATTCCGAGTACTGCGAATGATGGTCCACTCGCCGCGATGGTCCAGTCGCCGTTTTTCTCGGTAGGGATATTTTGAGAGGGTGATCTACGAGGTTTTCTTCATATTGGTAAAAAACTAGCCTAGTATATATCTTGCCAAGAAAAACGGCGAGTGGACCATCGCGGCGAGTGGGCCACCATTCGCAGTATTTTTTGGCGTTGCTAGGTCAAGTGTTGTATTACTTTCCGGTACCCCAGGGTACACAGTAAAGGCGGCATACGGTATCTTAATACCTGCGGGTACCTTGTTTCGATGAGGCCTACCCCAAACACCCAAAACACCTACCGATGGCGCTTCATTCCGCAACGACCTATGATAATGATCACCCTTTCTCATCTTCCTTTCCCTTATCCATGAGGATCGGGCCTTTACGGCCTGCAAATCCACCAAAAAAGGTGTACCACATTTATTCGGCTATCAATCTCTCCGGAAGATAGAAGGACTGTATCAAAAATTAATTTTCGGAAAAATATGATATGGGAGGAAAGAATTCAAGACTGAGAGAAAAAATCCATCTTGCAGGGACCACCCTTCCACAGTGCAGTGCACTCTGCATTGCATGAGCATGAGGTTAATGACGCGTGGTAAATAAGACAGCCTGGACAGGAAGGGGAAAGGGAAAAATGGTGGGAAATGATCATTCGATGTGAAACAGCCAGCTTTTGACCTCCTCAATTCCTTGGCCACTCTTGGATACTTTCATCCCAAGAAATTCGGGGAAGGTTTTTCGGGAAGGGAATCGGCTTTTCTGATCCCGAAATGTCTCAGAGGGAATCAGTAAAAAAAAAAAAAAAAAAGCTATTGATGAGGCTACTCTCCTGGAGGGCATGTATTGAGTGTAAGACCCCAAGACAGAACTGGAGGTTAGCAGCTACCTACGATGAACGGATGCGCCAACTGAGACCAGAAGCTCCCCCACCAGAATGTGACACACGTGATTGGTGTGAGCCATCAATCGCCAAATGCTTAGTCCCCTCAAGCCCCACCGGCTGTTTTCGGCCATAAAGACACCTACCAGAGCACTCCGAGAGTTGTAGGTACATACCAGCAAGTGCAATCTGCAGAATTCATTTTCTAGAAAATATACCTCAAATCAATAATTGGTCAACATATATAGCAAAGATCAACAGCAGCAAAAAAAATCACTAGCCTTCATTTAAACATATTTAGGTAGTACGAGCATCCAAATCCACATAACAGTCAGGAGTCATGACGGATTATGAGTGGTCGTTTGGCGAGTACGGATTACGGGAATATTACTAACCTCTTGTGTTCCCCAGTTCATCCTACATGTGTGTAGGTATGTACCCAACAGAATATTTCTTTTCCTACTTCCATCTCACAAAGATCTTTGCCACCCCAAACACCAGGTACCCCATCAGTGCGAATAGGTTTTGTTCCACCGTCAGGAAAACCCTAATACGACATATCGGCTCGAGCTAGTTCGAATGGAGGGGTTTCATGTGCCAGGGTTGAGCCTCAATATCCTTCCATTCCATTGGTTAGTTAGCGCTCACCCTCTCTCCACTTCCCATGATCGACAACCTTGATTAACCACAGACTCTGCCCAGTCCATCAATCGCAACCGACCGCCTGCAGGATGAAACTGATCATCCACGCGACATTCACCGCTGATACCATAATTAAGGAGAGCACGCGAGAAAAACGTGGAAGTAGATCGATTTGCGGCTCTCGAGTGATCACTGGTGAATCTAGCGGGTCTCGTTGCTGTCATGGCAGCTTAATTCACTAAACCGGAATTTTACGTCACGGTTTCTTCCACTGTATTGTTATGCTTGAAAGTTTCACCAAAGGGATAAAATAGCAACAACTTCGCTGCCTTGAAAAGGGGTAGGAATGATGGGGACAGGCCGCGGGGCGTGCTAGTCAGGCATGTCACGGGCTCCACCTATGCTGTGTATTGAGACTACTACATACTCAAAATTTCCTCGACGAATAATATCTTCGACAACACTCTTCGAAATACATAACTATTTTGAGAAAGTACTTCCACTATGTATATATCGATCGAGACACCCACCTCGCGGTAAAAACATATGCAGTCTCACGGGAAAATAACATCTGCGCTTAAGCTGGGTTTGAGCGGCATATACCGGATTTTCAACTCAATTAGAGTTCATCGGATAGAAGCTTTATCGAGAAGGCCTCACATTTATTATTATTACTGTTTTACTGGAGGTCAAACATACTAGCTAATAGTCAGTGCAGAAGATGTCGGTAAAATCCCCGTCAATATATAGTGGTCAATATAAAATGCTTATCAAGGCGGTAGATGATACCTCAGGGCGCCGCACGCAGCCCCTCGAACGGGCCAAGTTCTAATTTCGATATATCCCCATTAAGGAATAATTACCCATGGAGAAATACAAGACGCACTTGACTGCTCAGAAGGGAGACGCTATGGCAGTGCGCAAATACTCAACGTCGGTAGGATAAAGAATAAGTGTTTTACGTTTCAACGTCCCTTACTGGTTACTCATGCAGGAACCCTACTAAAACGCAATTAATTGTCTCTCGGCAAAACACGTGGACGGAGGAGGTAGATAATATTGGCCTAAGCGAGTTTCTCGATAACCAAACTTCACCAGTTCATTGAATATCACTCGAAAACACCTTGCGGGTTCCACGCCCGACGCCGTGCCAGAGGCTAGGGTTTTACAGCCGAGACCGGGTCAAAGTCCGTCCGAGAATAATAATTTTTCTCGAGACTACTCCAAAAACCATACCAATAGAAATAAATTGACTATCCATAGTACTTTGCGGCTGATGGTATGTGGAAGAATCCCGCCAACTGGGCCTCACGTGAACACCAATGCGTGAACACCAATGAAATAAAAGTGGAGCTAAATATTGCTTGTCAACGAAGCGAGTGAGCGAAAAAAAAAATCCCCTGCTCAGGTGGCAATCCTAATAGTCTGGGTCCCACGTCCTGCACCTGAAGTCTGGGGAGAGGGGGTCGATCGACGTGTAGAGTAAGAAACCCGTCCCCTCCAAGACAAGGCTAGCGATGGACATGAGCGAGAGTAGCATATTTTTTGAGCTACTTGTATTGGTCGTGTTCGGAAACGCCATGAATTTGCAAGTAGTTTAGCTTGTAATTGGGGGGGGGGGGGTGATGCCTAGAATGAAATAATGAGACCCGTTATTATGCCACCTCCGGGATATTCCGGCTTTGTATAGTGCAGAGAGTTTCCGAAAATCAGGCCCGCATTAAAGGACCAAATGAAGTGGCAATAGCTGTGTACATAAACCGTTGTATATTTGTGAAATTATAGCTCAAAAAAGAACCTACGATACTCCCAATCCGCTGCAAATTAGAAGGACTACCTGGATTCATCACTGGTCCCGCAGGAAATAAAGTCTAGACTTCATGAAAACGTGGATGTTAGTAAGGGAGTGATAAGGCCTGCCGGCGGCTTCCGCATTTGGCGTATGGAGATATCTAGATGGGCGAGGAGCCTAGTTATCTACTATTGTTTTTCTTATCTTATCTTTCTCCAATCATTAAAGTGTAAAGGACCAGAATAACATGAAATGATTTGAACGATAAAATATAAACCTACGGATTTCAACGGATTATTCACAGTTGAGAAGGTATCAACTATATTTAATACTGGATTATCTTCAAATTATTACGGTACTCTCTAGGGGACAACTTTGAATGACTTCGTCGTTTATTGGGCCCGTTAAATGACCTTTGAGTAAATGACGCCCCCAAATAAATGACCTTTACTAAATGACCTGACTTATGTATGTCTATCCTTGGCACTAAACCTTATTTCTGTGCTCCTAGTACTATAAAGTCACCCCCACAAGAGCTCTTCTCAAATATCACTACCACTGCCATCATCACCACCACTGCCATCATCACCGGTACATGTCAGGTTAGGTCAGATCCATCATGCTAATTGACATAGCCATCGCGAATAGCGGTAGTAGAGGCAGAAACAGAGGTAAGCAGTACCAGCAGCGGTAGAGCAGTAGCAGAGGCAGAGGAAGTAGTAGCAATAGTGGTGGAGCAGTACTAGCAGCGGTGGAGCAGTAGCTATAGTAAATAATATATAAAATAATAAGGTCATTTATTCACCTCTAAATGACTGCATTGTTTATTAAGTGTAGTCACATAAACGATGATTTTAAATGACTGCTTGTTGAATTGGTCATTTAGTACTAACTGGCGATATGGGATATATACTAAATGACAAAGTTACTTATAGTTTGCTACTAGAGACTACATACATGTAGTACGTCCTCAGTACTATTAGTTATCCAGCCCTTCAATACATGTATCTCTCAGATATTTCTGACCAAAGGCCGCTGTCAGCTTAACCCTTATTGGACAATTGATTTGTTTTTGCCCAAGCATAAGTATCCGTAATCACAGGTAGCTGTATAGTATAGTCTATCTACTGATCTACTAATTTCAAGCGCTCGAGCTTGTGTTTCTGTGAACGCCTCTCCTTTTCATTTCTAGGTTAAATTACCCTTCAGTCGGTTTTATCTTTAGTTAAGAGTACATACCCTTGATCTTTAACACGTTACTAGTCGAATACACCCTCACAGTTCGCTTCTGGAAACCCCCTTCCCTTGAACTCAGCTGACATCAAGCACTTCTATTAACCCCATGGACTGCGGCGCATCAACGTCCGTTATGTATCCCAGAGTTAAATTACCCCTGTGCCGATTTTATCCTTGAATGAGAACCCTCTATCTATATCTCTAACATGTCACTGAGGTTACTGAGATCCCCAGTTGGCTGAAAGACGCCATCTATTCAATTTCTCCTGCTAACTCGACCTATAGATAGCTTCAGTTTAACGTGTACCCACAGCCAAACCGCCCCTTTACTGCAAGTTAGATTATTCTCCAGTAGGTTTTATTCTTGTCAAAGGGCCCAACCCCCTCTACCTTTAACACATAGCTAATTCACCATTTCAGGTCGTTCTCTCAGTAACCTGATTCACTAGCTGGGTCACATTTAACCTCTTGCCGGTCAGCTGCAGCACACGCACGGGGCCACGAATTTCGAGAACCAGTCATTCAAGAGCATTAGACAATTACTAGGGCCGGGGTTCATTCCTTTACTCTATGCAAACACGCACACCTGGGGCGACAAAATACCCGTGCTGTCACAGATCACAGGCTCTCACTCGACCCTCCCATCTCCCAAGGCAAACCCAACCCAAACCCAGCCAACACCCCAGCTGATTTTGATTTTCACCCGCTCCCTGATCGCCCCTTATCTCACCCCACCTCAGCCCACCTCGACCCACTACCCCGGCTTCCACTCATCCAGGCATACAAAAGCTCTATAAACATTTCCCACCACCCCCACCAGGTTGACGAAAAACAAAAAAGCAAAAGTGAAGGAACGAGTAGCGGCCGGAACGACCATCACCATCGATTGATCAGCTACTGTTGCAGCTACATACTGGAGCATAGCTAATGCGTACATACGAAGCAAATCAAAGCAAATCACAGCTAGTGATTTTGTTTTCAATAAAGAGAGACTTACGTGGTGCACACACCGCCTGCGCGCCGGAGCAAAGGATGTTCATGTTCGATGGGCATATTTGCCTAAGAAGCACAGCTGTGGCACAAGAAATAGATGAAGGGCGCGCCTTATTGCTAATGAATGATTCATGATAGCTATTTACCTATAGCTCAATTTTTTTCTTTCTCCGTCTTCTTTTCGGCAACACTAACAATTCGATATGGAATCTTTTGAATTGTCCCAGTAGCAGCAAGCAGCAGGGGGGCAGACGTTAATGCCCGCCCTAATATCATCTATTCCAACTTACCACGGGCATATCCCTCCCCAGGGCTGGGCCACGAATAGTTGCTCCACATGGTTCTTTGCGGGATATCTCCGGCAAAGACGCTCTGCACTTTCTCGTACAGATGCTTCCGTTCGAGGGCCCCCACGACATCGCCCCAAATGGCTAATAGTTCCTCGAGCTCCTTCAGCGAGCTCACGCTCCCCACCGTGATGCCCATTTTAGTGCCCACCTCCACTCTCCTCCCTGCCACCGCCGGCCCCACCGCCGATCCGGCGCCTGCCCCATCACACGCCCACCCCTCAATACTAAATCTTAGCGCCAATGTCTCCAGCTTTGCCCCCGTCGCCGCGACCACGCCCGCCGCCTCCGCGCATCGGCTCCGCAACTCCGCCGGCGCCGGGTGGAAATCACCCATACTCCCAATCGGTACCCCCTGACTCCTCAGCAATCCCATCCCCAACGGCGACCCATTCAGAACACATCCCACCCCGGCTTCACGCACCAATCGCCCCAGTACCTCTTCTGATGCAAGAACTCTATTCTGCATGGTGTAGTGCGCATACGACATTAATGCATCCAGTGGCTCCCCAGTCTCCTCCTTGATACGCTTTGCGAGCCCCACCAGCACTCCCGTAGGATACCCGCTGATACCCACATATCTGAGCTTCCCCTCCTCCCTCAACTCCCTCAGCGTCCTCACAGCCACCAGCACCTCCTCTGGGCTCACAAATTCCACGTCATGGCAGTACACTAGATCAATATATTCGGTTCCCAATCTCTCAAGCGAGCGCGCAAGCGATTTTCGGATCCACTCTGGCGAATAGTCGAATGTGTCTGACGATATACGGCCGACCTTTGTGCTGATTATATAGGAGGCCCGGTCTTGAGGAGCTGTAGAAAGAGCAGCTCCCAATATGGACTCAGCTGGGCCGTAGTACGGTGATGTATCAAAGGCGGTAATTCCACCACTGAGCGCCGTGTGTACGATAGCGGTTGTAGGCATTAGGTGTGGGGTGGCATTGTATTGGTTGTTAAAGGTCGTGGTACCGAGGACAAAGGGAGGGAGAATGTTGGAGAGAGGTGGTCGTGACATTTTACGTATTGTTTGGGAGGATTTGGATTAGGTGAGAGCGTGAGAGTGGGCAAATTGGTGGGGGGGGGGGGGGGCGCCGAGAGGACGAGATTCAAGTGAGGAGCGGGGGTGACTGTGGACAGCAGCAATGAGGGTGAAGGGGGGGCTATCAAGGAAAGGACTAGCTAGAATGCTGGTGAGACGAAGCCAATCAGAGCAACACTGGGCGCTTGTGTAATTGGATGTATTGGGGAGTGAGTACCTACTGACACAATCACATACAGAAGAAAAAATCAATCCGTGAAGGATAAGATGGTTTTAACTGACAACACTGGTGTGAAAACTAGCAGAATTCATAAAACATTAGAAGTGCTCGCAATACGTTTTATACGACTGATTGCAATATTGAAGCACCGGATATCTGTCGATATCGCTTTGGAGGCCAGGCTACATGTAGCTAAGCCAATTGACATGACGACTGTTATCAGCGCGGAGAACACTCCCCGATAAAGGTCGATATCTACATGTAATCAAGATCACGATAGCTTGATATTCTTTAGTTGGTGGCTAAGGCCGATACAATGCAAGGGATGTCGATATACATACTACAACTACTTCGGTCGGATAATTAATGTCTGTTTATTATAAGTAGCTGTCTACTGTACCTAATTAATTCAAATACTTCAACCCGCGCCGAGTCTAGAGCCTCAAAACATCTATTAGCCATAGCCTATTAGTAACTGATATCATCGCAACACCTTTGACTCTTTTCATAACCTTTTCCCACCCCGCCAATTAAAATGCATCTTGCCCACCTACCCCCAAACTCCCTCCCCGCATTCGCCCACCTAAACCAAATTCACCTGGCCCTCAAGCCGATTACTACCCCTAGCTCTGGCACCGGCCTATATTTTGACTCTACCACCGCCTCCGCTTCCTCTGATGAGCCGCTGGTCAAAATACCACAAGACCTGATACTGTGCGCCTCGACTGTTGAGGCCCGCGCCAAATATGATCACCAGCTCGCGGAGGTCTTAAAGGCGGTCGGCGACTTTGCTAGGACCCCGAGAGGCGCCATTATGCTGTTCTTGCTGGTTAGCTATAGTACGGCAGCGGGCTTGGGGGTCGGACAGAGGGGGGCGTGGAGTGAGTGAGTTACTACTTTATTTAGCGATAGTGATTTTTTTTTTTTTGATTTTTTTTTTTTTGATTTTTTTTTTTTTTTTTTGCTACTATTTGTTACTATTATTACAACTAGTAGTACTACGAGTGCTAGCGCGGTGCTTTAATACTCATATACTAATATTCTATGGAGATATGTCAAATTCCTGCCTGACCGTGTGGCCCTGCCAACTACCTGGACCGAGCACGAGCGGCACCTACTAAAGGGCACGAGTTTAGCCACTGTAAATCACTCGTTCCCTGCTTCACCGATTCTCACTCTTCCGTAGTATATAAGTGCAAGGGAAAAAAAAAAACTAACAAACCGATCATTGCACATGTAGGCTGTGGAAGCTAAGGTGCATACACTAATGTCCGAGTTCACGCATCTGCAGACCAGCACTGCACACTTGGCTTGGTGTCAGAGACACTGGTGGGATCCGCCTGAGGAGCTGACGCTCGAGGACTGGATTCATATCGATTCGATCTTTAGGAGTAGGGTGCTACAGTTTCCAGGGCTGGGCGTCGGCATGGCCCCCGTGCTGGACTTTGTAAACCATGGTGAGGCGAACGCGTATTATAGTGTTGATGAGGACGGTGATGTTGTGTTGCTTTGGAGAGACGGTGTCGAGAGGAAGGATGGGGAGGTGTTTATCAAGTATGTATTGTATATAGGTTCTGCGTATATAGGGGATGGGCTAATAGTAGCCCTTTAGTTATGACAGCGAGAAATCGGCCGCCGAGATGGTCTTCTCATACGGCTTCATCGACGCCGCCATGACCGACGCCGTCTGGCTCTCCCTCGACCTGCACATCGACCCCGAAGACCCGCTCGGGCCCGCCAAAGAAGCCTTACTACGCGATGCCCCAATCCTTCGGATCTTCCTGCTCGACGGGAAGCTCACCTGGCTGAGTACCTTCATCTGGCTCATGTGCGTCAACGAGGAAGACGGTCTCTCGTTCAGGGTCCTTCAGGGGAACGACGGAAGTATGAAACTGCTCATGATGTGGAACGGTGAGGTCGTGGACGAATTCTCGCAGCTGGAGAGCTTCCTGGAGAGGAGTAAGCTGTGGGATGTGTACCAGTTGAGGGCGGCATCGCTGGTACAGTGGAGGGTGGCTGTGCAGTTGACTGAGCTGGTGGCGGCAGAGGAGGAGATGGTGGATGTGGCTGGCGAGGTTGGGGGGATGGCGGGGAGATTGAGGTGCTTGGAGAAGGAGCTGTTGATGAAAGCGATTGAGGACTTGGAGGGGCAGAAGGTGGGCTTGGTGGGGAGTCAGGTGGTGGTGGAGTATTTGCTGATGATGGCGGAGAGGGAGAGCGCGGAGACGCAGGCGTGGGGTGAAGGGTTTCAGAATGAGGGGTTTCGAGATGAGGGGGCTCAAGAAGATGAGGATTTGAGGTAGTTGTAGGTAAAAGTGTAGTAATGATAGCTGACGCCTATAACTTTAATTCCAAAGAGCTAGATGGAACCCAAAATACATCGTGATAACTTTTTTTTTTATCAGAGTAGATATGCGGTCCAATTTTCTTTCACGATTTCATTATATTCGACATCACTTGGAAACATCCTAACAAAATCCAACTTTCAATGTATCCAGACTCGAGTGATATAACATGATGCACCGACTAATTGAACCCTAACAACTCTCCTATGAATACTAACTGAAAAAAGATGACATAAAAGAGATAAGAATACAGAATGAATTCCATGTCGACGCCTAGTTTTATCAACAACTCAAAAGACGCTCCGTATCATTGACCCTATAAGCTCCAACCAGACCTACAGACAGAATAGGCCCTAAAACCTGAAGTCACTCAGTGTCACTCGATGCCATCCAGCCAAATTGGTTTCTAGAAAAGATACATATAATCGCGGGTATACTCACTCGGTCGGGTAAAACCGCTGTCTTTTCTGCGGTCGCCAACTTGCTACATCTTGGCCCTTTCTCATGGCCTACCCTACACGTATGGTACAATGCCTTTGATTGTTGTCCTAGACTAAGTGAGTACGTACGTGTAGTGTTGTTTTTTCAGATGACATGCCGTTCTGTTTATTGTAGCTATAAGAGCCGTCTATTTCTCCACCTTCTTTTCCTTACTCATCGATCCTCAATACAATGCGATAAAGCCTTTTTTTTTTTTTTTTTTATCAGTTTTCTTATTGAAAGCTGAAAAACACAAAAGAAAAAGAAAAAGAAAAAAAGGCCAACTCACAAGAAGTGCTCTTGCACGTCTGGGATATCACTCACCCTAATTCCACCTATACGAACACAACTGTGCCTGCCTACTGCTCGGACACACATTAGCTGAATACACGGTGTAAATGCACTATAAATGATCAGGACCATCGTATTCGTATGGCCACTCGACGTCGTGTCAGTTGCAATCAGTTAACAATAGCGTCGGTTACAATCACTGCAAATCACTCGCTCACTCCTCTGGACCAAAAAGCGGAAACTCTAGCCACGCCAATGTTTCAAGCGATATCGCGGGGGAGCCAATCGATGAGATCTCTCGGGCCAGAACCAACGGCTTGAGCGGTAACGGGCGGTAACGAGCGGTAACGGGCGGGGGACGCTTGAACCGTGGTGGGCTCGGATATGAATGTCTTCTCTGGATACTATTTCTTGCCTACTATTGGTTCCTGTATTCTCGGACTTTGATACTTGATACTGTAAAACTACACTAAATTATGATGCTCTATCTATGCAATAAGCAAACACTCCACCATAGCGCGTGGCTCGCTGAATTTGATTTTTAACTGTGCCTACGTACTCTACAAGGCTTCATTAAACCAAGGACAGGACAGCAGTCACTTAGTTATACGCCCCAGGAAATGCGATGCAATGTGATTTGCACTCGCATCGGCTCGCCATGTCATGATGATGACGGATCTTTGAAACGATCACCATCATCATCATCGTCCTCTCTCTCCCTTCCCTTCCCTTCTGGCTGTTTGGGCACCTGCTCACTCCAGCTGTGGTCATCCGCGGGCGTCCATCTCCGAAACAAAACCAGGTAACCCCCGCATCCAATACCCTAGATTGTTCGGCGGCAGCCAGAGTGCGGAAGGGACCAGGACCAACAAGTGAGATCGGAAACGCAGCACTACATCGGCTGGGTCGGAAGACAGAAGACAAGAGGGCAGCAAGGCAGTAAGGGGAGACGTCGGGCGAGCCCATCAGACGGATAGAGCTTCGATTTCATATGGCCCTATCAATCGACCAATTTCCTCGGCCTGACATCGGTGGATGCATGTGCGTGAGACACATATTCATGAAGCATCACTCGCCTGTTTGTATATTATTGAATTCAGCTCACATGGGTGGGGGGGGGTTGTTCTAGCGTTATAGCAGCCCCTGTAATTTGAATTATTTTTTATTTTTTTTGATTTGATGAACGTCGGTTGTCAGGTCTCTTTTAAACATGTCTGGAACAGAAGGTGATGCCGAGCTCGCGAGCAGAGAGAAGTTACATGGCGGAGGCGCTGCGAGCGAAACGGTCTGAATGTAGTCGTATGTATGATATATAGGTACTCTATTTCGGTCTCAGACGGATACATGCCGTTCTACTCTTCTATTATGCGCGCGGGATAGGTTGCTATGCATATTCCCACGCAGCCGAGTTCGCAGAAAGCAAAACATTGATAGAGTGATGATGCATTGAAAGTGGCTGATAAATGCTTCTCAGCTGCCATGCAGCTCGATGGTGATGTTTGGACCTGGTAGGTATATCCTCGATCCGATTGTTCCATCCCGTGAAGCGATTGGCCGCCACGTCGATTTGCGTGTGATTGATTGATGGGATTTTTTTTGGAGGGGGGGGAGGCAGGCTGAGTGAAAGTGAGTGAGTTGCTTTTAATTGCTTGCTTTGTTTTTTTGGGGGGGGATGAATGTTAGATTAGAGATCATGGTTTAAGGCATGGCATGTCGATAGACATATCCTTGGGGAGGGGAAGGCGCCTTGGGTGATTCTTTATGATGCAACTGCAAGTGGTAGGTAAGGGAAGGGAGGAAGGACGGAAGTGGTCTTGGGGCTCTGATTGGATTGTTGGTTGACGACTGGAGGAGGTAGGAGTAGGATGTGATGTTCTTGAGAGAGAAGGTACATACATACAAACAATACAAAACAATAACATACCTGATGCCTAACTTACAGATAACTTGATATACCCACAAAATACCATACGTGATGCCGTCAGTCAGTCAGTGAGCCTCTTTTCATGGTTGTTTTTTTTTATTTGTTTTTGAGAAGATCAATCCAAATCACATGCCAATGGTCCAGTCCACTCCGCGCGCGCACCGCCATCAATCAGCTCGGAGAACAGAAAAACAGACCCCATCTCGAGGAGCAAGGGCCATCTTTTGACCAGACCAGAGACCGCCGTGACAGGTCGCTAGACATGGATCCGGCAGGCGCACACGGCGGGTTGGGCACCGCGGTTTTGTGTTTTTTTTCTTCTTTTTTTTTTTTTTTCTCGCCACAGCTGTTTTAAACCTATTCCTCGAAGGAAAAGAAAACTGTATGTCGATCCGTGGAGTGGAGAGAGTTAGTGTAGAGATGTAGATCCCGTTGCAGTTGTTTTGCGAGTCGCGCGCAACGCAGAAACGGATGTGGGTTGGGTTGGGTTGGGTTGGTTGCAAGGCGGTCAACGGGGACCAATCGATTGTGGATTGTGGATTTTTTTTTTTTTTTTTTTTTTTTTGGTATAACTACATTTTACGTAGAAAGTAGATGGTATGGCATGGCATGGCATGGCATGGTAAATATGGGGGATGGATGTAACGGCGCGGACACCGCCTTGGAAACGCATTCACATTCACCATTGCATTGGCGGCTTTGATTGGTGGGTTTGCTTTGCTGGATATAGAGTAGAGCATGAATATGTACTCGGGTGTAGCAGAAAGAACCAGAAAAATGCGAGTGACAGAGCAGGGGATTATTTGTATGGAGTGGCGCTGATGATCTACCATACAAAATCACCCTTTTGCAAATTTTCTGGGTTCTATCTGCTGCACCCGAGTAGGCACTGGGGTCTACTTTACCCTACCTATCTATCTAGATAGATAGCTAGCTCTATGAATGAATGGGTTGGCTCTGGTGGGGAGAGAGGGAGAGGGAGAGAGGTATGGATGACGAGAATCTGATGTGATGCAAATTTAGAAGCTACACCTAGAGTAAGCATTTGCGTGTTGCTCCACCCTTCCCCCCCCTGGGTGAATAAAGGCAACTGGAAAACCTGGTTTTTGGCCCCCCCCCCCTGCCCCTCGGACTGAGTGACTGACTGACTGGAGATCGATATCGTAGAAGGCGGCTTCGTTTTTCGTTTCGTTTCGTGATCACTACATAACTACATACATACATAGATTAAATTCTGGACCTTTCCGTAAATCCCTAAGTAACCCCCGTCACCATTGCAATTGCTGTTATAATTTGTGATTGATTGTAAAAAAAAAAATATAATTAGATCTTTGTGAGGGAGGGCGGCGACAGATATGCCCTTTGTAGTGTGGGTTAACTTTAGACTATGTTGGTACTCTACATACAGCTCGTTTAATTCCCCACGGCAGCATAATTGCATAAAATCCCTTTTTGCACCAGCTGCCGGCCGGCCAACCACCACAGGGTGGAACTGACTACCATACCATACCCCCCCATCCATCCTAGCCGAAGCCAGACAGAACGGCCGCCAAAACTGCTGCCGTGCATGGAGATTTCCGTCTCTCGGGGGGGGGGGGGGCACTAAAGAGCTCTGTCAAGTCAAGAGTCGAGTCATACCTATCCTATCCTATCCTATCCATGTATTAGAACTAGACGCGTAGAGTATATACGAAATAGTATAGTATAGTATAGTATAATAGAACACCTAAATATCCCCCATCCGACGATGACGACGGAATGACTCTCGCAAAGTGCACTCCTTCCGCGAGCTCGTTCAAAAGTGCAAGTGCAGCTTCATTGGCGATACAAAACAATAACATGGCAGTGAGCGGTGGAAGACCCGGGTATGTATTATACAATGTGTAGAGTACAAGTGAGCTTGGCGTGTATAAGGGGGGAAGGGGGTGTGAGGTGAGGCAAGGTGAGGCAAGGTGAGGTGAGGTGAGGTGAGGTGAGGTGAGACCTGGGTTCATGGGGTATCACTCGCGGAAAGTGGAAATCATAGTGGGCTCAGGTTTTGGATGGATGGATGAGGGCTGGGCTGGGCGAGGAGAGAGTGTGACTGATTGATTGATTTGATATGATAGCGGCGCCGAGTTTATGTAGTTACACGGCGGTGCGTATTGATTGACATTGTTATTGTTACAAATGGATGATAGATGGATGGCATAATGTCCGCAGAGGGGTGCGGGAAAAAAAAAACAAGTAAATAAACAAAAAAGTTAAACAACAGCATAAAGCGTGTCCGTCAGCTTATTTTTGCCGGCTTAGCCTGGCCTGGCCTATCTGGAGTCCTTTTACTTTTTGGCGTTCGTGGATGCAATGTGCAAATCAACGATATGTAGGATGGAGTAAGAAGGGAAATTAAGGGACTGATGTGATCTTTAAAATTATGGTTATGGTTCAAAGGGTAGGTTGGAGGTAATGCATATCATATCAGGGCGAGTATCAGGCAAGCAATGAGTGAGCGTCCAACAAAATTATGCGGTAACTACTCAATAATAATAATAAACAACCACATCCCATCCATAAAACCCACACCTCGTGTGATGTCGATCATACATACACGCATGTACTATACATGTCGGGCTCAGGCTCATCACGAAGGGGACGCTGGCCAAAAGCAACGGAATACAAACTTTTCATCAAATAATTATCCTGCAAGCATATCATGCAGGCCACCCGCTTGTCTGCCTCTAGTTATGTCTGCCTGCTTGCTTCGCCCATCAATCCATCAATCCACCAATCCATCCCTCTGTTATGTTCGTATCCTTGTAATCGTGAGTCGAATCATGGTTATCAATAAATAAGATATTGTATATCCCGGCGATATCTGTCCTTACCAGCGTTGAGGATTACTTTTTTGATTTTGAGTCGGGAGACGAGTCATGATCATTGGTCTGTCCGCCTGCTACTAATCCAAACCCCAACTCACCTTAACTTACCTTAATAGCCAGGAGTCATGTACCATATCATGCAAAATAAACAAGCTCACTCACTCACTCCCCCCCCCCTCTCTAGCATCCTCCTCCTCACCTTACCTCCCTCACCTTCGAGACAAGGCTGTAGCCTTTCCATCGTCAACTCAGTCAACAGTCCGGTGTATACGACGTACCACGGCACTGTTTCCGAGCCCCGTTACACGTCTCTTTCCTTTTTATGTGTTTTTTGTTTTGCCCTACCCTGCCCCACAACTTGACTTTATGGATCCCGTAGACTAGTCACTTTGTACGGTAGATGTGCGGCTTTTGAGTTTAGTTCAGGATTTTTGTTTTCGTGACTTTTCTTTTTTTTTTTTTTTTTTTTTTTTTTCGTTGAACCGTTGCTTCGACAAGGTCAATTAGCCAGCCAGTCAGGTCAGTGGGTACCTTAGAAGTAGATACCTACCTACCTTTAAGCCCTCGAAAAGCAAAAAAAGAAACACGGTAAGTCAGGTATTGCGGCGCGGCGCGGCGCGGCGCGGCGTAGGGGTATGTAGATCACCTCAATCTCGAAACTTAGAGTCAAGTAAGAAGTATACGTTAGTTGTAATCCTTGGCTAATCCATTCCTCAAATCTTCAAAGTGTAAATAAATAAATAAATAAATAAATAGATAAATAAATAAATAAATAAATAAATAAATAAATAAATAAATAAATAAATAAATAAATAAATAAATAAATAAATAAATAAATAAATAAATAAATAAAGCAAGCTGTTTCAGCAAATCGATAGACCTCACCACACCATCATGCATCCGCCCCATGGCCTTTGATTGATTTGGCTATCCGCCTTCAAATCCACCATCCACCATCAAAACCACCAATAACAGCAGAGACAACCCCACCAGGGGTACGCCGTGCACGTGCGTTTCCTCCGGAACGATTCGACGTTTCTTCGATCCTACCATTGGCCCGCCGCAGCGAATCTGATCACTGATTTTGTGATCTTGATCTGCGCCGGTGCTACTTCATGAGTTCTCAGGAAGCTAGCGGCTTGACTTGATTTGCTTTTGTTTCGCCTTCGTTCCTTTTTGCAGAGGACGCTGGATTTCCCCGCGTGCTTTTGTCTTGCCTCACTCTCACTCTCCTCACATTTAGGGTAAAAGTACTATCATGTATATTTAGTTTTGCCCCATTCCTCCTCTTCACAAAAATAAAAACGAATGTCACACTAACGAACGAAAAGCCACGAGTCCATCTGGTAGAATCCAATGTCAGTGGCTGCGAGCACTAGTCCCACTCAGGCCAGTCATTTTGTTTTATGTTTTTGCTTCTTTCTCTGTTCTTCCTTTTTTCCACGAACACGTATTCCATCCATCCTAGGGAAGGCTTTAGAGTACAGAGAACAGAGATGCGATAGATCAGTCCTCTTGCAAACAGCCCCAGAACCCTCTCTATCTCTCTCTCTCTCTCTCTCTCTCTCTCTCTCGCCGCCGCGCCTGGCGTAATCTATCACTCCCTAAGCAGCGCTGAGTGAATTAGGCATGTAGGTCCCACCTAGATTAATCAGTAGCCATGCATGTCTGTCAGTAAGCCTGCCGAGAGCCCTCCCTCTGTCTCACCCTCTCCTAGAATACCGCACACCCTCTACCTATTTTTACCAGTCTTGTTTCAAACTCGTCTATCACGAGCTGTCACTCGATCGCGGGGATTATCCTCCATACTGAACGCGACCAGAAATCGTTTCGAGTATATACTGTACACAAGATCCATGTCGAGTCACAATCACGATCGAGGCTCGAATGGAGATGAGTATAAGTAGGATCTACGGCAATCTTCTACTTGATTTAGTATTTAGCCCAACCCGGTCAGGGTCGGTCGATATATTGACTTTGACCATATGAGCCTAGCATACGGAGGGAGTGAATGAGGTACATATGTGTAATGTAGACCACCGTTGAGTAGGTAGATAAATGAATAAATAAACAAGTTTGAAGCCTGACGATAACAAGCATGGCATGCATGCTTTACCTACCAGTCAGAGCGGGTCATGTCATGAGGGGCATACCTGCCTGACTGCTACTTCTCTACCCCACGAAAGCACATCCAGTAAAGGGGTGACGGCATACGCCCAGTCAGAACCAGTAGTCAATCAACAGTCAGATACTCACCCTGGAGTTTGTCGCCTGCCAGCCACCTCTCTCTCTCCCTCGTAGAAGAATTGCGTGATCCGGTGCGCCGCGCATATAGTCTTGGTCTCTGTGTCTTATCTAATAGCCATTCGCGGTGGCCCCCTCCCCCACGAATAGCATGCGCATAAAGCTTGGTTGTCACTCCCCGCGCTAGCCCCAGAGGGGGCAATAAATATATCTCCGTTGTCGGGCGTCCGCCGCCGCCAGGCCCATCACTAAGGTCAAAGACCCCGAGTTTCTCTCTCTAGCTACTACTTTACAAACTGCCCATACCACTATCGAGCGAGTTGTAATCGCCGATAGCGGAAGTGGGGAAGGAGGGAGGAGGGCCTTAACTTATATGTATCATCGGCGTAGAGTGCTTTATGCCAGTGTGTATATGTACCTCCCGTTTGGGTTTAGTGAGGTACAGGACCGAGAAGACTCAGAAGAGTGGATGAACGATAGGATGCACGATATCATATCGATGACTTGGCTAATTTCTTTTACTTCCATTCCTTTGCAGCTTCGCCGCTGCTACCGCATAGGGTTTAATGATAAATTTTTTTATTTTCCTTTTTCCCTCATGGAGCTAGACTCTTCGGCCTCTGCTCTGCGGTCCTAGCTTTGAGTGATGGGTGCTCCTTATTAGTAGGTAGGCTCTTATCCTACTTCGTGATAGATATGATCGTATGAGTTGCTTCCGCTTTCTTGCCTGCGTGCTTGCTTGCCGGCGGCATATCATGCGTCATGACCATACATGCTTTCCCTAGTTGCTCCAGAATGTAATTATTCCCCCTAAAGTTCGCAACCTCGCTCTACTAGTAGAGAGAAGAGCTTAAGCCCCGAAAGTACGGGACAAACCCGTCATTGCAGTATTGCCATTCCGATTTCCGGAAGCGGCAAGGACCCGGAACAACTCTCGAGCAAAAGAAGAAAAAAATTCTCACGAACTTTCTGACCTTATGTGAGTTGGTTACATACGAAGCTAAGGTAAGGAGCAGAGTGAAAACGTTAGCCTGCAAATTAATTAGCCATGGGGAATGGGTGGAGCGAAGGGGATAAACCGCACACTAAAATATGTATGTAGGTACTTTTACGAGCATTTGGTTAGCTACGTTAAAAATTGAAAACCCACAGAGAGCATGTGCGATATACCTACTTACTCAACACCACTATCCACCCAGCCAGAAAAGAAAACATACTTTACCTACTTTACTCTCCTCTGCAGCATGTCTATGATGGATCGGAACATTCCCTGCTGTCCACGAGATTGACGGATTACCCCTCACTGTTTCCGTTGCATGCGCTGCAGCATCCATCCACGGTTATTATTATTATTTTTTGTTTTGTTTTGTTGCTTGCTCGTCCCCTCCTCATACATATCAAATTCCGGGAAATCATAATCATTTCGCTACGCATGCCTTGCACGATATCAACGTATAGAGTGCATCGAAGGAGTCAATGCAATACCGTAACGCAGCAGAGAGTAGGCATGCGTGGCCGAACCGACCTTACCTTTCTTAACCTGGAGGGGTAGCATTATCAGTTTTCTGATATCGCTTAATTTGCTTGATCCCTTTATACCAGCACCATACCAGGCTGAATCGACTGTCGAACCAAAGATTCGCAGGCGGCGTAACTGTCACCCGGGCCTTGCAAAAAAGTATGGTGGTAGGTAGGTATGGGTAACGCAATCAGAGCTGCTGCTGCTGCTGCTGCTGCGTGAATGCGGATAAGGGAAGCAAAAAAAAAAAAAAAGTAGACTGAGCATGTATCAGACCCTTTCTGCTGTGGACTGGGACCCTGTTCGATCGGTGACCTTGTAACAAACGGTTGCTACATAATTAATCGCATCGCACGCTGCTGCTGCAGACGGTGGTCGTAACAAGCTTAGCAAGACGAACCAAAATAACAGGTCCTACCTAAAGCAAGAGTACAGATCAGTAGAGTAGGCAATCAGGCAGGGTTCCGGTAGGTGAGTTGGTAGGGAAATTCAGGCGAATAAATCTCGAATGATGACATGTACCTACATAGAGTACCCATTCTAGGCAGTAAGTGTAATTTAGAGCAGGTACCTGCCTGAAACGACTCGGTATTTTCTCCAAGAGTAGACACAGTCAGTAGAGCCATATACTCTAGAGTTAGAGTGCTTTTCCAGGTCTTCTACCTAGCAGGTACTCTATACAGCGCCGGTAGTTACAAAAGGCATGTATCTACCCCCGACACCTAGAATGAGTGATCAGTGCCAGCAGCTAGGACCGTTCCAACTTCACACTCCAGGTGGCGTACTCCACGAGGGTAACCACTATGACTAGGGTCGCTGCTAACTAAGGTAAAATAAATTTATTCATAGCCGCGTTAATTGGTTAGCCAGATGAGCAGGAGGTGGTGTTAATATGGTGGTGGGTGTTAATGGTGGTGTCGAGCGAACACAGGGAAACAAAAATTATCCGACGACGAAACCCGCCATACCCCATGCTATGCAACAGAAAAAGTTCAGCGCCAGTTCGTTAATAGAACTTCCAAGCGAAGGGCCAATAACCAACTCAACCTGAAGTTTTCCCGAATCCTTGCACAAAACAAGGTTCAGGCGCTTGGGCATTGGGGAAAAACGTGCAGTGCAGATCGCAAGGGTCTTCTCTGGAATTGAAATCACAGATGGAGGTGAGGAAGTGGTTAAAAAAAAAAAAGGGCACTTGTGAACTGAACATGTCTCTCCTACCCCTCTAAGCCATTCTTGGTACTGCATATCTGACCTACATGTCCGGCCCAACCTCGAGCGCCGATAGAGTAAAAGTGGCTTCTCATCAAACGGTCGCTGATCAAATCTGTTTTTGTGTTCCAACCCAATTAACCAAACAATTTGCCATCGAGTGTCATGACATGAAAGTGCATCACGATCAAGGAGCAGAAGCGCAGCACCATGAAGATTACGCAAAAAAGTGACCACCAACCACCAACCAGTGCCAACCATAGAAACCCACCCCCCCAAAGTCCTACACAGGCGTTGCTCAAATCTACACAAGGTCTCTAATGATATTTGTGTTTCGTTTGTTTCGTTCATATCCGCAGCCAGCGGCGGCGACGGCGCGCGGCTGGTTACGTTTTGGCATACTGAATGGTCTACACCGGAATCTTCGGAAGAAGGCGTCTATATTTTTTTATTTTTTTTTTACCCTTTCCTTTTTGGTTTGGTCCAACTCTAAGATTGCACTTTCTTCTTCCAACAAGTTCGTCCTGGTTGAAACCACTTGTGTTCCCTTTTTTTTTCTTTTTTTTCTTTCTTTTTTTTCTTTCTTCTTTCTATCATCAAAAGTTCGTTCCCACCCACGAGGAAAGTTCATGACCAACCGGCCGGGCGATCCATGTCTTTTTCGTCTTTTCTTTTTCTTTTTTTCCCATCCATATTTCCTCATCTTTCTTTTTCCTTTACCACTTTTGCACCTAGTGGATCATGATTTAGCTTGGTTGGGTCCTGGTTCCCAGGGCCCCAGTCCGTTAGGCTAGGTGGTGGAGGGACAAGTTGGCTGGCTTACCTCGCTCGGGGAGCAGGCTCGGAGACAGGCGATGACGTTTGATAAAACATGGCAAATTAGCGCCTCTTGGGTCGAATCGATTTTCTGGAAATTTTGCCGGCGAGGGGGGTCCAGAATTTCCAGATCCCGAGTTGGGTATTTCCATCAGACCTTCCTTCCTTCCTGTGGGGGCGAACCGAGTGGGTTATCTAAGGAAACGATATCCTTGACCCTAGCTTACCCTGGTGGAGTAGGCAAATAAGCGAAGCTTGCCTTCTTGGCCATTGAGTGAACACGGGCTGCAGATCTTGATGGACTAGACCTGGGCGGTGATAGGGCGAAGGACCAGGGGCACTCCTTCTTTACTGCCTGCTAGAGGGAATTCCCCTCGTCGTGGTACGGCGGCGTAAGTGATCCTTAATAAGTTGATTAATATACGTACTTATGTACTTGCCGACGAGATCTACCAGGAAGCAAGCGTTGATTGACATTGGCCGGTCAAATTATAAGTGAACAGAGCCGTGGATGAATGAGTGATCAATGATAATTTGGTGAGAGACTGAGTCGGAGTACTCTACAAGGTAGCATGTACCACCTAAGCTGGGACGCCCGTCCCCAAACTCTACATATCATCCATCGCCAGTGTGATACTGTAAAGTGGCTCATGTATATTTCGAATTCAGCCCCCCTAGCATTCTTCAGCCGTCATCTTGCATTGATGCTGTTGTCTGCCCGGAATTGGGCGCGAGTTCGGAAGGTACACAAAGCTAAAAGGCAAGGAGGATGGATATTTGGATTATCCTTTTTCGAGATCACACAATTGACATGGAAACCCCCCATCCAACCCTTGGTGGACTACCGGTATGTAGCACAGAAATTAACTGCCTGTCTGGCTATATACATATCTGTGGCCCAGTCAGTCATCAATCCATACCCGGAGCAGGAGTAGCAGCACTGCAAAGGCTATGTATGTGGGGCAACTGTTTATTACCGTATGTGAGATTTGTCCCTAGGCCTCGGTGCAACATCCTGTGAGAAAGAAAGAAAAGCGCAAGTTATGCGTCCTCCGATTCGTCCGCGATCGTTCTCCAAGTAAGAGAGTTAAATCAGTTGCCGGTGTCACTTAACCAGTAATAGTCAAATATGCCTCTAACCACCTATTACATCGCCAACTAGCAATCCATCACGAGATTTTTTGACTCTGGGCTGGTACCCAGTCACATACGGGTGTCTCCTCTCCCTGCCTTCCCTCTGGAAAATAAAAAAGCAAAGAAAAAGAAATCATCCGCGTCATTCTGCTGCATCTTCTCCGCTTCAGACCATGTGTTGGCTGTTTTGGAAATATGGACTAAACCGACGGCCATTGGCAGAAAATTGGGCTGTCCCGGCAATCTGGCTGGGCGTCAACCTTGACCCACAACTCGGCTTTCTGATCGTGCGTCCGTGCAGCATCACATCCTTTCGCTGAACCGCATCGTTGTTAGAGGAGGACCAACTTATTTTGGAGGAGCAAGGCCTTGTCCGACCAACCACAGAAGAGGCTTGTGACAAAGGCAAGCCTGAGTGGTCTAGGTCTTGATCTCTTTTTTATGCCCCCTGCTACCTAAGGAAATGCTTTTTTTCTCGGTTTCTATGGCTTGAAGTTCGTTGATTTTCTGCTCTGTGGTTTTCCACGATGTCTGATCATATGCATCAAGCCACTCGAGAACTATGTTTTCTAGTCTCTCCCAGGTCTCATCAACGGGACCGAAAAGTTATTATTATTATAATAGTTGTGGTTATGATTATGATTATGCTAGATATGCTGAATATTGCTGTTATTGTTTTTCTCTCTCTCTTGTTTTGTCCGTTGTTATTGTTATTATTATTTTACTGACAAGCAGTAAGCATATCATGCAGCTAGGCAAGAGGTGAGGGGAGGGGAGGACGAAGGCGAGCAACTGCGATCAAATCTACCGCCATGCCCATAGCAAAGGCAAAAAACAACATCTCCGATCCATCGATTATATCGGCTTCAAGAGTAGCTACATACATGAACTTAATTAAAGCAGGAGACAGGAAAGGATCATCACCTCATCTTTTACCTAAAATGATTTATTTCCTTTTTGTTCCATCTTATTCTTTCGTATTTCCGTACTTTCTCTCGGATGTTCCGTTTCATATCAGGTATTTTTAATATTATTTGAGGATAAGCGGAATATCGGACATGAGCACCATGGCAAAAAGGAAGCAAGCGAGGGGGGGATAAGGGTGCATGTATGGGACGTATCATAGATGATTGAGGGGAGTCGAAGAATGGGGCAGAAGCAAGCGACAGACAGCGAGCGGTGAGGGGATGGATGAAAATGTGTAGGTCCTACCTCCATGGCCAAGGTGGCAGACATTATTATACGGGGTTGGTGGTGGACGACGACGACGACGGCGACGAACGCTAGAAGTGTAAAGGTAGGTAGGTAGGACGGTGTGTACCCTTCTACTTTCTACACGAGTTCGTGGGGTGAGAGGGGGGGAGGAAAAGAAGAAAAAAATCATGTATTCGGGAATATCCATGCTTCATCTGGACGCATGGCGTTTTTAAATGCTTGGACGACTTTCTCTAACCAAAACCAAGACCACAGGAGGAGGTACTGATCTAAGTCTAGGAGGAATCATGTACCTACGGTAGTATGAATTCATATGTAGGCCATCCAGATGTAGGATGTGTGCGGTAAGTACCACCACCACCACCACCACCACCACCACCAAGAGTAAATAAAGCACTGTCATCCGCTCGCCATGCAGCAGTTGAACCATCGATGGATGGTGGGTCTGTTACCGTCTTGGTATTATTTATTTGTAGGTGAAACCCAACGGGATTCTCCCCCCAAGCATCCCCCCACCACATTCACCCACCACCCACTTCACTTCCAGGCCCACTCAACCCCAATCCCAATCCCTACTCATAACCCTACCTGATCATGTATGTACCATGTACTTTACCTACATAGGCCCTATCAAAGCTGATCTATGTATCCTCCACTGCTGCACCTCTCTCTCACTCACTCTCTCTCATATGCAACCCTTCTTTAACATTGATACCCCTGCACATCTCCACACAAGCCATGATCCCATAATCCACCCCCAAATCTGGCCCCCTGCGCCCTGCGCCCGTTTGCTTCATGACGATTGGAGATGCATGCCCGGTAAGGTTCGGTGACGCTAGGACGCAGACAGCTTAACTACCCGCTGTTCCATCCACCGTTCCTACCTACCTTGAGACTACTTTATGTATGTGCAGCCGTGCAGCAGTCCTCGCTAACTCGGATGATGGAATCTTGTCGGCGGTCGATGCGCCATCCATCCACCATCCATAATCCTGGCTCAGAAAGTTGGAGTCTACCAGGACTCGTCGTAGTCCTGATATGCTTGTCTCGATGAGGTTTCCCTTCTGTGTCTTGCTTGTCTCTGTGTCCCCTTGGGTTACAGTCAAATATATTGTGTCTCTGGGACTCGGTCTGAATAAAATAAAATGCTCAATTATCAATCATACCCACACTTATCCTACCCCCAATCTTGTATCTACACTCTATCTTGGAGTGTCCACCACAACCGCCTACCTACCTAGGCAGGTTGGACACACAATATATCCATCCACCCATAACATACACCCAAACTGAACTAAGTATACCATATCATACTCTATCATCGTACATTCTGTGTCTGTGTCTGTGTCTGTGTCTGTGTCTGTGTCTGTGTCTGTGTCTGTGTCTGCTGCTGTGTCTGTCTGGTCTCCTTCTCCTTCCTCCTCCTTCCTCCATGCCACATGTACGGCCTCAGTTCCCGCATATGTTGAGCGTCCTTTCCCTCCACCAATCAATCCCTATCCCTTCCAACAGGAACTATGGATTGCAAACCTATTCATCTGTTTCAGCCGGCATTCTCTCCCTTATTTCCCTTCATCATCGTCTCTGGCTACCATGGTGGGCTACCCTGCCTGACAGGAAGGCAATATCATGTAGAGCAGAAGCAGCAGCTGCGAATCCTCCATATTATTATATGACATTGCTGCTGCACTTTCCCTCACGCGAATGTTGTGCGTACGTATCATAAATTTCCTCCATTCCAAGCCAACCAAAAGCCTTCAAGCCTTCAAGCCTTCATCTTACAAATTTACCACACGCCGTATATGTACGTAGGCTGGTAGGTAAAGTAAGGTAGGCAGGCAGGAAGGCAGGCAGGAAGGCAAAGAGTGTGTTTTAGCGTTTTTTGATATCCTTGCCATTGCGTTTTCTTTTTTCCTTTCTTTTTTTTCCATTTTTTTTTATTCCCTTCTCACAGCCAACGCCATGTACGTTATTGAAATCCTGATACTTTACATGTCTCCGCGGGAAGCCGCCTATTTGCACGCCATCAAAAATGTAGTCGAACTTCTCCATGCCTACTGAATCGAGATCTTTCAGCCGCGTGCATGATGGGTCCTTTTTACCAAGTGTCCCACACACACTGACCCCCCCCCTCCCATCCCTCCTCTATGGAACCCCCCAGTTCCCCGCCCCATGTCTTACTAGTCAATAGCAAGTACATATTCAAACTACTCATCGTCACCTAAACACCTCTTATTATAATGACCCGGCACCCCCTTTCAATTTCCGTTCCGCCTCCCCCTCCTTTGGGTTCTTCCGTGCCCCCAACCCCAGTAAGAGTGTTTCTCTGGTCAGCCGCTTCACCGTGCACATGTGGCTTGAGATCTGAAGCTACATATATTATTTATCAGTCCTCTTCCTCTTCTCTTCATCACTATCGTATCTCCACCACCACCCCACAGTCTATATCTACGTCTACCAAGAACATCATCACATCATCATCAATCACCCTTCCTCACTCACAATACTTCATTGAATTGTAAGTTTTTTTCGAACATTATATATAGAACAACCACTATCAAAGATCATCTTTTTAACATTGCTTCAGTAACGCCTCAGCCAAAAAACTAAAATACTCATAATGTCTTCATACACCACAATGGATGAGTCTTTCACAAACGAGAACGAGATCTACTACGCAAACTCAAATTTCTCAAACTTCCCAATGTTCACGGAGCAGGAGCTGTACTGCTTCATGCCAGCTGAGCAGAGCGTATATCAGAATACAGATGGGGTGGTGTATCCACAGTTTGCGACGGGTTACTATGACAATGGGATTGTCCCAATGCAGGAGTGTTATTCAATGGGCATTCAGGATGGATATATGAGTGCGGAGGAGGATGCATTCAGCTGCCAGCCAAGTCCTTTTCTTGAGCAACAGTACATGAACAACTGTGCATCTCCAATTACCCCTTCAGGATCGCCTCTTGCCTCAGAGATCGCATATTATCACAACTCAGTACCCTCGTATATGCTTGTCCCCGGATATCAGAATGACCAGGTTCAGGAGTATGGATATGAGGTCCCTGCAGCCTTCAATTCGGTCCCATCATTGGTCAGCAGCGGTAACATCAGCTCCCAGGATATCGTTCTGGGTTCACCCTGCCCGTCTTCCCCAGCATTGGGCAGTCCCGGATCTGATGACGACGAGGAGGAGGAAGAGGAGGAATATGAGAATGATTTGTCCCTTCTACCCAACCAGGGAAACAAAGAGCTCCGGGGAATGGGGCTCTACGATTCGCCTCCAGATCTTCTTTACACCAATTGTTCCACACCTACAGGGTGCTCGCCTGTATCGCCTCACGCCACATTAGGAAAGGGATTGGTTTTGGAGAGGAGCTTTGGGTTGCCGGAATCGATGATGGATGAGACATCAGGGAAGAAGGAGAAGCTTGAGATCGAGGAGGACGATGAAGAGCCAATGATGTACAATGAGGAGGAGTGTGGAGAGTGGAATGGCACTTACGAGAACACCTTCCAGCCACAGTACGATATTTCCTTTTATGCTTCTCAGACTAATAGAGGGTGGTAAATATTTCTTACCTTTCTATTTTTCCTTTACTTGTCTATATTATCCTGGGTTTGGTGGCCTTTGCTTTGCTGGGTGTTCTGTTTTATATACATTTTTGCGATATACTGTCTGATATGGGTTTCTGGTCTGGTCTTTTATTTTTATTTTTATTTTACTTTGCTCATGGGGGTTCATCTGCTTTTTTTGCGAAGAGGTTTGAGTTCGTTTTTCATACTGAGCTTACACATGCTTGTATCATTATCACGATTCTTCTTTGTCCATTCATTCAGCGTTTGGTGTTATAGCGGCATTTTGGGGATTCATTTTCTTACTGGGTGGCTTTTTATATTTTATTATTTCTTTTACCCTTTTGTCAGAAATTCATCAGGGCGATTTAGCGCGGGAGGGAAAAGCATTTTTCTTTTCTTTTCTTACACTGCATTAGTTTGGTTTATTGGTTTTTGCCAAAAGAACAAAAAACCAATTGTATCAATATTATATACCATCACATTCAGATATGTGTGGTGGATTTCAGAGCATCATCGTCATAGCATTACACGAGATATAAAGTGAAGGGGTGTTTTTTTTTTGGGGGGGGGGGGGGGTTCATAGAAATTTTTTTTTTTTTTACATCCATGATTCTATTATAATTTCCCTTGTGCATATACCGTGCAGCGCAGTGCTGTGCAGTTCAAGGTGCAGTTTTTTTTTAGTTTTTCAAATCGTTTTTTTTTTTTATTTCATTTTGCTTTTTTGAGGGCAGACGGGTGGTATGATGATGGATGGGCGGTATTTTACAACTGGCTGGAAGGCTGGCTCAGCTCTAGCCTGGTAATAATATAACTAGACGACTACGGGTTTTACTAGCAAGCCATTTGTCGTGGTTGCTGCTGTACTGTTGTTGTTCGTCGGCAATTATATTCACTTTCTGCATGTGATTATTAACGATTTCATAGGGTACATTTTTGTGGTTGTCAGGCTGGTTAGCCGGGGTTTCATTTGGGAGCATTTCGCACTCTGTGGATGGATAGCCATAGATGGATGGATGGATGGATGGATAGGCGGGCAGACAGATAGACATAACTGGCAGGACGCATGGTTGGAAACGTTACCCATACGTTACGCTAGCTCATAGCTTTCTTGCTTAACTACGGGGTGGGGGGGGGGGTATATGCGTGGGTTCGGTGGGTAATGGTGTGCACTCACTCGTGCTGGGTGTATCATCATCAAGTTTGGGAAATCTTATTTCAGGTTTAATACAATACAAAGCAAGCTTGACTTGTAATTAATTACCTGTTTGTAAGAAATAATAATATGGAAGTGCCCTGATATACTTTTTATGATCAGATCACATACATACAGCTAGATCAGATCAGTCTTACTACATGGCATAGACATAGACATAGACATAGTGGATTGTATGTATGTAAGTAGTAAGTAATCTACAGATGTTACAAGCAATATGGGGAAGTCGGGGGTGGGAAGGCGCGCGGATGGACAGACCGCTCAAGGAAGGAAGGAAGGAATGGAAGAGCAAAGTAAAGCAAAGTAAAGCAAAGTAAAGCAAAGCAAAAAACAACAAGCACAATTACAGAGACAGGAAACTAGGGGCCTTAGCCTTATTAGCATGATGGACGATGGTGGATGATACAAGAGCCAGGAGGCCGGTGTTTCTAAGAAAACTGAGTACTACAATGCATACATAATACACTATTTGATCCACCAGGCAGGAGGGAGATGATGCCCCCTTGATCATTACCTCTTACTATCTGATCAGATCCGGACGTACCGGTAGATATTGGGGTGAAGGGGGGGGGGGGGTGGTGGACCCTACCCACATTCCATTCGCTGTGGAGCCGCTGTTATTATTGATTTATTATAGTATCATTTATTACCCTCTTTTTCCCCCCACATGGGTGCTACTATTAGTATTGACTGACATACATTACATACATGTCGAGTCTCACCTTGCAATGGCACTTGTCTTGGTTTCCTTGTCTTGGTGGTGCTTCTAATTTTCGGATGTGCGTAACCTGTTGGATCGATCACTGTCCCTCTCCTCAATCTATCAATCAATCAATATATTAGTCACCATCGAACCCACCGGGCACCACCACCGTCGGGAAGTTTCCCGCTCGGTCTCACTTTTTTTTTTCCTTCTTCTTCTTCTTCTTTGCCAAAATACCACTCTCCCTCTCTGTTCCCACCGCATCATGTGCGAAGAGGGACTCACACATACTCCTCTACCTACATGGTACTGTATGTACATAGTAACTACTAGAGTCGAAAAAGTAGTTTATGTGTAACACTTCGCTAATTACTGTTTTTTTTTTCTTTTTCTTTTTCTTTTTGGTCCAACTATGCCATGTAGTGTGAAGGGGGCCCAGCTGTAGAGTAGACTGAGTAGTATGATAGAAGACCAGACAGACAGACAGACAGACACAATTTCGATCCCGGGCGCGCGGCGGCGGCGGCGCGGCCGGCCCTTTCGAAGGTTCTTTTGATTCTCTGCCCTGCAACCAACTGCATCCCTGCTTGGTTGGCTCTTTCCCTGCGTGTGATTAACCTCAATCAATGCTTATCGAACTATCCGTATCGTATCGGGGTGGAAGGGGGGGTGGAAGGGGGGGGGGTATGTTAGGTTACTCTAGAGTACTTGGGTCTGTTGTGTTATGTTTTAGTACCTACATGTAGTTATAGTTCGATATTCCCCCTGTGCCTAGAAGAGCTATATACATTGAGCTAGTAGCTGGCTGAGTTTCTCAGTTCAATGGCTTTGACTTGCCGAGCCCTGGATGTGGGTTGGATATAGATGGATGGGTTTTTGGGAAGGATGGGGGAATCATCCCCTACATGTGGCTCTGGAAGTTACCTACATACATACATACATACATACATACATACATCGCACAGAGCAGACCTAGCCGCAACGCAATGGTCGTCGGTGAAGATGGAATGCATCCGCCGCCACAGAGAAGGGTGAAGAAGAAGAGGATTGTTTAGACGTGGACTGGATGGCTGAATGATGGCTTGCTTGAAGTCTTGGAGGGGATGAAGAGAGCCTTTAGATTCCAGTTGCTGCACTAGGTAATGGGAAATGTACCTACCTACATGTACTTACACTTACATGTATGTATATGTAGTATGTACCTATTTACCTCTAGGTACTAGCATACATTGTTACTCCAGAAAATATGTACTACTTATTCTACCTACATCCCATCCTACAGGCAAATCAGGAAGACGAGGGATATCAATTGTAAGCAGAGTCAGTACTCCCTCCGCTCTAGAACATGTAAGTACCTACATGTACTTACTTACAGGCACCCCTCCCCAGCACCTCCCTCCTACATTACGGATTACGGCCCCCCGATACCCTCTCCTACTCTACGAGTCCAGTTTAAGAGGGAAAAGAAGGGAAAAAGAAGAAGAAAAAAGAAAAAAAAAAGTACAAACGGGCCCCATCCCATGTGCTTCCATCCTTCCATGTCTACATGTAATGTGCGGTAAAGAGCCCATGTAGGACGATAGCACATCCTCATCCCACGTATGTACCCACGCAAACCGCGCAGCAAATCGGGCATCGGGAGTTAATTATGAAAAAATACCCAGGCACGATTTCGGTCGGGGGTTTATCATTCCTGAAATCTCAGGGTTCCTGCTGTTGTTTATAGCGATTTAAGCGAACGAGGATAGAGGGAGAAAGATAGAGAGAAAGAAAAAAGAATATTATCCATATGTTACCTATTTCCTTCAAAGTAAACCCCCCCCCCCCCAAATCCCTACTTAACGACATCCCCCCCCCGCGTGTTCTGATCCACTCCGGGCTCCCCACCCCGTGTTTCAACTGTTTTCAATTCTGGAACCGACCCGAGGTTGGGCGTCCCTGGCCCAACTAGGCAGCTCAGTCATGCATAGTAGGCAGTTCAGGTGAGCTAGGCTGGGCAACATATCAATTTAATAAGCAGGGTAGGCTGGTTGGGCTTGAGCTGAACAAATTTCAATCATCTCAGTTGTGTAGCTTCATGAATCGAGCCAGCAAAGGGAATATATTGTGCCTTCCCTCTCGTATAGTAACGGAAATACTAATGAAAATATACATCCCTTCCCGTTTTCTCCTTTCCTATTCTCGTATGTCAAGTAGCCATGGCACAATTGCAACACATACAGTTCGGACGTCTATTTAGGGGTGTTGTACATCACATACATTACGTTGCCTACAATATACACATGTACCTACCCTAATTTCATAGGTGATAGCGAGATTGATTTCCGCTCGAGAACGGGAAGGAGGGCGCCGTCAGCAGGAGTGGGTGGAAACGAAATACCGGGGATTGGAAACTTTTGGCCCTGACTGAGCGTTTAGGCATTTCGAAAGAGTGCGCGAGCGCCCAAGACCTATTTTAGGGTGTTAGGTACAAGAAGTATGGTGCGCATTTTGCGCCTAATTATGTACCTCCATGTACCGACGGTATTTGCCTGCTTTCTCTAACCATCCAAACCGTTCTGCTTCCGTTTAAATGTGCGTAGATCGAAAAGTTCACACATAATATACATAATATCGGAATGTGCCTACCCCCGCGTGGAGGTAGCTCTAAGGGGCGCGCAGAATAACTTACGTTCTCACTTTATGTACAACATTACCTCTTTTTTTTTTTTCCCCTTCTTCATCGGTTGGGGATTGAGATCGCTTGCGCTTGGGTAACCGTGCACCGTACTTACTCCTTCCTACGTGGCGGTAGGGTCTAATATAGGCAAGGTACATAAAGATTTTATACCCAACGTTCTATATCTGCTTTTTGCATCTGAGGTTTGGAAAGGGTCTACCTACCAGCCTATTTACCCAGCCATTTAACCTAATATACCCTACACCGTGGTACCAGGCTTAGGTATGTCAGAGGTTTCGTGATGTGATAGGGACGGGGGTTTAAAGTTGCACGATCATTCCAAATTTCCACCTTCTTGACCTCTCCCTTTTTTTTTTTTTTTTTTTTTTTCATCTTCGAGAAGTCGGTTACCGCCTGTCGAGTGCAAGGCTGTGAATGAAGGGGTTGAGTGATTGAGTGACTAAGCGGGAAATAAGCCCGGAGTCTTATCTGCGGTAGTGATATGGTGTACGTGCGTGCCCAGCCACAGGTTGAGGTCTGAGGGATGAACGGAGGCAGAGTGAGGCGTGATAGATATTGATCTGTGTTGTATCGAGTATGGTCACAAGAAGTTAATAAAATGGTATCAGTGATCATTGATCAACACTTGCAGGCAATTTCTAGGCAACACACACCGAATATAAATGGATGGTAAGCCTGAGTCTTACTAGTCCTGATTACCGTAGATGATTGCCGTGGGCTCGAGTGGAGAGTGAGAGATAAAGTCAGCCGACTTTCGAGATGGCCTTGGCGCCCAGCACGACAAAAGCTTATTTCCGAAAGGAATCAAAAAACCGGTCTTATGCGCATATGTATCCACAGCCTCGTTTTAGGATAAGATGGGTGCTGATATTTGGGTTCACAAGGTCATTCATGGTAGATCACTCGGAGGCCTGATGATGGCGGTTAGCAACTGAACTGACTAAACCCCGCGAAATAGGAATTACGAAACCCAAATCTTAACTCTGCTTATGGAAACCATGATCGACATTGTGAAGATGGACGTCCGAAACACTGCTAAGTGGTTAGTGGTTAGCTCCTCAGAAACATCGACTGAGCTGTGGTTAGACCGGGTGATCGCAAGAAATCACCAGAATAAGAGAAGGAGAAGACTTCGTGTCAGGTAAGCGCAGCACAAGATATGTAGTTGGTGTATGGCGCACAACACAGATCCGATATGCTGTATATTTGTATGTCTGCCTGTCTTCAATCTTGAGGTTGAAAGTCAGTGGCGGTGTTTGCTACCGTATTGAGACCTTTTTGGCTCTCTTGTTGGCATCATCTAAAACCTGGAACACACATACATAGGTACATACATCCACTTACCTACACATCAGACACCCACACACTTTGTTATATCGGGTCACGCCACTTGGGAAGAAGGGTCGCATATTTCTTTCCGCGTGCGTGGGACTTGTCCCGTGGGGCTGGGAGCAGCAGCAAATGAAGAGAGAAGAGGTCTAAGCTTTGCGAGGGATCCGGGTTTGGACTCGGATCACGTGCACGGACAGTCTTTCCTTACATTCGCTATTTGTCTCAGTCCGGAAGAGCAGCGATGGGTGACAGCACGTACTTTATGTGGGATCTCGGATTTGGCAGGCCGGAGGACCTGTGTTTCATATCTTTAGTCTGCGGATCACAATTAGCTAGGGAATTATCGGGGAACCAGGCAGGTCAAAGTTTTTTTATTTGTTTTTTATGCCAGCAGGACCATGATCTCGGGGAACTTGACGGAGGAAGGAAAGAATGTGAGGAATGCTCGGGATAGTAACTCACCAGCGGCTGCTAAGTTATAGATGTGCATACACATAGGCAGGTATCTTAGATACACACGGCCACATCATTTACGTTAATATCTAGTTACAGTGAGGTAACTGACAAGTAGGAGATCGGGCACGGAAGGCGGGGAGAGCTAAGCTGTTAGTTGTTGTCGTCATCACATCAAATCCTTTGAAACAATGGATCTCCTTACTTCATTCTTGTGCCAATGGTTAAACGTGCTTCTCGTTGAAACCTTAGGTCAGGCAGGTTTACTGATCAACCGCGAGATATAAGGCCACTTTTCCCTCGGGGAACACAGTTTGAGATGGGGTCTAGAGCTATCAATTGCAACATACGTATGGTGGATACAGATTAATAGTACGACACCGCCGCCGCTTTCCTATCTATTTGTACCATGTAAAGCCAATTTGGGGGCAACGACGAACCTGGGGCAGCGACGAAAACACGGAGCCCAGTCAATCAAGCGAATAGATACTAGCCTGAGCGTCTGTGCTTTGACTGCCAAATATCCCTATTCGTCGTTCAACCAGTTTCGTCGTTGTCCCCAAAATGCCTTTACCACTTAATCACTTTAGTCAACCGAATTCTTGGATCTTTCATGTTTGTTTTTTCTTTCTTTATATGCGTGTAGAGCAGATAAAGGAAGGAATGTCCGATCATGCCCACGCTTACAATTCTCGTAAATCAACCTTCGCGAGATCTCACTTGGTATGTAGTAATGAACACAGCATGTAGTCGGTTACCATCTCCCATGCAGGGGTTTAGCAGTTATGTGATCGACCTGCCGGACCCTGAGGTCCCAATATGGAAAGCAGATCAGTCAAGTATTAGGGTAGGCTAGAGCTTGGGACGAAAAATAAATACCCGCTAAACTTTGTCTTGGTTCGGACGCTGGATCTAGATCTGGATGAACCGAGTTATCCATGACGATATTTGGGTGGTTTAGGAATGGGTTTGCGTAGTATGTGCTTTGGTGATGACACACCTTGGGTCGACGAGTGATTGACAATGATTCCAATTGGGCACCGGTAGCGTGCGTACATCTCGTATTATGGATGTTGCTAGAATTTGGAAGTTTGACTATGGTTCAGAAAAGGGAACGGGCTTGACGACGAAAGGCTCTTTGATAATGTCTCATTAAGCTCTAGGTGTTCTTCGAAATGTCCTCTGCCGCATTTCTTCCGTGTACTTACTTACATGTATACGCTGCGGGCGAGTGTTGTCTGTATTGAGACAACCCTAACCCATTTTTTACTCCACAAACTTTACATGCACCGCAGTCTGGATCGCCGTATAACCCCACCACGCATCCACTTTCATCTCTAGAATCGAGTGCCGTGGAAGATAAGACGTACCAACTCATTGTGTGGCTAACCGACCCAGTCGGTAGCTTGAGGTCCTACAAATCAACTCTTGAAGGAGCTCTATCTGGTACTGCCGAATACGATATGTACGTTACGATTATCTCTTTGTGTTCGGGCCTATATTCGCGACTTTGACTAATCTATTGAATTTGACCCCGTGTCCTATCGATCGATGAAAGCTTCAAGAATGTCTTGCTATGAGCCTTGCGTGGGATTGAGTGATTCTGGTAAACTACTACCCAACAAAAGAGCTCTCTTGTGGTCGAAAAGACGTTCGAGAGGGTACACTGAACCAGAAAATATGCATCTTTATCACGATAAACGAAGCATGAAAGAAGATGAGGGTGTGCAATAATCAATCATCAAAGAGTTCCCGGTCATTTTCGGGGATACATACCTGCACGTACTGATGTACAGTATCACGGGCGATAACCTTTACGAAGTCCCATACAGAACAAAAGATTTGGGTATATTGCCTATATTCGCTAAAGATTTCTGGATATGCACCGTGGATTAATCATCCTTCAATATCATCTGTTCTTTAACTACGATTAAGGAGAGGCGGTGCAGAAAGCTCCTTCCCCACCACAGAAGTCTAGATTGCTCTCGTCATTGACAATTTGACAATATTTCATAGCTAAACAGCCGTTTAAAAAGTACCAAAATGTCTGTTTTATGGGGTTTTTGGAGGGGACAGAGGCTACACATTTGTCGAGAATAGGCGTCTAGTTCAATAATGAGCTAGGAAGCACATCAGGAAACTTCTGATGCTGGTAAGATAGCTTCGTTCCGACTTGCGCCTTATCTCCGTGTACTCATGTGCCATGATATACCAACACCTACTGTGTGTTTCATATTAACCGCTAGCATTTTGATAAGTCTAGAATCAAATTAAGACATAGCACATCTATGTTTGAGGCGAACTTAAACTCAAACCTTCATAAAGTGAGTCTAGGAATTATATTAATTTGGCTCACATAGGCGGCATACCGGGCTGGAGGGTTCTTGGGCATCAAATAAGTCAACGCAAACCATGAAGCGGGATAGATTTATCTATGATTCTTTACAATGGAGGTCCTAGTTTTATTGTATCTGAAACATTTGCGGGTGGGGTAAGTGCGTACTCCAACGATGTGATCTAAAAATTAACATGACAATCGTTCAAGATAATTAGACCTATAACAATTAACTTAATCTTCTAGAGCCTTGTCTTGGATGAGGTAAAATCGTGCAGTTGATATATTTGCATACTGGCAATCTCCCCAACTGGTGGCCCATATTGTGATACACAGACTACATATATGTAGTTACGGTAAAAACCTGGTCCGCATGAAATTATTACAATAACTGGTCCATAAATAGTTATTGGTTGTTTTTTTACACTCAACAGAACGGCTAATACGGATGGTTTATGAGGGTCTACAGAGAAGGTCCTGCCAGGCTTGTTATAAGCGTTGCGGTCCTTCAGGCCAAAGATCAATCCAAATTATGATCTGGAATTGTCTCTGATCCAAAGAATCCGAAAAAAAATTACCCCATATAACCCACGTAATATCGAGTAGAGAAGGGAAAATTTCGATTGCAAGATTTATCTATTACCCGCCAATCACAAATGGGAATGCCGGCCCGCCCTAGTCCTAGGCCCTGGGAGACGGCTTCATGCCTATTTATGTGCCGACCCAGATTATAGTCTTGCGGAATGACCGGCTTTATCCTTGCAACTAGTTGAAGCCTCGGGAGGGGTCAATGATCGATTGTTTGTTTGGATTAGGATTGGCCCCTGGTATTTTCTGCATGAATATGCAAAGAATAGAGGCATTTGAATTTGAATATAAAGAAATGTACCTCATGAAGATAATAGCATCAGCCAGCTACAATACCTGTATGCGGATCTTACATAACGATCAAATTACATACATCTTCACAGACAGATCTCTGCTGCAGGGTTAGTTGAGCCATATTCGAGACGGTTGTTTTGGGAGCTGTGCACTTAGAAAGGTAATTAAATCATAATCTATATAGTGTAAGGGTTGATTAAGCATCTAACCCGCTGATTCTAGGGTGGGTATTAAATGCATGGCGATATTTATCTTTACAAAACCAGCCATAAAGCAGGTCTAATAAGACAAAAATACGCATATCGAAAATCAACACCTTGAAATAAAAACCACTACCCATAACCAAGTCGTGATGCCTAGAAACCACCAAATCACAACTGATATATCGCCTATTAGTTGACAATATGACATGGATAATCTAACTTACGACCGGCACCTATTATGGGATTGTGGCTGATATTCACCACGAACAGTGCTAGACTAGTGCATAATGTCCTCGTGTCCCAAGCAGAACAAATCACTCATCTCCGCATTGCACCTTTGCCCGTCAATCTCCTATTACATTATCTTTCAACCTATATTTTTTTTTTATTACTATATCAGTGAGTTCTGGCTATCAGATAACTTTCTCGCCGCAGGCGGATTCGCTAGTTAGATCCATGCCTGAGCCAGTATCATGTGATGCAAACACACATGCAGTTCAGATGAAATCAACATCTAGATCTTCTCTGAGTTTTCTTAAAGCAAGAAACAAAACTCATGTTTCCAGATAATAACACCTGCAGGCGATGTGATGAGTGAGGGGCACCGGCGGGACCAGGTATGATATTATTTGGGGCTGGGCACTGCTGATGATATCGCTTTAGAGTGCATTTTAATGGCATGTGTATGCAGGATTAAGTGGGTGCGGAAGTATCGCTGTTTATGCAAAATACTTGGTCTACGATCATTGACCCACCCGGATGGTACGTTGCAAGGAGAGAAACCTACCACTTATCTACCCACTTAAATCACCGCGT
Source organism: Morchella rufobrunnea (assembly GCA_024713595.1). Lineage (NCBI taxonomy): Eukaryota > Fungi > Ascomycota > Pezizomycetes > Pezizales > Morchellaceae > Morchella > Morchella rufobrunnea. Next base: position 1,533,938 of record JAMGYT010000006.1, read on the forward strand.
TTACGATTACAATTCTTGGCTTGCATTCTCTAGCTACATCATCCATCTCAAACCCTGGTTCAATGATAATGTATTGATTTCGTGCTGATATACTGGTTAGGAAAAACCATCTAAATGGTTAACGCAATGCTACGGAGCTCCCAACGGTGTTCATCCTTGTACACCATAAAAATGAGCTTATGTGTAGCTCTCAAACAAGTTTTATAGTACAAGGAAAGGTGGGGACTGACGGAGAATATAACTCAGTAGGTGGGAGCCATTGGGAGCGGCCCCTCCCCATAATTAATGCTGGGCCCTATTTTCCCGAGAATTACTAAGGGTCCGTTTGAGAACCATGCTAAGACGCCGTTTTTGGCATGAAAACTCCGTTCCAACGTGGAACTTCGTTATGGTTTTGGTGGTTGATTTGCCCGGGGTGCGGCGCCGTTTTGTTTCTCGAGGTTTGCCAAACGGGCCCTTAATTACACAATCTATATGTATTACTTACTTGGGCCTTGCCCGACGCTATCATGGAGAAAAACAGGCTAACCGAACTCGAAAGATTCAGATAGTATGTTTATATCGAAGGACCACGACCACCAACCAATAAGGCGCCGACCACCTAGAATTCAGTAATCAAGGAACCTGCTGGTTAAACCTATGACTATATATACCTACACACATAAGTGAAAACATGTATCAGGTGTATACTATAGTCCAAAACCAGCCCATTCTGGAGATCCTAGGTATATGGGGGGGGGGGGGATTTTCTAGGTCAAATAACCTAGTACGAAGACCGGCGATGAGATGCAACGTTGAAATTTGGGGATCAGATATCATCGCTCAATGGCAACTTTATTGCCTAATGGCTTTGCATCGGATCACGGAACTATGGCTGCCCTGGGTACACAACGCGGACTTATTCGTCTCATCTCGAATGTATCACATCTATCTATAACGGCCGATTTCGGGTCGCTTTGTCCGCGGTTGACTATACAGATCGCGAAATGGAGACCCACCAAAGCCACTCAGGCCATTTAATATTGCATCTGCTTGGTTCTCAAGATAAAGCCTTAAGTTGACTGCGCGCGCATACAAACCCTGAAACCTGGGAACCAACGAACATCCTGAGTTACAAGCCCGGGATAACTATACCTCCTTCAACAACTCATTCATACTCTACCCGTCACAGTATTCTATTAAAGATATAATAATACCCCCGCAATATATCATTACGCACCAGGATCCATCTCGTACATAATTCCTATAATTCCATCTGATATCCTGATAGTCAGTGCGAAGCGTGAAATTGCAAGGTGCGAGTGATAGCACATGCATATAATTACCCTACATACCCGCAAACCAAAACGCATTCTAGGCCTCCCGTGCCCGGCCCCCCGCATATTTCGGATTGATACCTAACTATGCATTACCCCCACCCTCATATTTTAGTTAGAGTATTCAATTTTTTTCTATTATAGCCTAGGTATAGTTATAGATCCCCTGCATACGTGTCTCCACAAACCTCGAAAATCCCCCACTTTAGGGACTTTAAGAAATAGTCCGGCCGCACTTGTACCTACTCTACATGAAGCAACATGGCGTGTATAATATTAATATCTATGAATTTTCAACTGCATTTGCTGTCTCTACCTCTACCAGCACCTCTCCACTTGGGACGCCATCTTGCCAGCGGAATACTGGCTATTGATATTACGAGCTGCTTCAACTCTACTCTAGCCCAGGCAATTAAGAACGCACCAACCGACACACCCGGCGATCCACAACGAACGAATATGCAATGCGTGTGTAACTAATATAAATGCTTGTTTGATATCCATCGGCTATTGAAAGTGGGCCAATCATGATATTGCGGGTTTCCTGCACTCCAATGCTTAAGTAGCCATCGGCTGTTAGAGGTCGACGTAACGAAGTAACCATACCTCATACCGTATCCACATCCGGGGAGGGGGAAGTTCAAACTCCACTCCCCGCTTCCAGAGACAATCTGCAGCACCCCGTGTTATTTTGGGGGGGGGGGGGGGTTGACTGTACTGAACGGGCGCGGGGTTAGAGGAGAGGTATTGAGGTACATGTAGCTAAGTCAGTTGGTTATCATTGGCAACATGCACCGATAACGAGATGCCCGAGTAAGTCTTCTACATATACATGTGCACGTGGATGGGGGGTTAGAATGCTTTGAGCACTCACGCAATCTTTTTATCTATCAAAAAAAAAAATATATTTATTTTTCCGTCCCAGTGGAAGGATTGAAAATCCCATCGGAAAGGTTTTTCTCTGGTTCAATTCAAGTTCCCACTTGCACTTGTTCTTTTCTTCCCTCGTAAGGTATGTATGTATGTACCTGTCGTGTACCAAGCCCTTCTGCAGGTAGGAAATAAAGTCGTGACTTTAGCCCCAACCATTGGGTGTCCCTTCCCCGATTCACAATCGAACGGGAAAACCTTTAGCTATTCATTCTCGATCCCGTTGAAGGAGGTCAGGACCCCCTTCCTTCTACTCGATGACGGGATGCGGCCTGCAGTCTCGTTGCAAACTCGTCCGAGTCCATCAGTGGAGTGGTCGATCTCAGGAACTAATGTGCCGGCAGATCATGCGTGTATTTAAGGATAGAGACTACTTTCGGGTAAATTATCTTTGGGGATATATAAGTTACTCGTAAATTCATGACGTTTCCGAAAACGACTACTATTACATACCATACAAAAAAGCGTCAAATCCACCTCTTTGTATGTCATGCAATATTGGCCGTGTTCAGAAACGCTATGAGATTACGAGTAGAGTAGCACTCTAGTTATAGTAGGCCCTCGGTATCCCTTAGTCTGTCGGTGCTGACCCCCTATAATAGAGGGATTAAATTTGTATGGGAGATCTATTATTTGATAAGAGATAACAAGATCTGCTAGTAAAGCCACACCAAATTTACTTTTTCTGAAGGGGGGTCAGCATTTTATTGACAGACTAAGGGGTACTCGGGTGTAGGGGAAAGAACCAGAAAATGCAAGTGAGAAAGCAGTGATTATTTGTATGGAGTGCCGCCAATCCGCCATACAGAATCGACATTTGGTTCTTTCCCCTACACCCGAGTAGAGCCAGATCAAATACATATACAAGGTTGATGCTCGGTGTAGTTGTTGGTCGTGTGAGCAGGCCCTAGGATATATAGCTAGAAGTGTTCAGAGCTTGGATTAATAGTGATAGGACTCTGAGAATGTGGCTGACTCGCGATAGGCGTGCAGATACACATCCACGAGTAGATTTCCTGCTTCAGAATAGAGGAGGCAGATAGGTAGAGTGTCGGTACGTACCTTTGTCTCAGCTAGATCTTCATTCATGCTATGCAAGCCACCAAAGTCGCCTTAGTTACGTAAGTGTTACGCCTTCAAGGCATGCAACTGCTTACATGTCAATAACTAGATAACTATTACAGAATCGCGCCGATAGCCACCTCCTTACTCGCCCCGGCGCTTCTTCAGTAGAGAATCGAATCATAACTCCCAAATTTAGAGAGGTAAGGGTAATTTAGACCGGACCTGAATAGTGAATTCGTAAGCAACCGTTCGTATTCTACTTTAGTAATAGTCGTGGAGGAAATAGTAACAGTTGTGGTTGTAACTTGTAATCACCGATTCGATTCTGTAGGGCCAAAAATACTCCAGCGGCTGTAGGTAGATCTGATGTGGCCTAGCATAATATCGCTGTTCCTACATCACATCACTAGGTGCAGGAAGCTCAGATTCAAGCTGACGCGATTGGAGTGAATTGAGAAAGCAACCGAGCTGGGTGTACCTACTGGCTAGCTATGGTGGAGTACTCTGCAGGCGCAATAGGTACCACTATTTGAATTAATCCTTCAATCTCTTTTTTTCTCCCATTAAAAGTACCTATGACGGTACCTTGTCGATTCTTGAGTATTTTCCACATCGACTTCCCAACGCCAAGTTGAGGAAATATTTTGAAATTAAGCTCCGGACTGACAGATAAGGGATACGATAAGCCAAGTATCAGCCCGTCATAAACATACTTTAAAAAAGAATATTTCCGATCGATCTACCCTATTTGTAATCACGGGCCGTCACTCGGCATGTTCTCCTCATGTATGCACGTGACCCCCACTCACCATATTAGAGTTTGTGCAAACGTCAAAAAAAATTTATCCATCGAAAGTAAGCATTCCCATCTCAACCCCGCCCACCAATCTCTACTCTGCGCTCCTTTCCCCGCAAAACAACCATTGAATCAGATTTTTTGTTCGGCGTGAGGGGGGCCAGCTCAGCAATGGGGGGGTTGCGAACCAGGCTTTTGCGCCGGCGGTTCAATTGGCAACCGCACCAGAACTGTACCAGGCACAATCTGGCCGAAAGCCGCAGCAATCATCGGTCACCGAGGAAAAAAGACAAGGTTCCCCTGGGGGCTGACACCATCTTGCTACTCCAGATAACTAGCTCCAGGTATCTGTGAGTGATGAGCTGGTGTAACCAACTGTGCAGAAGGAGACATGTATGTTGATGAGGTGAGATCTTGGACGTATGGCACTGGACTGCCAGCCTGCAGTGGAAGCAGTGGTCGGGGGGGAACGGTGGTTCGGACTGGCCGGCAAGACCGACTACCTATGAATGCCCAAAGCCAGGCATACATTGACCGCGTATAGGAATCCAGCCGTGTGGGTAAAACAAACCGATTCCCTCCACTTTTTACCAGGGCCGGAGGTGCACGGCCGGTCAGGTTCTAATAAAGACAGCCAGAGGGAAAAATTGCTACACTTGGAATATACACTTAGATTCATAATCTCAAGCATCTGGATAGACTAGGGTTTTGTTTGGTTTGTGAAGAACTTACATATAGCACGTTCTGCTCGCCCAAGCATCAATGTAGCCCTAATTTTCAGCTTCCCTTTGGTGGAGGACCCCACAGTATGCGGCATGTATGTATGTAATTGATTGCATGAATGATCCTTGGCCCTGCCATGGTACCGGGCTGGGCTCTCAAGCCTGGTAGCCATTGCCGTGTGTGGGGTTCCGCCCAGCATCAAGTAAGGGGGAAAGAGCTACATAAAAAAGAAGAAGACCAAGAGAGAACAAGGGGAAATAATGGATGAGACGGAAATCTTGGTTTGAAACCAACTAGGGTTGTACGCGACCACAAGTAAAATTATGTAGGTATCTATCCTTTGAGCGAATACGTATGTTCTTAGGCGTGGCCTAGGAACTTTGGGGGGGGGGGGGGGGGGAAGAGGATACGTATTATCCAGGTCCTAAGATACATGCAGACAGATAACGCTGGTGGGATGACTCACTCTATGCGTGTGTTTGATAGATGGGACTTCAGGTACTTTGGAAAGACCTGTCTGACTAGCTTCTCAAGATCTATCTCATCCAGTAGTTACCCCGACGCGAGGTTGTTTATTTTCTGGTTCTACCAATTAAAAACGAGTGATGGATTGTGATACATGCTGCAATCGATCTCAGGGTTGCTTTTCTTCTCTTTCCTTACATTTTCTTTTCTTTTTTTTCTTTTTGGTCGGGAGGCACAAAGAGATCCCTGTGCATAGCCCAAACAATCTAATAGCAACCCATAGTGATGCTGGGCCTTGGTAGCTAGGAGGAGCACCATTGACACCCGGAAGCAAAGTTAAAAGCACAATTGTAACAGGGCCCTGGCTAGAGTCGGAGTAGGGGGGGGGGGGAGAGGGTTCTCATTCTTCCGGCAGGGCTGAGAGCGAGAAATTTTTTTTAATCGTATCCCAGCATATCTCGTTTCAAGGTTGTTTGCAAAGGAACCAACTTTTCAGCTAATTGTCTTCCTTTTCGCTGCATACGTGGTCTACTTCCCATAACATTCCGTAATGGCACATTCCCGAGTGATAGCCTATGATTTTCTTGACTCACACCACCTGAGCCAGCATCTATCATATTAAAAAAAAAAAAAAAAAAAAAAAAAAATTAATAATAAAAAATAAAACAGACAGATTAATTTCCATCCCCATCCCCTTACCCCCCAACCTCCCCGTTCAGCGGGCGGAAGATATCTGACGACACCCCGGGCGACCTGCATTGCAAATCCGCCGTCATTCAATTTCCCGAAGGGTAATTTTTCCCCTTCCCTTCCTTCCCGTTCAGATCGGTTCTGATAATAAAACCTAACCCTTGGCGCGGGGTTCTCCGATAATTTATCCGTGGGGTGGGTTATGGCTTGTATGGTGATACTTGTACGAGGAGGAAGTCGGCAAGAGGCATACCAAGAGCTACCAAGAGAATAACGCGTCACGGAGCGTTTGAGCCAAGTGTGACATCGTATGATATCTATGGGCCTCGCTGCAGTGGAGGAAAAAAAAAAGGTGCCCTTTTTTTCCTTCTACCTCACAGCCCCTACTTGTTGTGGTAGGCAGAGTAGAGCATGTCGATACGATACTATGGGGGTTTTACCACTCTCTAATTCCTTTACTCAGGCCAGCAAGAGGTCTAGGTTGAGACTGCCAGCGCCGCCATCCCATTTGTCTGCGCATGGCGCCTTGGCCATTCCTGCACAGGCGCGGTCAGCTCTTCCTGTCCTAGTGCTTCTCTCTCCTCCAGAGTCTTTCTCCTGTCAATTTTTAACTCCAACATTTGCGTGTTCGTCATCGTCCATTCGATCTCCGCTGTTCAGTCCAATGGGACAGTAGTCGCGCAATAGTTAGAGTTTTTTTTTTTTTTTTTTTTTTTGGCCCATTTCTCTATTTTTGTTTTCTGTGCCCTTTCCCATGCGTGGATACGTCTTTGGAGATATAAGTTAGCAAATCTGTTCCAGCGCGCATCATGGTTTTGATAGATGATCGATTGCACAAGAAAAAGCTAGTCAGTTGGTCAACGTCCACCTGAGTGAGGGTGGTGAAGTGTGAGTGTGCAAGTGAGCGCCTGTCTGTCCATTTGTCTCAGCTCGCAACCCTTTTTTTTTCCTTCCTTTCGTCGTCCATGACGAAAAATAGTCACGAATCATTTGGGATGAATCTTTCCCTCGGGGGTTGTATGAGTAGAGTAAACTGTAGGTACTTGCTCCAACACCCCCCCCCCCCCCCAAACCCCAAGAAGCACTGGTACCTAACCTAAGTACGGCTGTGGCTCGCGTGCATTTATTTCGCATTGGGCGCCTGCCTTCCTTCTGGCTGTAAAAAAAAAATTTGCGTCGACCTGGGGGTTTGGGGGGGGGGGGGGGGAGAGGGAAACAAACGTTGCCCTGTGAGCAAGCGTCTCCTCCTCAGTATAAGATCGCACCAAACGTAACCTAATCTATGCTTCACATGTGTGTACCTAATCTACCAGGGCCAGGGCCCGGCGGGGGACACTGGCTAGAACTTCATTTCCGAATTTAGTAGATCCTGTATTGCGCGATGAGAAGGAGACAAGCAGCGGGCTGCCGGTTCAATAGATGGTATTGAAAACGGAGAGGGGGATGACGTATCGGTTGAATTATTATTATCGGCATCAGTCCTCTTTATGATGGAGAGGAGGTTGCCGTGAGTGAATGAGTGAATGAGCACAGATCGAACATGTAATATTCCTTTACATATTTTACATACTGTTTCTTGACGATAGATTTTTTTTTTTTTTATGATTTAACGTTTCGCAGTTTTTTTTTTTTTATTTTTTTTGGCATTGAAGATGCCCTGTAAATGTCCGTTCTCACCCGGTAGGCTGTAGTCCGCAGGGCTACACCTCGTGCACGGTGGATGCAATGTGATTCGATTCGAAAGTAGTGGGTGAGTGAGCTGAGATATCGTGCGTATGTATGTACAAATAGACAAATAGGTAGACAGACAGTAGACAGGCATCATAGGAAATATTAGTAACTATCTGATAGAGAGTATGGGTACAAGTGAGCCTAACTACGGCTACTACATGGTAGCACCAAGGTGGTATGTGTATACAATACTCGGCCTATTGAGATTAATAATTCGACGACTAGTCATATAATATAATATATCGGCATGCCCACAGGCCCCGGAAACAAGTCAATAATACCTTTTCATGTATGCACTATGTACATACTGACATAGGCAGTGATGGCTGTATGTATCTTTACCTTGACCATCTTCATGTGCTTTAGCTTTAGTTCTTACTCAGGGCCTCCCCGGCGAAAGCTGAGTGTTGTGTTCCGTGATACCCTTCTGAAAACTTAACCACACAGATACTTCGCCTCAACTCACCTACCCTACCGACCCTCAGGCTTTCCGAACCCATTCCATCTGTTTAGAGTGGAATACCCCCCCACTCATATGTATTTCAAGCATATAGTAGACCGCCGACCGTGTTTTCTGCAGTCAGCATAACATATTTGAATTCCATACCGCCCTCTTTAATGCCACTCCGGCACGTGTTTTTGATCTCCTCGTTTAGATACAGTTAATCTGGGATAGTTCACCTCCAGATCGGCCTCTCCCCTTCCCATGTAAACGTTTCGTTTATGCTGCAAGAGCATCCATCAACCGCCAACCCACCATGCGCAGCTTGCTTGCTTGCGCAGGGTTCGAGGTAAAGTCGGCACGCACCCACAAGTCTGGCGTAACACCTTAGCTTCGAAACGTTCTCGAAGCCTGGGAATCCGGCGAGCGAGCACCCAAACCGGGCCGCGCGTTCGCATTTGGATTTGCATGGATGATCAGACAGCCACCAGTGGGAGATCAGGGAGAGAGGGTGCCTAAACTATAGCTGGTTTATGGTATAGGGCCCTAGTTGGGTATGGTCCCAAGCTTTGTTTTACATTTTTAGACTTGAGACTTCATGATGGTTCGATCGGGCACAGATGGATATCATAGGCTCTTTTGGTCGAGGAGGGAGGAGAGGAAAGGGAAGAGGAGTAGGAGGAGGAAGAAAGGGAAGAGCAGTACCTAGGGCGGAGGAGAGGAAGAGATAACGAAGATGATTTTCTTTTAGGAGAAGCTCGGTCAGCACTAATGACCTGTGGTCCCCTCCCTCTTCTCCCGCTGTTGCGCTTTCTCCCTCCTTCCCCAACTACGCTTTCGGGACGAACTCTGGAGAACTACTTTAGACATATGTAGGTGCCTAGCCAAACCACCTTGAGCTAACCCAAACTGAGATGCCCTTCCGCCATTTCGGTGGGAAAATTTAGCCAAGTGTTCTTTATTTTGGGCTGGGGGCACCTTCGCTTGCAGCTAGCCGAATTTGATGCGAGGGGCTAGCCCCGCAAAGGAGATTCTGACATTCTTAAGGCTCAAGCGCTGCCAACCTTATGAAAGGTCACCCCCAACTGACACTCGTGTGCCTGCCTACGTTGCCGTAGTATTTGCTCAAGATCCGAATACGTACCTACGCTCTGGAGCAGTTAGGTGCACCTTCTATCTATGCCATGCCGGATTGCCCTCCTCAATTGAACAAAGCGATGGCGAGACATAGGCAGAGCGCTCATGACTCCCTTCCTCCCTTGGTAGGCCACCACCCTCAGGCATCTAAGTAGGACTGTGTCGGGACGAAGAAAGAAGGAGATCATGTGATATAGGTCGAGTACTTGTTAGTGGGGGCCTTCCCACATTCATACTCTAGGTTCGCTAGGATGAAGGTAGTAGGCACAGAGCACGGGGCAGGTAGAGGAGAGATAAAGTAAGAGAGCTATCATAGAGATGACTCTGATTCGCTAGAGTTTAGTATTGGTGATAATTAAATCTGCTCATTCTAGCCAAAAAGCGCCTACTGGTAAGCCAGCGCCTGGGAATGATCCGTTGTTCCCACATGGCCAACTCTTTTCATTCTAACTGTTGGTTGAACTTCTTCTGAGTGAGAGATGAAGTATCAATTAATGACGTCAGGGGGGCAGATAGCGCTTATGATGATGGTGCTGGTACAGATCAGTCATGTTTGAACCGACACAGCCTTAATCTGGGGGTTATCCAACGGGGAACTAGAGAATGGTCCAACGAAAGGCCATCTCATGTTTACTCTTCTTTTACCGGACCGATATAGGGACCTATTTTGAGTCGCTACAGGAGGAAGTCCTTGCCGTCAGGGTCCCCTGGGAAAAAGGTAAGGTGGGTGAAGAGGGGTGGTAGAAGGAAGCCTGGCAGTGATGGATAATTGTTAGTATGTAGAGAAAAAGGAAACCGCAGAACAAGCAAAGAAGAGAGGTGACAGCTGAAGGTACCGGAAGAATGGTTCCGAGATGCCCAAGGCTGGTGCCGTTATTATTTAGTATTATATGCACCCGTTTCGGGAAACAGTCTAACCGTAAATAGTGGTGGTTGTTTAAGTTTAATCTATATCGACACATCTGGCGGTTTGTTAACGGTTGCCGAAGGTTGTCATTGTCTGTGGAGAAGATTCGCTTTTTGGAATTCAGGTAGCGAAGGGGAATAGGTCATACATACGCGATTCCTACTCTTATCTTCGAATTCATACATTCCCACAAATATATCCATTTTTTCACGGGGGCATGGAGGGGGCAGGATATCTCCTTGACACTAATGCACTCGATCATCCATTCGAGTTGTCTGTCTGGCACTGGTTAAGTGAAAGTGAGGCTGTCGTCGGTGGTTGGAGTATGTAGGCGTTGTGGTGGTGATCCACGTTCTAGTATGTACCTGTACCTGGAGGGTTGCGGCGGATTGTCCCCAAAATTAACAAAAAGAAAAAAAAAAGTAACATCCCCGAAAAAGAAAATAGGAAAATCATATCAATCACTAATCTGCCATCTCCCCAAAAGTCAGAACGTATCTCCCCCCCCCCCTCCCCACTAGTCACTCACTCTACCCTACCTGCCCCCTTTGCGTCTATGTAACTTTGCCCCACCCGGTCTCATCCCATCCATAAAGTTCCTCGTCCTCGGCCTACCTATGTCGCCCTTCAGTAAAGGTTCGTCATCATCGCCATCAGTGATCGGTCTGATCAACAACTTGCGCTTTGTTTGTCTAAGAAGGGGACCAGTAGCAGCGGTGTTAAGTTGCGGTTGAGAGAAAGGGCGAGAGGGTGAGAGATCTCGGTAGCTGGAGGAGAAGGAAGTGATTTATTGGACATTTGAGCTACGAGTACGTGCGTACTTACAAAAGGTGGGTGATGTTTTGCTCCTCCTCTCTGGAAATCGTTTGTCCACGATCCCTCTCCTCTCCATTCCACTGTTCCGAGCCAGTGCAATCTCTTTCAGAGGTCTCCTCCCCCTGCACCTGAACCCATCCAACTTACGCAACAACAGCCATAGAACATTCTACATATCTACTCTAGCGCAGCAGACGTCCATTAAAACTTTTCCGCAAAAGAGAAATAAATCTAGCAGTGCCTCAGGGGAGCATTTGTGGTTTGGTGACTTTGCTCTAACTTGGAACTTTAAGAAAAGATTTTCCAAGGCTCTGCGGACGTGTCAACAGACAGTATTCAAATACCGATAGAGATAATCCGTTCATCTGTCATATGCTACTCATAACTTCCATCTATAACATCATAATCACCCCCTTCAACCAATTCCATAAATCGTAAACCTATCAATATCCCTTGTCCATAAGCAATTCCAGTATTACCGGTATCTGCCATGGTTGGCACAGCTCCTTCTCCCAACATAGAAACCACCTCACCGTCTGAGAACGACCTTGCCCCTTTACATAGCTCTTCCGGGACACCTCTCCTGAACGACAACACCATGATAGAAGTTCCGCGCGCTGCTGGACTTATAACCCAAAAATTGAAAGATACTGCCCCATATACTTCCGATTCCATGTCACCAACCACCAGTACAGTTCGTATAGTACCCACAGCCTCGACTACGCCTGCCCCACCTACCACCACAGCTGTAGCCATAGCTTCGGCGACAGCTACAACCCCAGCTACAGTTCCAACTACAGCCCTGACTACAGTCCCGACTACAGCAACAGAAGAATCAACCCGATCCACTGGGCCAAAGCCGTCAAAAACATGGCACCACAGCCCAAGGACCTCACCAGCTCCCTCACCAGACGTAAGAGCTCGGAATAAGAGCCTCTCAATCATACCTATCTCTCTCCCCCCTGCTAGTATCATGAGTGGTCCTCCTGTTTCCCCCAGTTTGTCAACACCACAACCACAACCACAGAAGACAAGTCTGATGCGAAGAGTGTCGAAAAAACTACGGAGAAGGACGTCAAATAATGTAGACCAAGATGAGCGTAGCGGGCCCCTGATCATGAGACACCGCAGCGATAGCTTCACCGGAATGGGAGGTAGTGCGGGAGAGCTGGGGCGCTATGGAGACGACACTGATTTCGACAACGACGACGAGGATGCGCTTGAGTTTGAGGGATTGGATGGGGCTGAAGGCGAGGGCTCTACTGCAGGCAGAGAGAGGAGCGGATCTGTGATGGCTGTTCAGCAAAGTATCATGGAAGGGGTGTTAGTCCCGGAAGTGTTACAGACGGGGATTCCTTTACTGCGGATAACTAGAAAGAAGAGAGTTTCGAGAACATTTACGCTTGATGTGAAGAATGCACGGGTTTCATGGGATCCTACAAAGCAATCCTCGAGATTCTACGTCGACGATATAAAGGAGATAAGGATAGGGCAGCATGCGAGGAATTACCGTGAGGAATTTCAAATTCCCGTTGCGGTGGAAAACTGCTGGGCGACCATCATCTATGCCGAGCCGGATGAGGATGGCAAATTAAAGACGCTTCATGTTATTGCACCGGATGTTGAGATCTTTAAAATGTGGATAACCACACTGGAGAAGATCCTTCGATATAGGACTGAGCTAATGGCTGGCTTGGCTATGCAAGGGGAGAAGTTTGTTGACGCTCATTGGAGAAATTATATGGCTACCCGAAACACTATCACGCCACCACAATCTCCAAAAGTTGAAAGACTCATGTTTATAGACGTTGAACGCCTATGCCGGCGTCTGCATATCAATTGCTCTCGCCAGTTTCTTCAAGATCGTTTCAAGCGTGCGGATAAAGACAACTCAGGCTATCTAAACTTCCCAGAATTCCAAAAGTTTGTTCAACTCTTGAAAGAACGCGAAGAGATCAAAGATATTTGGAAGAGCCTTGTTTACGAAACAGAAGCAGGAATGACTAAAAACGAATTCAAGACCTTTTTAAGGGACGTCCAGGGGGTGAATATCGTCGCCGATAAAGCATATGTAGATAAGGTCTTTCGTAAATTTTGTCGAAAGTCCACGCAACATCACCGTTCTCAATCAGATAACGTCACTGGAATCTCTCATTCGGCATCAGCCAACACGAGCGATCCTTCAGAAAATATGCGCATGTCCATATCAGCATTCTCCGATTTTCTTTTGTCGGGTTCATACAACCCCCCGCTCCTTACACCAACACCAGCTGAAAGCTTTAGGCTTGACCGCCCATTGAACGAGTATTTCATTTCGAGCTCTCACAACACTTACCTCCTGGGGCGCCAAGTTGCAGGTGAATCATCAATTGAAGGTTATATCCGAACCTTGCAGCACGGGTGCCGTTGTGTTGAGATCGACTGCTGGGATGGGGATGATGGCCGTCCAGTGGTTACCCATGGTCATACTGGTACTTCAGAGGTTTACTTCGAGGATGTTGTGTCAGTTATTGGGAAGTACGCCTTTTTGGCCTCACCATACCCCTTGATCCTCTCACTCGAAGTTCATTGCAGCATACCGCAACAGGTTGCCATGGCAAGTATTCTCAAGAAAGTACTTGGTGAAAAACTCATTTCTGAACCCTTTATTTCAAACTCTTTCGCCTTGCCGAGTCCACAGGAATTGAAACACAAGATTTTGGTAAAGGTGAAGGGAAGCACTAAACATGATTCGTCACTTCTCAGGGATGATTTCGCTGCGATGTCAAACCGTTCAGCTGGCAGCTTATCAAGCTCTCCGACTAAGCAGGGGGCTTCTGGGAAGGGTATAGTCTCTGGTGCAAGCAGCAGTGGAACCAATACTTCTGATGATTCAGACAACCCGGATGGGTCCAAAAGCAAGAAGAAGAAACAGGCAACCAAAATAGCCCTTGAGCTGGGTCTTCTGGGAATTTATTGTAGGGGACAGAAATTTGTGAACTTTTCTCTTCCTGGTGAGCGTCCTGTTTCTAAATTGTGCCTATCAGTCAAGTTGCTAACAAATTTGCCAACAGAGAGCAAAACGTTTAACCATGTATTTTCTTTCCAGGAAAAGAGGTTTGAAAAGTTTTGTAAAGACTCTGTGAAGAAGTGGCAGCTCGAGAAACACAACGTCCGCTACTTGATGCGTCTATACCCCTCCGGCTTCCGTGTCAACTCCTCCAACTTTGACCCCACCGGCTTCTGGCGCCGCGGTGTGCAAATGGTTGCCCTAAACTGGCAAACATACGACCTCGGTCTCCAAATTAACGAAGCCATGTTTGCCGCCGGAGACGACCGTACCGGTTACGTCCTGAAACCCAAAGAGCTCCGTGGTCGGGGCACATCCTACGATCCACCGCCTGACGCTGCATCCGCTAAGACGAAGAAGGACAAGAAGCTGGTTAAGTTCTCGATTGAGGTCATCTCTGCACAGCAACTACCAAGACCAAAAGACCATAAGGCCGACGAGGGGATCGACCCGTTTGTTGTCGTCGAGGTCTTCACAGCAGATGATAAGGAGAAGGGCTCATCGACGGGCGAGGGCGGAATTGATGCGAGCGCGACAAAGGGGATGTCGGGGCTTGGTGCGCCGCAGAAGAGACGGACAAAGGTTGTGAAGGATGACGGGTTTCATCCCGTGTTTAACGAGAAAATGTCGTTCTCGGTGATCACCAAATTTGAGACTTTGATGTTTGTACGCTTCTCTGTGTATAATGCGGGGAACTCGGATTCGAGTGACCGCACGTTGATCGCAACGTATACCGCGAAGCTCATCTCGTTGCAGCAAGGTATATTCTCCAAAGCTAAATCCATTCATAAGCACCAGTTGCTAATTTTGATATATAGGATATCGTCATCTCCCGCTCTATGATCTCCAGGGCGAGCAGTTCCTCTTCTCAACAATCTTCGTCAGGATTGATGTCAATCCCATCACGATCATCGACCGTGAGGTTCCCGTTCGCGCTTCAACAATGGACACAATAAAATCGGCACTCAAAGGGTTTTCCTCGGATAGGCGTTCCGTTAAACACAAGCACTCGCAATCGCAGTCGCAGAGTCAGACACAGCCGCTACCCAAACGCCTTGATAAAGATGATCGGGATGGTGGGGCCGATCCGGTGCAAGTCGCGACAAGGAAAACGAAATAGATGTATCAAGGTATTATCTGTCGATAGAGGAGTAGTAGGCGTGCATTTGTTTTTTCCCTTTTTTTTTGTTTTTGAGTTGTTTATGGGTTCGGTTTACGGGTTTACATTGCTCTAGTAATTGAGATTCTAGAGGACTAGGTGAACCTATAGGAACTCTCTTGATGGGCTCTGTTATTATTATTTCTCATATTTTCGCTTTTGTTATGGGTAACCTGGGCTGGGTGTTTGTTTTTCTTCCTTTTTTTCTTTCCAAAATTCTTTTTGACATAAAGGGACCGGAGTTTCTTTCTTTCTTTTTCTTTTCTCTCTAGTTTTGAGGGAGTACTTATACTATTGTTTTCTTCATTCTAGGAGGGTTATTATGATTTATGACTTTCTTTTGTTTCTGTGAATTCTTTGGCGTATAATATTGGCCTTCAGAGCAGCATGTTGTTTTGCATTCTGGGTTGGATTCTCAATCCATGGGACAGGCATGGTTGAAACAGTATATCTTTTATTATCGGGGGTCTAATTTTCTGGACGGGATGTTCTGTTTCTCTTTCTTCTGGTGGCTGTCCTTATTTTCTGGATGCCTGCCGCGCGCTGATGGGCAGTAGCGTCTAGTTCCACATAGGTTTCTATTTCCTCAGGCAGCCTAGCTTATGTGTGTCAAGAAAAAAAAAATCGGATAATCAATATTTACCCCCCAAGGCTGTTTTTTTTCTTCTTGGTCGGTACAAGAAAGACACTCCTTGGGGGCAATCCTCTCCGCTTCTTTTCCTCTTGGTGATTCTCCGCACATTGTGAAGGAAACGTTCGTTGCATTGGTATTGAGGTGTGCCTTGGTCGATGTTTGATGTTTACGGAGGCGATTATCGCCCTCAAGCTGCGATGGCTGCAGCGGACGCATGGCGTGTGTGCTGGCGTGTGTAGTGAATAGATTAATACTAATGGACGGTCCTTGGTATTTTCTCCTTTTCTATTTTTCAGCTTTCTTGAGGTTGGATCGGTGTTACTGCTGGGGGGAGAGTAATCATGATGATTTGGCTCGGAACAAATCGGAAAAGTGGGTTTAGCCAGTGCACCACTTTTAACCTTATTGCATTACGTGTGGGAATACACATATTTCGATATCCAAATCCCAGTCAAGTGCAACTTCAAGGTGAGAACTGAATTAGGCTGAGCAAGGGGGAGCCGGGAAGAGGTGGTGGAAATAGAGTCAGAGAGGGAAGGGAGAGTCAGCAAATTCGGTATGTAACAAAAGAGGCATTGAATAAATACAGATAGATTTATTTATTAGAACTATCCTTTTTCTTATTTCTTCTAGGCTGGTATTCAGGTAAGCTGACCGAGGGATAATTTGGTCACGTTCCGTAGTTGGCCGAGACAAGCCGTGGGGTCCAGGTTTTAGCCTGGAGGCCTCGAGTGATAGCTCATGAGTACGGGCTTTTCATCCCGGATTTTGGGTGCGCCGAGGTTGGAGCGGCTTATGTTTATGTTTTTGTTGTGGAATAATAGAGTTTAGTGTATCAGCTCAACGCTGAGTTCAAAGAGTTCAGATACCTCTGGTATTTTGATATAATGGGAAGATTGGTGGATACGTACATTGGTGTTTGTAGTATCCCAGATGCAAAAACTCATCAAGGCCTGGTAGTTTGTGAAAACAATGGAATCATGCAATAGGAATGTTTGCGTGAAGTTGGATACTCTGTGCTGAGGTTCTGTTTGGCGATGCGGCATAAGGCTGGGTGCAGGTTGGCAATATGATACGTTGGCATTGGCGCTCGAGGTTTGTGTGAGGGGACTTGGTTCATGGCTTCTAGTGCGGTGACATCTAGCACTTCGTAGGTTTGGGTACAGATATGATCTCTATAGGATACTGTAGCACATGGAAGGGGGTGGATGAAGGATGTGTATCAGTGCCGGGCGGAATTTGTAGTTTGTAGAACATGATTCCGGCGTGGGGTAACATAATACAATTCTTCCATTTACTGTAATTATAATCATATCTTTGATTGTAGACCGGGGCTCCTAGAAGGCTCTGTATTTCTTCACGGGGCAGGCACGGTGTGGGCTCTTGGCATTTGATTATACATCTTTTACCCGTATATACCTCCTATTCCAGGTCCTTCCCAACAATCCGGCAGTATCGCGCCCCTCGTTCAACTTCGCCGCCGCGGTATTTGTGGGGCCGAAGTGATCTAAGTAGTTCTACGTCTGCATCATAGGATATCACTCTAGGAAGCCGTTAGTGGGATGAACTTTAGTAGTGTCTATACTGATTGGATTGCACAAATATATTCCGAGGTACTTGGGAATTTGCATGTGTATATATAACTTACAACTACGGTTTGGGCTAGAGCTGCAAGTGTCTGGAGGATAAGTTTTCAGAAGTGCGACCTTGCCTTATGGCACAATTGAAAAATGGTAAGTTACCGAAATATGGAGATAACTCGCCTCCAAGCGTCCCATATGAAGATATCCTCTAAAGTCACCTTAGTTATCCCCCAAAAAAGGCAAGTTCGACCCCTAGTACTGAGGAAGGATAAGTTTCAGGTGGTGGCAGACGGCGGCAGAAGGTGGTAGGGGGCGGTGATAGGTGGTGGGGACGCGGATAGTGTGGGACGACATGAAGCTAAAAACCTCTAAGTCCCAAAACCTACCTAGAACCATCATCATCATCATCATCATCATCATCATCATCATCATCATCATCATCATCATCATCATCATCATCATCATCATCATCATCATCATCACTATCATCAAGAGAATATTATATAAATACGGGCATAGAGGTAGATTATATAGTTCACTTAATCCCACCATTGCTAGATTTATGTGCATATTCTTCTTTGAACAATTGTATCCCCTAACTTTTACAACCCCACTAATAGAAAGATAATTTGAAGATGGTATTGATGGAATTAGATCATGATTGATGTATCTGGTGATAGTTGGGCGGGGAGGAGAATTATCATCATGATAATCGGCACTTATCCTACCAACTAGATAACTTACCCTTCTAATAGCTAAGCCATCTTGAGGACCCCCTGTAAAACCCTCCCCCCAAATAAGCGCTCAAGATATCCTGATATCCAGTTAACTTATCTTTTTGCCTAGAATCATGTGATTTTACCCTTTTTTATCCCTAAAAAAAAGATGACTTATCCTGCTTATATGAGGACGATTGTACCATAGGGCTTGGAGCTTGTTTTTTTCTATCGGATCGTTTCTTTTGGGAGGATGGAAAGAAGCTTTACAAGAGATGAACATATAATATACTTATAATCAAGACTGGAGGTATGCTTCTTCATTATCACAGCGAGGAAGACTATACTACATGTGGTATACGTACTGATACGTAGGTATGAAGGTATCGGAAATGCGTTGCAGGTTGGTAGTTACACGTAGCACATCTGGACTCTTAGAACCGGCAAAAGATGTTATGTACCTTTGACCCCCAAAGGAAGTGTAAATTTGGGTGGTTGTGAATACATGTATTAATATGGCTATATTAATTAATATACCCAGTATAATTCCAAGTGTGGTTCTTTTTTCAGCTTAGTTAAAGTTGAGACTTCAATTACCTATACAACCTTAGAAGCCTCGTCCTAGCACTTTTTGGCTCAATCCCACGTGTTTCTGACCTGCAGGGCACACCCTACATCACTGACTCCCACTGAAGCCTTAAGTGATTAAGGCTCCCATTATTGATTAAGGCTCCCATTATGTATACACGTGACTGACCTTCAGTAGGGTAACCTTCGGGCAGCAGTAGGCAAGCCTCAACAACACCTTTCTTCACTCCTGCAACCGCTTCAATCATCTTCGCCACTTCGGTATTTTCCTTTGAATCTCGGTTCTTAATCTTTCTAGATTTGGTTTGATCTTCAATCACTGAGATTATATTCTTCCCCTTACATCGGTCCAGTTTAGAGCCTTTTTTTTTTTTTTTTTTTTTACGAACTGATACTTGAGTGGGGCACCTAATCAGACTTCCCCACAAAGTAGCGCCTACGTTCAGCTATCACCCCTCCCCCACACCAGATCACGAAATCTTGAGCAAATATGGACGGTTCTTTCACCCATCTTGGTATAAACGCCCCCTATCCCACGCCTTGCTCTTTAAATCCTTGTGGTGTAACTTCTTGTTTGTTTGTGCACAAGAGCTGACCATTGGCTGGGCGTTCTGTAGGGAACCATTTCGATGATACTGCCTCTACAATCGAGACATCTTCGGTTTTTGACCTCAAAGCTCGGCGCCATGACGATGATGACGAAACTGTCGA
The DNA here is from genome assembly GCA_024713595.1 of Morchella rufobrunnea. NCBI lineage: Eukaryota > Fungi > Ascomycota > Pezizomycetes > Pezizales > Morchellaceae > Morchella > Morchella rufobrunnea. The sequence goes on from JAMGYT010000006.1 coordinate 1,553,396, forward strand.
TGAAACGCTCAGTTTAGCAAGTGTCCCGGTTGGGCGTTCTGCTATGGGTGATCGCAACTATGGCGAGGAGACCGATGGGCTAAGCACCATTGATCCAGAGGTCGAGACTGAACTTCCATCGCACGCCTGCGCGTGAGTTCCATTTCATTCTCGAAAAACTGGCTCAAGTCGTCCTAACTCTTTGTATAGATATTGTGGTATTCACTCAGCATCAAGTGTGGTCAGATGCCTAGCTTGTAGTAAATGGTTCTGTAGCGCAAGGGGAAATACCTCATCGTCGCACATTATCAACCACCTAGTCCGTGCTCGCCACAAGGTGAGCTCTTAATCTTATGTTTCTAGAGGCATGTTAACAACCATCTAGGAAGTTTCACTTCACCCTCAATCACCTCTTGGAGAAACAACCTTGGAATGCTACAATTGTGGAACCAAGAACGTTTTCCTACTCGGATTTATTCCCGCTAAATCAGATACTGTTGTAGTACTTCTTTGCCGTCAGCCCTGCGCTGCTATGCCGTCAAATAAAGACATGAATTGGGACACTTCACGCTGGCAGCCGCTCATCGAAGACCGTTCTTTCCTCCCGTGGTTAGTTTCTACTCCGGGCGATGCTGAGCAGCTCAGGGCCCGCCATCTCTCGCCTCAAATGATTGGTAAGCTTGAAGAGCTATGGAAAGATAATGCCAACGCCACTGTGGCAGATCTGGAAAAGGGTGCTGGAGTCGACGATGAGCCTGCACCGGTTTTGCTCCGCTACGATGATGCGTACCAATACCAGAATGTATTTGGGCCACTCGTCAAGATCGAGGCTGATTACGACCGGAAGCTTAAGGAATCTCAGAGTCAGGATAACTTGGTTGTGCGATGGGACATTGGATTGAACAACAAACATTTAGCTTCTTTTGTACTTCCAAAGTTGGAGCTTGGAGATGTTAAACTGGCGGTTGGAGATGAGATGAGATTGCGTTATGTTGGAGAATTAAGGGCGCACTGGGAGGGTGTCGGTTATGTTATCAAGATTCCAAACAACCAGAGTGATGAAGTCACTCTCGAACTTCGCCGAAACGGAGGAGACAAGTCCGTGCCAACGGAATGTACACTTGCCTTTTGTGCGGACTACGTCTGGAAGGCGACAAGTTTCGACAGAATGCAGCTTGCAATGAAGAGCTTTGCTGTGGATGAAATGAGTGTCAGTGGATATATCTACCATCGTCTACTTGGTCACTCCGTGGCAGCGGCGCCATTGAAGACTAGCATGCCAAGGCGCTTCTCAGTTCCTGGTCTACCTGAACTCAACGTAAGCCAGGTCCATGCAGTGAAAAGTGTTCTGTCAAAGCCACTTTCACTTATCCAAGGACCCCCGGGAACCGGAAAAACTGTTACTTCAGCCACAATCGTCTATCACCTTGCAAAACTGAATGGTGGACAGGTGCTGGTCTGCGCGCCTTCTAATGTTGCGGTTGACCAATTGACGGAGAAGATCCACCGCACAGGGCTCAAAGTTGTCCGTCTCACTGCGAAGTCCCGTGAGGATGTCGAGTCTCAAGTTTCTTTTCTCTCTTTGCATGAGCAGGTCCGCCTGAATGATAGTAATGTCGAGCTTGCCAAGCTGGCGCAGCTGAAGAATGAGTTGGGTGAATTGTCGTCTCAGGACGAGAAAAAGTTCAAACATCTTACTCGGGCCGCTGAACGTGAAATCCTTACTAATGCAGATGTCATCTGTTGTACTTGCGTTGGGGCCGGGGACCCTAGGCTCTCAAAGTTTAAATTCAGAACTGTCTTGATTGATGAGAGTACCCAGGCTGCCGAGCCTGAATGTATGATTCCTCTGGTTCTCGGATGCAAACAAGTTGTCCTTGTTGGTGATCATCAACAACTCGGGCCGGTAATTATGAACAAGAAGGCAGCACGTGCGGGTCTACATCAATCGCTTTTTGAACGTCTTGTTATCCTTGGATGTGCGCCGATCAGGTTGAATGTGCAGTATCGTATGCATCCTTGCCTATCAGAATTCCCCAGCAACATGTTTTACGAAGGGAGTCTGCAAAACGGTGTTACGACACAGGAAAGGCTGAGGAGGAACGTCGATTTCCCTTGGCCAGTAGCGGATACGCCTATGATGTTTTGGAGTAACTTGGGCAATGAAGAAATTTCTGCAAGTGGAACCAGTTATCTGAATCGGACAGAAGCCTCGGCATGCGAGAAGATCATTACTAGATTTTTCAAGGCTGGCGTTTTGCCCTCGCAGATTGGTATTATTACCCCTTATGAAGGTCAACGCTCTTATATCGTTTCTTCTATGCAAACAAACGGCTCTCTTCGTAAGGAACTCTACAAGGAAATCGAGGTCGCCTCTGTCGATGCTTTCCAAGGCAGAGAAAAGGATTATATCGTCCTCTCTTGTGTGCGATCTAATGACCATCAAGGAATCGGTTTCTTGAACGATCCCAGACGTCTTAATGTCGCATTGACTAGAGCTAAATTCGGAGTTGTTATCCTTGGAAACCCGAAGGTTCTATCCAAACATCCTTTGTGGCATTACTTATTGCTACACTACAAGGAGAAAAACTGTCTCGTTGAAGGTCCGCTTAGTAATCTGCAGGTCTCTTTGATCCAGTTCTCAAAGCCTAGACAGACTTACCGTGGACCACAGAGGTATCAGATGGCTTACCAGACTGCCCCAGGTGGTGGTGTCCCTACCGGATCCAGATTACCCGGAGGAATCGGGCCAGCGGTCGCCACTGCTACAAGCCCTTCTGCTAAGCTTAGAGGACAAAGTGAATACAATGGCAATAACATCGCTAGGTTACCAGAGTATAATGATTCCGGGAGTGTCATCGGGTATATTCCAGATGATGTCAGCTCCATCCATTCCGCTGCTGTGACCAGTGCATTTCCGCCAATGTTTAGAGGATTTGCTATGGAAAACTGGCCCTCCCTTCCTCCACGCGGAGCAGCAGCTCCTTCTACCATTGCGCCAAGCGAAGCAGATGTATCCGTCGCCGGTGCAAGTTCTGTTGCAGGAGGCGGCGTGCCCCTAGGGTCTTCCGCTGGTTCAGTCATTGGTGCTAATAACGGCATTGGATCGAAGCAGACAAGTTTGAGTCAAAGCGACCGTTTGAAGCGTTATGTTGAAAGTGGCAGAGGCGGTCTCGGCATGGGCATGGACTTGGGTGGCGGGTACAAAAGCGGCGCGGAGGGCAGTGTCTATGGCGGGAGCAGTATCGGTGGTGGCGTCGGTGTCGGGCTAGGCAGAAGAGGGGACGTTGATGACGATGTCCGTAGCGTTTCTACAGCCTTTGCGAGTCAGGTGGGGGTGACGGGGTATGATTGATACTTTCGTCACACATTATCCATTCTCTCTTGAGAGGGGACATAGGTATGGGTTGCGGTGCTCGTAAGAGGTCTTCTTCTGTTTTTGAAGGAGCTGGCTAGCTCGGCCTGGCCCGTTCAGTTTCAATTAAGGGGACGTATTTTTAACATCTGTCAAAGGGAAACATCATCATAGCTCATCCTGGTCCACCATCACACCCATCCATCCATATCTATCCATCCATTCAGCCAATTGCGGCTATAAAGTTGTCAAGGTCAGTCTATCGGCGGTCTATCGGTCGGTCGGTCTATCGGTCGGGGTTCGCAAAGGACTTTAGGAAAAGTGCATTTTTTCATATGCAAAAGGCTGTTTCGACGAGAGCGGAATGGAAAAATTTTATTCTGGTGGGAAATGGGATACTAGAAGAGTGAAAGGGGCAAAAAATTAGTAGTAGTAGACTCGAGCACTTTAATTAGGACTTAGAGGGAAAATTTAGAGGACCTAACTTCGAAAACTACATACTCAACTTAGGAATGCCATTTTTTTGCTTGTTCCTCCTGGATAAAAGGGAAAAAATTGCTGCTTATTTTTAACCACAGATTTTCTCATATAGATATAGAGCTTCACAGTTGGTAATGTAAATAAGATGATCTTAGTTAAGCATCAGCCCATTGAACGCACTCCTGGGATATGGTTAAACTGGGGTATAGCTAATTTCACCCAAATTCAGTAAAGAATTAAACGAAGTTTTCAAGAACAGACAGCGCGTCTAATTTTTCTCCTTTTCGCCATATCCTCTTTTCGAGCCGCGATGCGGCTCTATGTATGTAGTTGGTTGTGTAGTACGGTAAGTGCTCTACTTTATTTTCTGCATGTATGTAAGTACAGTCGTGTCCAACAAGCCCTGCGACAGGACAACGCCAAAGCAGCACTGGTCCTACTCAACAACAATTGACCAAATAGGTCTGAAATTAAAATAGTAGAAAATAGTGGATAGGATTCTGTATAATAAGTTTTGAGAAAAATTTGGAGCTATTGAGTGATTAGCCTCACCTTGACATACATGTAGATGGTTTTAGGATACTGATTTGATACCTTATAGCTTACAAGCGGAGTGCGGCCTCCAGCCGCCCAAACATATTAATGTGGTGGGTTGTAGCGCGATAGTAATTTTTTAGATCGATTATTGTTGTCATTCTGGATTATTGAGTTATAAATCCAAATGTACAGGCACACACTAAACTTCATCTCTGTCTCTCCTTGTAGATAATATGTGATATATTAGCTCTAGTATGCAATCTAGGTTATTCATATGATAAAATGCTATCAGGGAAATTCAATGTGCAGCCTTGATATATAAAAATATACCTGTAGTTCTGACATTGTTTGTTCTTTTATACCCGCCAATTACAATAGCCACACACCTTCTAATGCCAGTTCCCTTCTATCTCGGGAGTAGTCCTTTGTCTAATGATGTGCAACCAATAGAAAACGTTCCTGGTGATGATGAAGAAGACTATATAGTTTAGATATGCAATTCACAATATCTCAACAACACAAAGTAATTTTTTTTTCGAGTTTGAATTTATAGAGAAAGATTATAAACTAATATATATTGGATAAGAGTAATTTGTTTATTCAATAATATAAGCCAAGACATAGATATCCATTGATTTACAAGGTTTCTTTGGTCCTATACGACAATAGAAATTTTGAAGCTCAAATTTTATAGGCACATATTCATTCTCTACATTACTAGAATAAATAATTATTCAGTATTAGTTAAATTCATTTCATGGTTGGTGAGTATGATCGAGGTGTTTTATTATTTTGTTGCGGTGCCATGTCGCAGGACCTTGGACACGACTGTATATGTATGCCCAGTGTGGTTTACTGTGTCCGGCCACCTGCTTCAATGGCTATGACGACCAGTCTTCTACTGTCTACAAAGACCTTCTAGGCCAGATCAATAAATAAGGCAAGAAATCCTGGATTAGATAATTGACGCTTATCAGGTGAGTAAACGATTTGGTAAATCTCGGGCTTTCTGCCGCCTGTGGGAACATATCCCACTGAGTTTCTCTAGACTCATAAACAGCTAGAGTATTTGCTGCGCGGTAATCATGAGGGGGACGTCACCTAACCTATAACTATATCGCATTTTCTTTCAGGCTTTATAAATGGGCATAACTGACATATACTAGAATGTTTAGATAAGTCTTTCGCACAACTTGTTTACATCAGTCCACGGCCACCTAAGCAAGGACTAAGCACCTTATCCATCAAACCTAGTTTGAATCTCTGATTTAAGTTTACCGTTGACTAAATATCACCCAATCCATTTGTGGTTTTATTGAGGCTTAACCTTAATTCATTGAGTACATAATTCCTATTTATTTCTGCTATTCGATACTTCTACTTTCAAACTATTGTGCCCCTCATGCTTGGATCAAGTAGTCGTATCATAGGTATATTTCAGCTCCATATGCCAATAACTACTCCCGAAATTAGTCACTAAAATAAAATGATGATTCGATCGGGGGGGGGGGGGGGATGCTTACTTTGGTGCATTTGGCTTAACCACTTCCCAGGCCTCGTTCAACACTTCTACCACCTCATCTGGCAATGGACCCTTCTCTAACTGATCTAGATTCTCCTCCAGCTGCTTCTGGCTACTCACACCCAATATTATTCCGTCATTTCCATCCTTGATGTTGAGTGCTGAATGGTGCAGCAGCCACCGGAACGCAATCTCGACCAAGGTAAGATTGTGCTTCTGCGCAACTGGCTCAATGAGCTTGAGTGCGTTGAAGTAATGGTCATGAAAGTAACGGGCACGATAAAGTCTTCCCCCACGATTAACATCGCTGAACCTTCCTGACTCAGGGAGAGCAGGCGACTTGTAATTGCCGGTGAAGAAGCCTCCTGCTAGACTGTAAATAAAAACTATTAATGCAAAATTCAATACGGTTGGTAGACGATGAATGAGGTAAACCTACGGGTTATAGACGACGATATCAAGCCCGTACTTCCTACAGGCTACGAACAACTCCTTCTCAATGGCTCTGGTAATTGCGTTATACATTCCCTGGTACACACTTGGCCTCACCCATCCCCTCTCTTTACATAAGGTACAGATTTCGGCAACCTCAAATGCAGTGTAATTGCTCAGCCCCAGCCTCTTGAACTTCCCCTCCTTATATGCTTCATTGACTGCTTGTAGTGTCACTTCAAATGGTACGGACCTATCTGGTGCGTGCAAGTACCACAGATCCACCTGGTCCGTACCTAGCTCACTGAGTGACTTGGTGATATTCTCTTTGATGGGTGCGGGCTTATGGGTTCCTGGAGTATGCGGGTAAAGCTTGGTCGCAATGGTGAAGCCTGACTCCTTCCATCCGGCGGATGTAGTAAAAGACTCCTGTTGGCCTTCGCAGTAGACTCGTGCTGTATCAAGCTCGTTGTAGCCACGATTCTTGAAAGCGTTGAGAATGCTCTTGAATTCCGAGAGAGAAGTGATGCGGGCGCCGTCTTCTTCGACCTGGTTCAACCTCAGTTAATAATGGGGAGGGCCAAAGGGAAATCAAACATACAGGTCCGAAAGTCATAAGACCAAGGATTACACGATTCTTCTTTTCGGCGGCCATTATTTCGTTTATCGTGAGATTTTGGAGTTGTTATTGAGATTGCTATTGCAGGAGTTTGAACCAATGTCTACAAAATGAGGGGGCAGCTCAGTATTTATTTACCCCATTGATCTGGAGGTGTATTAGGTATCTGGCTGGGGTGTAAAGGCCATCAATGTGCGTAGTCAGTTGCTCCACACGTACCTCCGTACCGAAAACTCCGTCGAGGGGAGTAAGCTCCGGATACAAGCATTTTGGAGCTGTTATCCCCGCCCTGCTGTAGATACTACATGTACTATTCCGAGTACCCAGCACCCCGGCCCCGCTAACCAGCCCGCCGAGCGGCCACAGCTCCTTATTTTGATTACATATTGCATAACAAAAAGATAATCGCAGTAGTGAAGATTATTAGGCTAGGCTAGGCTAAGCCTTTCTTTATATCTACTCTATCTAGACGTGTAAATGCATCTACAAAGATGCCCGGCATAGATAGCTGATGATATGGTCCTCGGCCTGCAAAATCTCTACTTCACTAGAATTCAAACGGAAACACAAGATTGAGAATTTAGAGTAGTTAACCCTGAATTATTTGGAGACATTCGTATGTAAAATCTCTCATGTATGAAAGTTATGTAAGCTGTTTGCTGCATTATCAGTCTTGATATTACTTGTGAAATGCCATAGACTTCGCTGAATGCTGCTTTTGTTCTAGTCGATCATTTCCTACACAGGCGACGCCAATGCCTAGATGCTAGACATGGCGGATCCCCTTATAGAGGGGTGAGAGGGAGTACTCCCACCCCCAAAATGCTATTGGCTGAAGGCCAGTAAACCTGACTAAATCGAAGGGATGGCAACCGAGAAAGGACTCGTAGTTCCTTAGATAGGATTAGTCCGATACTATTACGGATATGTTACTCCCGCTCACCCTCTATCACTTGGATGTATGAGACATTGGAGAATCTCTCATGCATTAGCGTGCCCTACTCAGGAATTGATTGGCAGAAATAGAGCAGCAACTTGCGAAATTTTATAGCACCTCTAAGTATTTCAAGGGCTGATAAACACAGCAAACTGCTTACCCTCACCAAAATCGAGATCGCATGATATATATGCATGAGAGAGATTCTCCAATGTCTCATACGTCCAAGTGATAATGAGATCCGCCATACATGCCAAACCCCTATTACCGCTATCTCCAGCCAGGGATTACCTCATTAACGATTGGTTGAAGTGCGTAGATCATGTCTTCTGATAATCTCATATGCACAGTCTTTGGACGCAAAGAATATTATAGCACATTCGCGTATTCTAGAGACTGCTCTGGTTACCCGGGCGCCTTCACATCGAATTGTCTTATGCATCTAAGACTTAGGGGAATGGAATGGCAATAATTAACTGTGTAACAATCTACGGTTAGCCTAGGCCCTCCAATTTCTTCATAAGCGGAAGCTAGCAGTCAACTGTCTCCTGGACAGCCTATCCCATAATCCATTGCTTAAGTGCTGCCTATCATCCCAGTCGTTGAAATGGCTTGATTCACACCCATAGGGAAACCCATAGGCAGATTTACCAGGCTATAGTAGCTAGGGTTTTTTTTGAATATCACCACCTAATATGTCATAAAGAGGCCGCCATTAGAGTGTTTTAGTTAATCCCTGTCGTTCATAATTCGCCATACAAAATTATCATTTTTCAGCAGTGCATGTATGGCGGAAAAATAAAAATTGGCATCAACTAAAACACTCTATTGCCTTATGTCAACTGTGATATGGCAGGTACATAATCGGTTCCTTTTCAGATGTATGTAGCACACACATTTGCCGACATCGGTACTAGAGAGCAAGGCATACCTGTCTGCGGCTGAGAATGTGCGTCTTTTTTTTTTTACCCACTCAGGGCCGCTTATGACGAATAAGATACCGTAAAATCTCCCTTAAAGGAAGAGATCAGAGCCTTTTACACCAGATCAAGAGCCAGCTCCGCTCTTGGCAACCGTCCGAATGAACTGAGATTTTGTGGTGATATTTGGCCTAAAACGGAATATTCGTTACCACATGTGTTAGGATCATCTCCCTATTAGGTCAAATATCACGATATTTGGGTGCACCCGAATGGGCCCTTAATGAATTGGTCATGTCAGCGAGTGGGGGCCATGGCGGGGTAATTATAAGATGTCTAAAGTAAGTATAATGATGTTAAACTAACTACATTCTAGAGCTTAACTACCCTACGACCGCCAGCGCCAACTTTTCAATTACAGCTACTGCAGGCAAGAAAGCTATATACAACGAGGCAAAAATTAATTCCGAATAAGCCTGATAGGTACGATAAGTGAAGATATGGAAAGTGATGGTTCATACTGCCTACGAGTTGACCGCTCGAAAAAGAAACAAAAAAGCACTGATCCAGTCTAGTCCTAAGATAAAAATACAGAAAATTAAGCACACCCCAATAAAAAAACAAGAACGCCCCATAAATGATGGATGTAAAGAAATAAAAAGAATGTCGGAGAGCTAAAACTCCCTCCACTGATGCTGATTGGTTACTGGCAATGAATGGTCGTTCACCAGAACCTCTCTCATATCCATCTCTGAATTGGATCTATACGAGCCCGGATACTCGCCATAAGGTTCAGGTGACGGTGTATAGATATACGCCACTTCGGGATATACCTTTCTAGCCTCCTTATGTCTCCGCCTCTTAATCAAGGCGCAAAAAATAAACCCTCCGATAAGACCAAGCAGTAATACACCTCCTGCAATCACCCCCACAACTCCTCCTAGCCCTAGCTTTTTGGAAAAGTTGTCCATAAGGTTTTTATCGTTGGCGTCTATCACTATTCCTGTAGGCGTTGGACCGGTGTCTACCAAAATTCCAGATGTTTTAGATCCCGTATCTGAGTCCCTCTCCCCCGTACCAGCCCTAAGCCATGTCGGATTCTTCGATGAAAAGCCTAGCTCTGCTGTCCCCGAGTCCCATTTTCCGTGAAATTGAATGCTGTAAGCTATTGTGCGCCCTGTATCCTGATCCAACATAGTTCCATCAATCTGGAACTCTGCATCTCCATCCTTTGTTATCGTCCCAGAGAAAGTAGTGTTCGAAACCGCATAATCCCAATCAAAACCATTCTTCTTGATTCCGCACCAGGATCCACCATTCCCAAAATCTCCGGAGAATTTATTTTTGGTGAGATTCTTGGAGTCATTGAGTGCGCCTGTTATCTTGTATTCTGCATCGTCGTCGTCGAGCTCCGCTCCTACAGACCACCATGTAGCACTTAAGTCTTTCGATGATATCGATGACTGCATCGAGACTGTAAGGTTTTCGGTTTGTGGTGATACGAGAGAGATGAAATAAGGATTTGAATCGGTGGCATTATCGTGAACGGGCCCGAACGTGAGGTTGGTATTATCAAGGCCACCTAGTAAGCGTTCCCCGCATCCTTTTTTGTGTTCAGCGTCGATCCATGCCGCGCTGAGTTTACCAACATCTAATACTTCAAGTTAGCCACAAAGAGGTAGATAAGTTGAATATAGGGAACTGACAAACTGAGTCGACATCTTTTGACGCTGCTTCGGTATCTAGAATGGCTAGTGTCAAAGATGTGAAGAGTGTAAGACTGAGCGCTGAATGCCATATATAGGTTGAGCGCCCTTTAAAACCCATGACATGAGAAACAGCTGAATTTTAACTATGGTTGGAAGAAATTTCTATATAGACTGACTCACTAACTCAACCTAGAAGTTTGTCCTGAAGTTTAAAAGGTGATATGGGGGAAGAGTGCAAGAGAGAGGGGGGAGAGGGGGGGAGGGGGTAAAGAAAAAAGAAAACTAATATCACCAAAGAAGTATTCAATCAAAAGCACAACCAAGCCTACTGTTAACTTCCTCAAGAAACTACTGAGCTAGGGTCATTAGTATTTTTGGAAAGCTGTACCGCAGCGGAGGTTTCCGTGCCCTAGCCACCGATGTTTTCGATCATCCATCAGTCATTGCCTGACTTGTATGCACGTATATTTGTCTATTGTGATGATTATGGGACTGGCCGGATGAGGGATCGCAGTAACACAAGAGCAAATCTTTTACGCTACTCGCCGCCGCGCGTATATCGGCGCAGCTCACGCATCCCTCTCATAATCACACGAGGGAGGGGCGTTCCATGGATAACAGCGGTAGTCTGACGGATTATCTACTTAGCGAACACGGGTTGAGATCAATCGGGGAAATGAATTTCGTTTTGCCTACCGCATCTGCACGTTTTCCAGGCTTTCAGACAAGAAAGTAAGATATCTACTACCTTCTGCATAGGTATTCCAATTCTACCGGATGTAAACCCAACATAGGGATGGTCTGGACCCGAAACGAACCCCTAGGCAATGCAAAATGCAGGTACCAGGCCTACTACCGCCCAAAATGGACACCGCCTCACCGGAGTTGTGGATGTAAGGTTAAACCTGCCATCAACTTTACCGAAACGAGGCTGTGGCTTCTTGGGCTGGTACCAACAGTAACGAGAAGATTCACCCTCCTTGTAATGATTTTAAACGAATCAGAAAAACCAAAAACTCTTTTGAAGATGGATCATGTAGTTACATACGACATAAAGAACTTTCTCCACAATTGAGCAGCTGTAATAATATTTGAGGAGGTTGTTGCAACTAAACCTTGTTATTAGTCCGATAGAGCAGGAACTTGAGGCCATCCTTAAGTTGGAAAATGCCTGTCAGTTGCTGACTGCCTAGTTAGGTAGGCGGGTAGAGAGCTGCAGATGTCAAATCTCCGCATAAAATCGATGGGTAAGATAATTACGCGTAGTTAGCTAAAGTTCGTTTATTAAAGTAGGAATTATCGTACTATCATCCTCACCATCTTGCATATGCTTTAAGATTATTTCAATTAAAGACCGGCCCGGTGTCAGGAGATATCCAAAGGGGCATCTACATGTATGTAAATATTAAAGTATCTTTAGGAAGGCATTTAAAAACCATATGGCCGCAAGTAGTGGAATCCAGAAGATTTTATGCCCGCTTATTTAATAATTCCACAGAGGATTTAGGTGGTTCCCAGTTTCCCTCTTCTTCTTTCTTTAAGTAGGCTTTCGACTTTTATTCCTCTCAATGTTTATGATGGCACGACCCAGCGATTTTCTGGCCCTTCATCCATGATTAGGTCCATTAGCGCATGCCAGTTGCTTATCTTGCCGTTTCACATTTCCAGAATAGTTGATTCTAAGGAGAAGAAAGTAAACTTAGTCCATCTAGAGTATGCATTGCTGACTGATTTTCCAATTGACAACCATCTTAGGAGGGGACCAAGTACCGAGATTGTGGGGTGGAAATTGATTCCGCCCAATGTTTTGTGAACTGGCTGTTGGTAGGACGTCAGATCGGAACCAAACAATCTCAATGACGTTTTAGAATTGACAGAAATGCTTTAACAGCCCGGAAAAACTCGGCAAATTCCAAATGATGGGCTATGGCTGGTCGCTAGTACCCTTTGCTCACGTCTGCCGAGAAGACAACCCCACACAAAGGGTACTCGTTTACGAGTACATACAATATAAAGGATCCCCCTACTTTTACCCTTGCGCTGTAACACGAAAATAGCCACCAGGTTCTTATATTAGATACATACCAGCCGTAAGCATGGCATCTCTGATACTTGGATGCGGGATGCTCTATTTCAATAGGTTCCGATTATCTACCTACAGATATGAATTACCTTGGCAGGGTTAGATACTGACGAAATCTCCTAAGTAGTTTCAAGGAGCACCAGTCCAAAAAAAGGCGTAGAAAGGCTCAGGAATTTGAGAAACAACGACTCGCGAACGAGGAACGGGTGAAGAGACTATCAAATGAAGGATTGCTGGAAGTTCCTCCCGGATCACTGAGCTTTACTCCCCCCCCTTCGTATGAGGATATCGCTTCCGTGCACAACAAATAAAGGGTAACTCGCCTTGATTTATTGGTAGGGAGATTTGGTTATTGACGTCAATATACGTGTAGGGTGGAAGAAGTCCAAGCATATGATAACACTAGGGTCCAATGTTCGTTCGAGATGTGTATATTTAGTAAGAGATTTTTTTTGGTTGTAAGGCTGTAATCATTGTTGAAATCACCAGCATACATGCAGTTGTTGAATCTTGGAAAGAGGGTGTGGTTCTTGCGTCCATCTTTATGGTGCATGTGATAATACATGTAGCTGTAACTGTTCAGTTGCTCTGCACAGATAGCAGATCCTTTAGTTATTTACCATGGATGGCAGACCACCCATGTTTCCGGCGTGCCTCAGCAAGGTGTTTACCACACGGCCACGCAGGCTTTGTAACCTACATCCGGTACGGGATTTTGTACCGAATTTAACGTTTTCTACATATCGCACTATTTATCGATCTCAAATCGTGGGGGCCGTGCGATTAACGAGCCGCGTATCCATTCCCCTTTCGGCCTAATATTGTACCTAATAATAATAATATGCGCACTAGCTAAGCATTGTCAAGGTCTCAAAGGACCAATGATCAGGGGGGCGTCTTTCCTTCACACTCCCCAGAACTAAATAAATACAAATGATAAAATCAGACTGAAATGATATAAATTAATAGCAGCTACCTGGCACTCTCTTCCCTCTTTCCAACAACATCAGTCGCACCGCCATCATCCTTTTTTGGAGGTACGTCACCCCTGAGCTCTGCAAAATACCTCTTTACATCGTCGGCCCCTACTGCCTCTCCACTGGCCGCAAAAGGTTTCAGAAAATCCTTTACTTTCTCTTTCAATTGATTATATGCCATAACACCCTCAATCGCATGGACACGGTCTACCATTCCCAAAGCACGCTCTCCGCGATCGAATAGTGAGCCGCCAGAGCGGACCGAGGCACCATCTTCGGAGGCATCAAGAGGTGGTTCGTAGCTTTCTTCCTCTTCAAGAAGGCATTGATGCGGCGCGATGAGAGGAAAGCAGCTGGGACAACGGCAGAGGCGGGGGCGGAACCCACCCTCGAGAAAAAGTGATTGACGGAATTTTGAGGGTGTAACAGGGGGAAGACTCTTGTAAATACAGACTGGAGCCTCTGTAGGAACGTGACTAGGGTCCAAAGAGAGGACAGCTGCAACGTCGGGTGTTTTTGCGCGTTTATGGCTCGGTTCTACAACTTCACCATCTGCCTTTCGCTTCTTATCGTTTATAGTTGCGCCTTCTTTTGGAGTGATACATTCAGGTGCATGACTAGCGGATGAATTTTCGGTAGACGGAGTTGCGACCATGGAAAGTGGTGCATCTTTTTTGTCGACTGCTGGAAGAAATCCCGGTGTACCCGCATATCGAAGTAGCCAAGGGTTTTTCTCCACACAGGCCCAGCAGATATAGTGTTCAAAAGATTCTTCCTCAGGAAAGCCAGCAGGGCGTTCGAGATCGTCATCCTCCTCTTCATCGCCATCTTGGGCTGGTTCCGCTGATTTTGAAGTGTCCTGTACTTTCTCTATAGTCGTAGGCGCTGTATCCATAGCCTCTGATTTCTCTTCAACAAGGGTAATGAGTGGATGCCCCGTATCTGCATCTTTCTCGGCCTTTTTTTCACCCACAATGCATGTATCGTGGAACCAGTCTTCCCCGCAGGCATCTCCCAACAAGCATTGATACATAGTGCCCCTTTCACTCTCCGGATCATAGTCTGTATCGCACCAACAAAATCTGCCCCAGTAGTTATGGCAATATCTATTACCCTCTCTACCTTTCTCACCAGCAACCTTTCTTAAGTCGCATGAGCTACCCTGTGGCATCCTATTCGTACCACAATCGCATACTACATCTCTCTTATTAAAAATTTCTACTAGCTCATGATCACCATGGCACGATATCGAGCAACTGTAGCATATGCCTGCAGCGCCCTTGGTCACAAACTCCGCAAATTTCGGGGATGACTCTGTAGGAACCTGGCACGTCTTGCATGAGAAGACGGGTTGGCGCAATGGCCCAAGGGCATTTGTGCAGCTGTCAAATGCGTATGGCATTATTTCGCGAGCTTCAGACTCAAGCGCGAGTTGCGAGTTAATATAGCTAGTATGGATCGTTAGTACGTGTTTATCCATGTAAGAGCTGGAGCTTGGGGAGCTAGGATTAAGCCGGGGGAGCTTACTCCATGGCCGTAACAGAGTTTTGGGAATCCGTTGAGGTGCGCCTGGGGCGGGGAGGGGGCTCGGCAGCTACAACGGGCTCCATTGTGATTTCTAGGAGTGTTATCGCGCGAATTAGGAATTGCTTGAAAGGTGGGTTGGTTGACAAGGCTGCGAGAGATACCGGGGGAGTTTGGCGGTTTTGTAGCTCTGTTGCTGAGGTAGGGTAAGTGCACAGTAACGGCAATTTCCGTAGCTAGTAATGTTATCAGGATCGATGGAATGTGGTGATAAAAAGACGTGGTTATGCTACCTATATACATTACCGCCAGAACGGATATTTTTTTCAGTCCACTTTCAGCTGCAAAAATGGCTTAGTCAAATCATAGTCTAATGAAGGCCTGAAAGAAATAAAAATCTTCATTTGGGACTCTTTTCCCCCTTATCTAGCTAGACCTCAAATCATAATGAAATTCTACTGAAAGGTATTTATAGGGCCTCCATTAGACTATGATTTGAGTAAGGCTGAGATTTATCTTAAAAAAATATCCGCCCGGGCGGTAAAGTACATAGTACGAATGATAATAATGATAATACGATATGGTTAGAATACATAATAAATGACATAATACAACAGCTCTAAGAATTTCATCAAAGAAGATAGCTAGCTAGGTCTATACCTATATAGTACATACTTTAGAAGAACACACATGTATGCAATATATATAGACGCTCATACATGTACATGCAGTGAAGAAATCCGGCGAATAAATGAATAGAAAGAAGGAATGAGAAAAGAAAGAAAAACGCCTTTATATAGTAGTAACCTCTAGCTCTGTTCCGTCTTTGCGTCAAACTCATTACAACATACAACGGCCCTCGGAATCCAAGTCACAGAGATACGCAACTGTCTCAGAAGGGGTTGGGGCCGGAGCAACATTAACAGTGGCTACAGTAACCAGCGTTGTAGCATATTGTGTAACCGTTTTCATCTCCGCCTTCTTCCTCTCTTCTTCTTTCTTTTCGTCCTCCTTTTTCTTCTCTTCATCCTTCTTTTTCTGGTCCTCTGTTTTGTTCCCAATTCCAAACTGCGTAGTATATTGATAGAACCCAGTCTTATCATCGATCAATTGTATTCCGTAGCGGCTCGAATCAACCTCCAAATCATCCTTCGGTGTCCACTCATACTCCCCTGAGTTCTTTGCCTTCTCTACAATCGGGTAGAGGGGTACACAGTTTGTTGATGGCCCACGAAGAAGTATAAGTGATACGGTGTTATCCGGTGATGTTGGGTTCCATTTTATCTTGTATGGGGTGCCTTTGGGAACGACCTCGTTGAGGCCCGGGTTGGAGAAGGGATTGCCTTGAGGGTTGGGGCCGACAGGAGCTGTGTATGCAGCTGCAAGGGAAAGGAGAGAAAGAAGAGAAAATGATAATGTGGCTCTCATGATATGTTTTTATGTTATGTTTGTTGTGGGGTACTTTTCGAGTAAAGCGACAGTGGAAATGATATTTTAAACAACAATTAATAAGTGTCGTGCCTGCGTATTGATTGAAAAAAACCGTTTGATACGATCTCTCGAAAAGAATTTGAAAAGATATGTTCAATACAGGAGAAAGCCTCCATGTTACCCCGAACTTATAGGGGGGGACTCAAACCCTCCTTCGCTCCCGGTGTCTCTCTTACGTTCACGGTCCTACCGAGATCCTCCAAAAACATCAGCGCATACCGAGTCCGAGTTTATGGCCGGGTAACATGACATATAGTTACACCGGGACCTTCCGCCCTTCGCAACAGCTGGGCACCGGACAGAGCATCATCACATACATCTCGAACTGACCTAGAGCCATGGGGAAGGAGGATTACGTCTCAACAGGTGCGCATTCTTCATACCTGACTGGTCATGATAACTAACACGTAGAACACAGGGGGCTCACTCAAGCTTAAAGGTACCAAAGACGGAGGAATCAAAAAAAAGAAGTCGAAAAAGAGCCGCACCAAGCCCAAATCCGAAGACCGCGATGATAATAACGAGCACTCCCTTTCCAACACCGGGGAAGATATAAAAGATTCCAAGGAAGAGTCCGGTGAGGGACGATCGCGATCTGGATCTGCCGAACGTGATGGTCCGGAGAAGGAAGACTATTACGCTGGAAAGACAGAGGCGGAGCGAAGGTTTGAAGAGCGCAAGCAGAAAAGAGTAGGTTTCATTAAAATGATGGCTATTGCGCTGGGTGTACTAACAAGAGAGCAGATGGACGAAAGGTTGAAACGGGAAGGTATTAAAAGCCACAAGCAGCGTGTCGAGGAGTACAATAAGTACCTGAGCAATCTTAGTGAGCACCACGACATGTATGTCCAGGGTGTAATTGTTCTATTAGGTTTTATTATGATACTAACGAACTTCCGCAGGCCTCGTATCGGACCTGGCTAATACTTGCCACCCAGGGGAACTGGGGAGTATCTATTGTCTACTTTTATTTTTATTTCCTTCTTTCGTGCGCTTTTCTAGTGTGTGCTAGTTAGTGTATGTAGTAATTACTTGGGACACCAATATCCAGTGAGTATTCGTTTTGATTGTAATAATATTCGCGTGATTTACTATGATGCAAGTGGCGTGTCACAGAACTATCACTCGACATTTTATAGTTGATTATTGATATGGGCCAACGTAAAATATATTGCGGTCGTTATTGCGCTTAGGCTGCCAATAAAGCAAATAATATAAAGTAAGGGCTTTGTCGTCATAAAGCATTATTACTATGTATATCAACAGTTCATACCGGACCGGTCCCAGATGTCATCGGCTCCGCTTTAATTACTTCTACTGCTCGCTACAGTATTAAAGAAAGTAAAAACAAAAAACACCCCGACTCCAAATGCACAATGTCACCAGATGCCTTGATGCCTGTTCTTGCTTTCTTTTTTTTTTTTTCTTTAATTGTATTTTACCAGATTCATCATATACCCGTGACGAATACAGAAAGAACCCAACAAACCATCCCAACGAAAAAAAGACGCAGAAGTGTAAAAAGGAAGGGAAACCGAAATTTTTTGAAATTTTGCTGTTAGAGGAAGTTTTTTTTTCTTATATTTATTTCTCCTCGGCAGCCTCGTCGCCAACAAGGGCATTCCTCTTCTCCTGGACTCTCTTCTGTCTCCTCTCCCTGGCAGCCTTGGTCTTCGCACGCTTGGCGTCCATCTCCTCCTTGAGGATACGCTCACGGGCCTTCTCGGCCTTAGCCTTGTGGATCTGTACCATACTGTCAACACCAACCACATACTCATTCGTCCATCATCACCGCCGGCATATTCGGGCAGGGGGGAACTAACATGCTCAATCAAAGCACGCCTGTGCTTGAAGGTGTTACCCTTGGAGAGGTGGTACAACTCATGGTATAGATGCTTGTCAATCTTTCCCTGGGAGCGATACTTGACAAGGAGACGACGGAGGACACGGAGACGGCGCATCCAAAGGACCTGGGATGGCATACGAGCATCCTTGGTACCCTTCCTCTTACCGAAACCGGTGTGGCGACCAGCACGCTTGGCGTCAGCGAGAATCCTGGTGCGGGAACGAGAGTGCATAGTGGCGGGCTTCTTGATGATAAGACCATCACGGACGAGCTTGCGGATAGTCTGGCCTGAATGCATTCCCTCTCATGTCAGCATGCCTTCCACGGTCGAGTTCGAGGATGAAGGTGGCGGGCGACATACGTGAGTTGGCGTTGCTAATCTCGCTGACTTCGCTGGGGTCGAGCCAGACCTTTCGCTCACCACAGTCCATGACTGAGGCAGCAAGGCGCTTCTGGGTGCGGAGGTTAACCCTAGGAATTGAGATACCTCGTTAGCATTCGGAACATTCCTCCTGTAACCGAAAATTCTCGATATTGGGTGCTATTTGCCACCCAAGCCCCGGAACTGCTAACTCGAGTTCAACGAGCTCAAATCCATCCCCAAACCACTCCAATTCCTATTCTCCCACATGCGTTCCCTTTGCCAATGCTCAACCGAAGCTTCCAGCGGCCCTCCCCATTCAGTCCATCCGAGTGTACCCTCTCGCCCTTCCTTATCCTGTCCAGGGCCTAGATCGTGCGATAAAGCATAGAATAAGAAAATGAATTTAACTCACATCTTGACTGATTTTCCGGGAGTTGATGGACCGTTGTCGGTTGATTGTTGTCGTCGTTCGTTGGGGCAGAAAAAAAAGTGTTGTATTCGATAGGGTTAACGTTTGGCGGGGACAAACCGAAATCGATCCTAGGTTGTGTGGTGCTGGGTGACTGTGGGAAGTAGGGTTGGGCCCTGAGATGTGGCGGTGCAACCTCGATACCTGTAATATGTCGATAAATGTGAGGTTTTAAGAGATGGAATTTGATTTTGTAGGAAGAAATTACAGTGTTAAATGTCATGGAATATTGCCTTTTTTCCTCCAGCGCCTTCGCGTAGTGAATTGGAGGTATTAGGTACAAATTTTGATGTAAACATGGGTATTTTCCGGAATTCGTTCGAGTATGGCACCTACATAAATAAAGCGATACGAAGGTAGTAGTAAACATCGAGAAAGACTAAAATCAAGAAGAATGAACACTAGTTATGGTATAAAACATTTAAACGTTATTGTAATAGGAACCCTAGATAAAATTCAGACTCCTCCATGACCTCTCACTCGTGAGCGTTACGCAGCAACCTTTCCTCTCCTACCCCCAGCTGGCCCTTTGGGCCCAGACTTTGGCAGCGTATATTTCGCGAATGCCCTCGCTAAACTCTTCTTCACACTCACTTTCTGGGCACCAATAAAACTATCCACTGTGACCGCGATAGCAAGGTCGATATCTTTCATGGAAACATACTCGCTCAATCTCATCTTGGCGAATGACTCAGACAAACGGATTATGCTTTCCAAATGACGGACTGTGATCGGGAAACTTCCGGTTGCAAGCGATTCTCTACGCATCTCAACGAAGAGACGTGCGACTTTGTCTTGATCCATTTGGTGAAGTTGCGGGCGACAATGCTCGCGTGCGTACATTATGTATTTCCTGAGGAGCTCCTGGGGTATAGGAGAGATGGGTCCGGATGAGTTGCCATTGTTAGAGTTAGGACCTGTCGGCTGGTCCCCGCCGCCAGAGTTACCGACGGGGTGAGACCGCCCATGAGAGGCCACCACAAATGTAGCGAGACGCTCGTCAATTTCAGGGTCAACAGTATCACGGACAACGCAGAGTACGTCAAAACGTGAAAGAATGGGTTCTGTAAGCTCGACATTCTGGGCAAATGGAATAGTGGAGTTATAACGACCTCCAATGGGATTGGCGGCGGCAATGATGGCGCAGCGAGCTTGAAGGGTGGTGACAATGCCAGCCTTGGAAATAGAGATAGATTGTTGTTCCATTGCTTCGTGAATTGAAGTTCTAAAATTTAATGTTAGCCAATAAAAGTAGACTGGAACTACATTCCAAGAGCATACCTATCCTTGTCATTCATCTTATCAAACTCATCGATCAAGCAGGTTCCTTTGTCGGCCAACACCAATGCTCCTCCCTCAAGCGTCCATTCTTGGGTGATGGGATCCTTCCTCACGCTCGCCGTCAAACCTACCGCACTGGCGCCCTGGCCTGTAGCGAATACAGCGCGATGTGCAGTCTTTTCAACATATTTCAATACCTGTGACTTCGCTGTACCAGGATCTCCAAGAAGCAATACATTGATGTCGCCACGGATCGTATGCTTCCCTTGAACATCCTTCCCAACACCCCCAAAAAGTGAACATGCAACGGCAGTTTTTATATCGCGATGCCCGTAGATGCTTGGCGCCATTGAGTCAATGATCTTATTTACGACATTTTCGTCGCGCGCAAGTGTTCGGATCGCCTTTTCGTCCTCCTCTGTTAATCGGAACCCAGCGAGTTCATCGTGGGATTTAACAACATTATTCGCCTCAAGAACAGTAGCAAAGACAGGGAAACCGTTCTTTTGATTAAGCTGCACGTCATAGTTATTCCTGTAGATACCTGTAACTTCAACTTCTTCGCCGGGCTTGGCAGAATCGATCAAATCCCATAGCAAGATGACTTCTCTGTGTCGGGGAAGTCTTCCTGCAGGCACAGTACCAGGAGATTCTTGTAAAGTCATCTTCTGGTAATTCCTGTAGACAGTCTTTTCAGAGTTTAAAGTAAATGGCCCGCGTGATTGACAGTTTTGACAATACGAGATTTTGACTTCAACATTGGAGTCCTGTGGAAAAGGCCCAAGAACGGTACCACACTTGTTACAGTCGAATTTAATGTACTTCAACTGTGGGAAAACGCCGGTCCTCCTGGTCACTACGCCACGGACACGGACGAGGGCATTGAGATGAGATTGTCGTAGCTCACGGAGAGTATATGATGTTGGGACATCAGCAATACGAACATGAATCTCCGAATGAATGCGCTCATAATCGTGATAATGGAGAAGAGTTGTCTCCATGGCAACCTGGTCAAAGATCTTCAAGGTCTCTGTCGGAGCGTTCGCAAGAAAGAGAGCAAGCGTTGCTCTGTGCTCGGCCAAATGCTGAAATGAGATTTCGAGAGATTCTGCGTTCACTTCTCCAAGAGTCCGAAAACGAGCACTATATACGGAAGCCAGATTTCCGTCGGTATATTCGAGAAGAAAGTTTCGGAAATGCATGGCAACGCTACGATATACGTTTGGAAAAGAAAGCCAGTCAGCAATACTGGCAGCCTTGATATCTCCGAGTTGCTCTAGGGATAGCGCCTCGCCCATCAAGTTATCCATGTCTTCGTCATCCCTATCCTCGTCATAAACCCCGGCACCTCGTCTTGTACGGCGCTGTTGTTCGAATAAGTCCTGTTGGTCATCTTCATCATCGCTCATGAAAATAGCTGGTTTACGGCGGTTGAGAAGCCTATCACGACGGTCCATCTTCTGATCGAGAGCACGGCGAAGACCAATATCCATCTCTTCTTGTTCTTCATCATCGATATCATCGGCTTCATATTGGTCAAGAACAAGATTTTGGGTGTAATCTCTGGGAAAGATGTCAGGACTTAAACCGATAACTTCTTGGAGCAAGAATCACTTTTCCATGTTTACCATGATATCCTCTCCATCAAGTTCCTCTTCTATATCATCCAGATCGGGAATCTATCCCCATTGTTCAGCGCCAATCTAAGTCTGGGGCATATGGTAATCAAGCTTACACCGCCAGTCTCATCTATTTCATCTTCGTCGTCCATTAATGGTGGCGAAGATCGGACCCAACCAGGCGTAGAAGCGGGAGCTGATAATTAGAAAATACAATTAGCTTCCTCAATACGATTTTTTTTTATCTGTAGAGCTGAGGCTATGTCGCCATAAAATTTGAGGCATTCCTCTCCACATATAACGGCCAAAGCCAAACTACTGAAAATACCTGGCGGGGTTACTGACGACTTGAAGGAACACCATTGTCCATGTCCACATCTTCATCGTCATCGTCCAAGGGGCGCTTCCGGGGGTTTTCCGGAGGAGGAGATGACATTGGAAGACCGGGAGTCGACATTTTTGAGGTTTGGGTTGTTTGTAGAAAGAAGTATGTATAGCAATGTTCAATTCAAAACTATGAATGAATTCACACACACGTAGATAGCCGAATTCAGGATTTGTGAATGATGGGGATGTGGCCAGCAGACGCGTAAAGTGGAGAGAAAGACAAAGGACCCCTCGACGCGTTTACCACCAATCACAGCTCAAACAGACTGCCCAAAAGAGTTTGAGACATCTCTCTTAGATATCACTAACCCTAACCCAGTGGCGCTGCCCACACCCCACTAATCAAACCCTTCTCTGGGTAGCGGACGCCGGAGCCTCAAAGGAACTAGCAAACCTACAACCTCATTTAATTACATGTATTTGTTCCTTACGCAAAACTTGAACTCACTCATCCTCGAGGCTTTCGAATGACGTCTTTAGCGACAGGACTTCAACCCCTAGACTCGATATTCAATGCCATCTTATTTTTTCCACCTCTTCTTTGATCTTCATAGTCCTACTTCACCAATAGCTCGTTCTTTACCGGAACTCTCAGAGCTCTCGGCAACCCAGTTGTCTTCTCTTCCTGTCTGGATTCCGCCCCCAGGAGCTGACATCTTTGCTCCCACTCTCCCTCCTCACCCCCAGCCCATCACCTCCGAAAAAAACGAAGTGTCACAACTGATTATAGCAGAGGCGGGGACCAGCCACAAAAAAGCGAAAGAAACACAGTCTACGGAAAGTCCCCCGTCTGGTATACACGGACAGTTAGATTGGCGTTTCGGGAAAATCGCAGTGGAATCTATAGATATGGGTTCTGACGAAGCCCAAGTCTCGGAGGGTCATAACGTACCAGCTCAACGGAGGAAATCCTCTGCAGCTTCTGCTCCTCTTGCCGGTGGCACTGCTGCGAAAGCCCACTTTGTTCCCTTGGAGTCTAAGAATACAGAGTTTGGATATGGTGTGGTGCACCTTTATCGTGATGTCCTCGAAACACCGGGCCTTTATACTCCAGCTTCGAAGAAGAAAGGAGAAGCAGAGGCTGGTGAGCTTCTGGGGGAGAATAATGACGAGGACGCACTCACTACCGTTGCCATTCTAGCAGTCCCATCGTATATGACCCCCTCTGATTTCATGGGATTTGTTGGCGAAGAGACAAGGGACACTGTGAGCCATTTTAGGATGATTAGGACCGGAAAGGCCAACCGTTATATGGTGCTCATGAAATTCAGACGTAAAGAGGATGCAAAAGTATTCGTAACTGAATTTAATGGGAAAGTCTTTAATAGCATGGAGGTACGAGAGGCTATACTTGCCTATAATGTATCAAGTACTGATACCATCGATAGCCTGAGAACTGCCATGTCGTATTCATTAAATCCATACAGTTTCAGAAACCCTCTTCGAATAATCAAGCTTCCTCTGTTGCATTTCCTGAAATTTCAAATGATCCGTTTTTTCCTTCGCAAGGCCCTAGACCTGCAATTCCAGCTGTTTCCGCTTCCTCGTCAGCAGCAGTTGCTAGCCATATTTCTACAAAGCCTGCACCACCGCCAACACCCTCACTTCTAGAGCTACCGACATGCCCAGTCTGCCTCGAACGAATGGATGAAACAACAGGCTTGTTAACGATTCTATGCCAGCATGTATTCCATTGTGCTTGTCTTAGTAAATGGAAGGACAGTAGTTGCCCCGTCTGTCGCTATACCCAAGGTCCGGGCATCAGGGGAAGAGACGAAGACGAAGATGAAGACGAATGCTGTGGCACTTGTGGGGCTGTCAACAATTTATGGATTTGGTATGCTTTACCTTATCCCGTCCATAAATCTTTGTACTTACTCCCGTCATTAGTTTGATTTGTGGAAACCTTGGCTGTGGCCGTTACGATGATGCCCACGCTTTTGAACACTACAAGGAGACATCTCACTGTTACGCTATGGATATCGAGACCCAGCGTGTATGGGACTATGTGGGTGACGGGTATGTCCACCGTCTTATTCAAAATAAAGCAGATGGCAAACTAGTCGAGCTTCCTTCGGCGCTTTCTATCTCTCAGAACCCGGACTCCATCGGTAATGGGGGCGATTATGTTCCCAGAGAGAAACTGGATAATATTGGGATGGAATACACATACCTTCTTACTAGCCAGCTTGACAGCCAACGCCTTTACTTTGAAGAAAAGGTTGCGCAGGCGGCCGATAAAGCGTCCGAAGCGGCGCATGCCGCTGAGAATGCCATCGCCGAATCTAGAGAATTGATGAAGGAGCTAAAGGAGCTCAGGTTAAAGCACAACGAAGTGACCCAGGAGCTTCTACCCCTGGCAGAGCGTGCCAAAGAGCGGGCAGAAAGAAAAGCCGAGAAATTTGGAGAGATGGCAAGGCGAATGGAGAAAGAATGGAAAGAAGAGAAAGGGGTTAACAGTGGGTTGATGGAAAGGATTGAATACTTGACGAAAGAGAGTGAAGAAAGGAAAAAAGAAAATGAGGATTTAAAAGAGGAAATTAGGGACTTGATGTTCTTTTTGGAAGCAAGAGAAAAAATGGAAGATCAGGGAGAGGAGGTCGTTGAAGGTACTGTTATAGTTGGTGACGCGCCACCGCCCCCGCGAAATAAGAAGAAAGGCAGAGGCAGAAGGTAAATTCGATCCAAGAAATGGGGTGATTTTTTTAGAATCTATTCTTTCCTTTTTTTCTTTCTCGGGTGTTTAAAGGTGGCGTTGAGGGAAACCGAATGATTTTTATTTCATTGCAATTCTTATCGAGTGATGTATGGTGTTTGGGCTTGGACCGCCACTGAAACATGGCAATAGGTCGAGTCATTTAGCTTAAATAAAGATATTTATGGCCGTCATAGTCTCGTGCTCAGCCTGTTGACCGCTAAAAAGTTTTTAATATTTGTGTAGAACCGGATAATTCCTTTTATTAATACATGTACTCAATACCGTGCCCAACCATCTTTCTTATCTTGGAACAATTTGGGTGTTTAACGATAGTGTCTACTGTTTCTAGAGGTTGATTCGTTAAAAGCCTGTGGGCTTCTTCCTTGACAAAATTTAAGATTCATATTCGAGAAGAGGGTAAGGGTAGAGCCCCGACTACTAGTATATTTGGAATACTGAGCTAATCAATCATATGCCTGGAATATGAAGCACGGGTCTATGAATTGCTAGAATTCTTTAATTTATAGTTTATCGGTTCAGGTTATCTAGGGTTAATAAATGCCAAAAGAACTATAACTCTAACAAGGTCTTCCCGATACTGTTTGAGATCCGTTGAAGGAAACAATTCTTCATGGAATATAGAACAGGAAGAGGAAGCGAAAGAGAAAAGAGGAGGATAGAGCGCAGGAAATTATATGAATCTTTGTCTCTACTTAATTCTCAAGGGCAAGATGGAATTTTCCGGGGATGAAGCCCTATGCCTAGGATGACGCGACATTGACGCTAGCCAGCGCGTGTACCAACCCATGCCCTTCCACTCTACGCGTCTCCCCCATCGACAGCTCATGTGTCTTCAACAATCTCCCTCAAAAACAAGCTATTCCACCCACATCTTCTTCCCTTGAGAATGGGATCCTCTGAATTTTCACGACTCCGGTTCTTGAACCGGAGCGGTGCCGAGATATGGCACGAGCTTCGACCAACAACTGACGAAAGAACATCCTACTACTTCGTTGCCAGCACTGTCTCAGATCGTCCCATAAAGCTTTCCCGGGGCGCTTTTGAAGATGGGAACCAAGAAAATCCCGATTTAATAGCCGGCATTCGTAAGTTCCCACTGCTATCCAAGACCCTTTCACTCTATTGACAGCTCTTAAAAACGACAAGATATCCAAAAGTCTGGCATTATCTTCATTGAAGCTCTCAACCCTACTCAGAATGTCCGCCTGGCTCGAACGACAGATTCTAAACCCGCCCCAACCAAGCAGTCTCTCCCCTGCTCAAACTCCCCGGCAAAAGAGCGCATGCTAGTGCTTTTAGACTCCGACGCAACGATCTACACCAAATATGGAGCCGCAGTCTTCAAGCTCGGCGCACCCCCAATCTCCGCGGACGGGGATAGCGAAACCACTCCGGAAGAAGAGGAAGTACAGGTGCTGGTTCAACAAAGTTTTCCTCAGGATTCTCTCAGACGTAGCGAGAGCGACGTGGTGCGGTCAACACCCGCCATTCCGGAAACGATCACAGAGGAGCCCAGGGTGCATGAGACGCCTAGCGTCAAGAGTAGGTTTATGAACCCGGATAGCGCGAAAGTTACATTACCTAGGGCGGGGCTGCCAAGGGTAGATACGTTTTGGGAAATCGTCGGAGAGGATGGGGAGCCAACGCCGACAGGGAAGAAGTCTACCACCGTAATATCTCCTTCGAAAAAAGGTATCATACCCGGTACTGCCCAGATCATACCTAGGATAGATAGTAATGTTTCTCCTGTAGCAAACACGATGACTCCCATTGATCTTACCTCCCCCGAAGAGAAAGGAAACGGTGGGAAAGAATTCCAGAGCTCTACGGAAGCGGTAAGAAAACAACTTAGCGAGTCTGCTATGATCACTTCTTTTGGGTCCGCGATGGATGAAATAGTCGCCTCAGTCGTAGATGAAGATGAAGAGGGAAGGCTCTCGGATGAATCTATTACGCCAAAGAATCGCACCAAAGGACATGGTGTTCCGGAGGGGTTTTTACATGAGGAACATAAAAAAGAAGTTACGCCGAAAATAGTATACGGGAAAAATAAAAGAAAGGCGCCTGCGCCTAGAAACAAAAAGGCTACCACCAAGAGTGGTAGGAAGCCGGATAATATAATAGGAAATACCAATGATAGCGAAGTGGAAATCACTAAAGATGCACCAACCAAAAGACGACGGCCTGGACGCCCTCGAGCGAATAGTGGCACAGATGAAAGTGTTGAAGAAGATGCAGTAAAGGTCTTACTTCAGATGAAAGAGGCCAAGCCTACTGAAGGAGAAGACATTGCAATGGAGACTGCTGATGAGGAAGACGAGGTTTTACTACAACCACCGCCTAGAACTCAGAGAGGCAGGAAGACGGTACAAAGCTTGCCCAGTACTGCTGTTACAGTCGACGAGAGCGCAGCTGTAACAGGGCGACCTACAAGAGGTAAAAGGGCTGCTTCTACTAAAAACGCCGAAAAGACCACCGAAGGACAAGAAAAAGAGTCGGATGTCGAAGAAGTCGTGCCTACTAAGCCCCTCAAGGGTACTAAGGGTAAAGGCCGGGCTGAGAAAGCGCCGAGTGCTCCGGATCCCATATCTACCACTGCCTCAGAAGAACCGCCAGAAGCGCCGAACCCAAACAAATTCTCACGGAAAAGACGGAGACCCGACGGTGCACATGAAGATGAAAACCAAGGTAGCCAGGAGCTTCCTCAGGAGAGCTCTACAGAGTCTGTAATTCAAGTCGAACAAACAAGATCAAAACGTGTGAAAACAACAAATGTAGAAAAAGCTCCAGTAGCAAAGAGAGGAAAGAAGAAGGATGTGACACCCTCGCCGCCGCCACCAAGCAACCTTCTAGGCAATACACAGTACAAAATTCAAGATACGCAGTCACAAGCGCCAGAACTTAAGTTAAAAACGCCAGCGAGGAAGAGAGCTGCGTTGTCGGCAAAAGGCCCCCCTGCCAGGAGACAGAAATCAAGCTCTCAGCCGCAAATGCAGGAAACTGATGAGGCCGAGAATGAGGGAGATACCAGTAGACCTAGCGTAGCCGTGGCAGTGATCAAGACGAGGGACGCATACGAGGGCGACTCCCCAAAGATTGTGTTCAGCAACAGTGGGCTTGACGGCAAAAGGGTTTGCTTATATATCCGCCGTATATCAGGGATGTGTTGCTAATACAAACAAGGACATCGAGAAGTTCCTCCGAGCAACCGGCGGCAAGAAGATGCAGAATGTCAGCGCACCTGGCGTCAACTTCCTCGTCGTGGGGCCCGGAGAACTCAAAAGAACGCCAAAACTAACGGTCGG
Source organism: Morchella rufobrunnea (assembly GCA_024713595.1). NCBI lineage: Eukaryota > Fungi > Ascomycota > Pezizomycetes > Pezizales > Morchellaceae > Morchella > Morchella rufobrunnea. Next base: position 1,581,951 of record JAMGYT010000006.1, read on the forward strand.
GGTTGCCTTGGGTAAATTCATCGTAGATGACCAATGGTTGATTGACAGCAAAGAACTTGGCTACTTTTTGGGTACTTTCCCCACACCTCTTGTCAATACCGCCTTCCTAATGATCTCTCAGATCCAGAGCCATATATTCCTCATGATCCCGTCCATGAGGAAGCTTGGTCTTTCTCGCTGGCCACCGCCATTGACCGCGGTCGCAAAGGGCTCAATTGTGTTCTTAAAGACTATAACGTCTATATCACCCCATCACTTGTCTCACAGCTAAAGGCTTCAAAACAAGAAGACTCTCTTGTCGAGATGCTCAAAGCCGCCGGCGCAGGAACCGTCGTCAAGCGAGTTCCCAAGGGCAAACGAGAAGATGACGAACATGCCGACCAGACCCTCATTCTAGGCACCGAAAAAGGCGATAGCGATACAGCCGCCCTCAACAAAGCCGGTTGGAGTGTCTATGGGACTGGCATTATAGCGATCAGTGTCCTCAGAGGCGCTTTGGATCTGGGCACGGAGTTTAAGATCGCCCCCTCTGAGGTGGAGTCAACGCCAAAGACGGGGAGGGGAAGGAAGGCGAGGTGATTGTAATTTGTAAATTGCGTTTTCCTTAGTTCTTTTGGGAAATATTTTGGGGAATCAACGGAAGCTTTTGGGGCGCTGTAATTTAGATGCCATTGGTGTTTTGTTAAGGAATTGATGACTCTTTTGTTCCCGTATCTTGTTTTAGCTCTCTTTCTTCGTATTCGCTGCTTTGGCGGAACGCAGCGATTAACCTCGGCTTTGAGAAAGTGACCAATACAACCCAGTTATTAATAGATCTAAAGTACTTATGATTTAGCGCCTATAGTCGAGTACATGACATGCCAATATCTGAGAGTAACCTCGATCATGAGGTTTTTATACACTGCTTCGGCGCACGCCGTACTGCGCTACCAATCATGAAAAATCACTCGTGTTTTTCGTCAACTCCGGCCGCACCCGCGCGCCACCATCCGGGTGTCTAGATGCGCTCTTGCACCTCCACTCTTATCAATAGACGGCGATGGTCCAAGAAATGTGCTAGTGCGAGCGAGTGATCGGTTGCGATGTCACCAGTTTGAGGCGTATTGCTGAAGTGCGGGTTTTGGGTGGTAGGATGGGGGGAAGGAGAGGAGTGGGTGCGTGGGAGAGGCGTTTGTATAGTGGCGGGGTTTGGTTTGGCCGCTCCTTGGCGTGGGATGTGGATGTGGGATTGGCGTGGTGTGGTTTTGTGTGTCTGGTGTGGGGGCGTAGCGAGTGATTGGCTGTGACTGGGTATGGTAGTTGGTGTTGTTATGGATAAGGGGGGTGTTTGCGGTCAGTAGAGGTGTGGAGATGGGGCTTCTGGTGGATTGGCTCTTCTGTAGTCAGTTTGTGAGATGAGGGGGGGAGGTTTGGGTATCCTGTATTTGATTCCAGCGGCTAGCTAGAGTATTTGTTTCCTTGAGCTTTTCTGGTGGCTAGCTTTTATGTGTACACATTTATTTGATATCCGGGTCTAATTTCATGTTTAATACTACACTTACTAATGATATAAAGGTACTGGAAAACTCGTTGATCTATTTACAATATATATATATCTAACTAATCCTTAAAAAATACCCACTCCACATGCATCCTCACCCCCACCCACTTCCCCGCCCTGACTCCCAACTCCCCCGCCTCCTCCTCATCCCTCACCCCCCTCTCCCCCACCTCCCCCTCAACCTCAACCCCCACCTCTCCGCCTCGCTCACCACCTCCCCAATCCCCCAATTAAAGCTCACCCCCTGCACCTTCGCCCCCTCCTCATCCCTGAAGCCCGCGCGCGAGACCGCCCCCATCTCCGGGTGCATGCTCGTAAGCCACAACCACCCTCCGCCCCTCAACACCGCAGAGACGGCAGCAAAGAACTTGTCAAGATACAGGTGCTCCAGGACTAACGTTGACACCACCGCGTCGACTTTCTCCGGGAGAGTAAGTGGGGTGGTGTTGAGGTCGTGGAGCATCCATGTGATGAGGGGCGAGGGGAGGCGGGAACGCGCGATGGAGAGCATACCGGCGCTGGCGTCGAGGGCGGTGATGCGCGTGTGTGGGAGGAGGGAGTGGAGTTTTGTGGTGTTTCGGGCGGTGCCGCAGCCGATATCGAGGAGGTGGGTGGGTGGGTGGGTGGATGTGAGGGTGGGGATGGTCGAGGTGAAGGAATGGTCGTCGAGGAGTTGGAGGATGTTGCCGTCGTGGTCATAGGTCTGTTGTTCTGTTAGTGTTGGGTTAAGGGGGTGCGTTGGAGGGGGGAATGTACGGGGGCCCATTTGTCGTAGGCTTCAGTGGTGGGGAGAGTTGCTTGGCCGCCGGCGGAGGTCATTATTGATGGGTAGAATGTGGGACTGTAGGTATTGTGATTGAAATATATTGGGTATATCGGGGATATATATATTATATATATTTTGAGGTCGAAAGATTTAGAGAGACTGGATTCAGGGTATCCTGAAGGGTTTTATAGAACTTGAGCTTCGGTCGGGGGGGGTTGCATGAGTCATGTTTCAGGTGAGTCAATCATTGGCATTACGCCAAGTATTCTTAAGCCTTAAGGGTTTTGCCTCGGTATCTCTAACAAGTAGATTTTGATCCGAAATTTACTATTAATCCCAAAGTTACAATCAATTGACCGCCTCCAGTATAGCCCACACGTACATACATACATAACAAGTGCGACAGACTTGTAGATTAAATCCGAGGAATAGAGAAAACTAAAGTATGGTAAAATCACATTTAAGGAATCAACGACGACAAAAAACAAAGCCTTCAGAACCCATGAGTTCAGCCCTATTTAATCAATACCATGGTGTCGTTAACTTTTTGGTGCCATTAATTTCGCCACCCTTACCCACACGCAGCCGATTGGCTCCCAACTGTTTAGTACGGTTATCGCTATCCTCACGAAGGGGGGCCCATGATCGATCCCGATATCAGTTTAATTAAACTTCACATGTCATATGCAGGGCGTTGTTAGAGTTCTGTCCTCCCTTTAATTCCGGTACGTTGTCGTTGGAGTGAGTGCTAGCGCCCTGCCAAGGACTGTGTCACTAAATATCACTCGGTATCCCTTTCTAAGCATTCCGGAGGCCAAATCTAAATTTGGAGTCGTGGCCTCATGTGTTTTCGTGTCGGATATGTAGCCCCTTTATGAGTCTTGTTCTTGTTCTTGTTCTTGTTCTTGTTCTTGTTCTTTGATTGACTGTTTTGTTCCATTCATCGTTCATTATTCGTTCATTGTTCATCTATGGTCAATCGTCCATCATTCTCAAGTACTATTACTCACGTTCGTTAGCAAGTAATTCATAGTAATAAGACCATCAGATAAATATCCTTTCCAGAGACATCATGGCCGAAAAACTCCTCTTCCATGCCGCTCGCCGTGGCAAAAGACACCACCATACCCTCCTCGTCCTCCTCCTCAAGACTGGCCTCAACCCCAACACCACAGACCCACACGGCGCCACCGCCCTGCACAAGGCCAGTCATTCCGGCCACACCTCTATCGTCACCCTCCTCCTCTCTCACGGTGCCCTCGTCACCGCCACCACCCTCAAGACCCTCCAAACACCTCTCCACCACGCCGTCGCCGGCCGCCTCGAGCCAGCCCTCCTGGGCAACGTCGAGCTTGAGGACTTGTGTGCCGAGGAGGACCAGGTTGTGGCCTTGCTGTTAGATGCAGGGGCGGATATTAATGCGCAGGATTTTAGGGGGCGGACAGTGCTGCATGAGGCGGTGTGGGGTGGATATAGACCAATTGTGAAGGTGCTGGTGGAGAGGGGCGCCAGGACGGATCTGAAGGATAGGGATGGGAATACGCCATTGTCGATTGCGAGGAGGGGAGCGGTGAGGGGGGTGAGGGAGATATTAGTGAATGGAGTGACGGGGGTAGGGAGTGGTGTGGTGGAGGAGGAGAAGGAGGAGGAGGAGACTGGGGCGATGGAGAAGGCATAGTTATTGCGGTTTGTATTCGCCTGTTGTTTTTGTTTTATTTTTATTTTGTTTTGGTTGTTTTATTATACCCCATTAGGAGCGATGAATAGCAGTAACTTGACTTGGTTTAAGACCGGGTACATGTATGGCGGACTGTGAGACTAGCGGCTGAGACGGTACGCTGTGAATGTGATTATTAGAAAGTTTTGATAGCACCAAATATAGTTATTCCTCTGAAACCCATAGCGAGCCCAGCCTAGGTATTTCCAATCATGGAATATCACTCGCATCAAAGTCCCTCTTATTCTGCGACATGCAGTCACCTGTGGATGGCTTGTCTGCCCCCTGTGAGTGGTTGGTTTCTGGTGCGCTAGGTGAGGTGATAGTAGGGGATATGTAGGTTGGTAGTTCATGTAGTTGGGAGCTGTTACGGACCGTTAGGATAGGGTTAGATTTGTAAAGTACTTTATTCTTGTCTGATGCTCTGGTTGGTATGTGAACAGCCTCTTTCCGGTGACTGACTCGATGGTCGTAGGGATAAGATGTATAGATATAATTCTGTGTCGTGTTGGCGGGGATGGGTAGTCGAACAGAGGCATAATTTGGATGGAAGGTTGAAGTGGGATTGGTATGTATGTGGAACATACAGTTCTAGTCCAGCGTGTGGTGGGTTTTGGGCGCTGGTCTGTGGTTTCTGCGTAGGAGGTAGGTAGGGTAGGGTGGGGTGGGGTAGGGTAGTGAGGTCCGGCTGAGAAGTCAATGGAATTGCCAATGGTGGAGAGCTCCAACTTGTGCACTTTGGCTTGTCAGGCTGGATCCGATTTTTCTGGTTTAAGCATATGTACAGTACAGTACCGATACCGCGAAAAAAAATCGAAAAACCGGCTATCTCTATCTCCGGCCATGAACGATTGGTTGGGGTGTGTAGATCATGTCTTCTGATAGTAATTTTGACAGCCAATTTTTTTTTTTTTTTTTTTTTTTTCGAGTTTTTTTTTTTTTTGCGGGTATATTATATACAGCCACTGTGCAAAAGCAAGTGTTTGTGGTTCGGCATGAAGGGTGCGCACTGATATGCTCGAAATATCAATCAATGGCGCCCAAAATTAATATTGGGATTCTATGATATTAGTGTTTTTTGTTTTTTTGCTCACCGACTTTATAAGAAATTATCTTGGATACGCTTCAGTTCCTCAAAGCCACATAAGGCATTGACCAAGTTAGGAACACTTCTGGAGGGTGACTGTAGATAGCTTCCGGTGGGTATAATGTATTTTATTGTACCTCCCTCCCCCCCCCCCCCCATATCGTTGAATTAATCATTTAAAATTGATTATGTTCTAGAGTAAAGCCCAACTAACAGACACGCATTACAAAGAACCCCACTCCCACTCCCACCCCACCCAACCACTCACCACCTCACCCCCACATGCGCCGCCACAGCCCTCATACGCCGCAGCGTAACCTCGTATCCCTGTCCTGTCCGCTGCTGCCTAGTAGTGCAGAATACCCAAGCCGCCTCGTCGGCTGTTCCGAGCGCTGAACCGACCTCTGGGCACTCGGCGGCGTCAAAAGGACACTGATATCGCGCGCGTGCGCTAATGAAGGTCCCGTTGGGCGTGGGAGGCATGAGGGGTAGATGTAGATGTAGATGTAGATGTAGATATAGATATGTTTTGTGCGCAGGATAATTGGTAGTAGGCACGAAGTGTCTAGCTATGTAGATATGCACTTGGAATCGTGGTATATCCCAACCAAATAGACCGATTCAATGAAGACGCAGAAACACCGGTGCTGGTACCAACAAACACCGCTCTATATACGTCTCTCTCGGCCTCCCTCCGGTATACACCCGGCTACATATGTAACTTCTGTGGGGTAGATCTGTGCCAGGGTTCCCCGGGGAGCTAACTACCCGCCGCCAAGACGGCTGTTTGGGTCGTGCAGGGTTGTGTATCCCGGGTACATGTACCGGGTGTTAACGGTAAATACGAAGAATCTGATAAAGGAATCTTGCTGTGAAATAGGTGCGTTTATCTTATCTGATTCTCGGTATTTATGGTTAACCCCCGGTACTATGTAGTAAGGAGCTCGAACATGAGCGGGATGTGGTGCGTGGAGTAGGTAGTGTAGTGTGGGAGAGTACTTTACTATACAGAAACGGGGCTTTTTTTTTTTTTTTTTTTTTTTTTGGCGCATAGATGCGTGCTGTGGAGTTGGAGAGGTTGGTGGCCGGGGGGGTAGGTGTGATATAGAATAGATAGACAGATTAGAGAAGTACATACATTTAAACTGTGATATGATGCCTTCATTACGAGTATTGGATACATACCATCATACCGAGTAAAGAAAGGGGCGTCGGTACATCAAAGTTCCTCTCTTCCGATACGGCATAGGACTGTCTCCATGAACCGCTTACTATACAAGGAAGAGACATCGTTGACCACTGCTCAGAGGTTATTTAATGCTGGTGGAATCGGTAGGGTTAGGGATTCGATACTCATGTGCCCAACCCAGCCCGACATCCTGTTATCAAAGAAAAAAGAAAAAAAAAATATAAAAACTATCAAAAAGTTCACAGCGTTGATTGGTGCTGCTACGTCTTTCTTTACGAAGCTTCCGGAGCTGGGCTCTACACGGAGGCTTCGGAGCGGTTCGAACGCTCTACCTGGGACGGTATATATCAGACAGTTTTTACACTGGACATTATACCATTGGGCCACTTTTCCAATCCGGTGCTAGTAGGTGCAGCTTGGAGGCTTTGAACCTCAACATAATTCAGTGTTTACTTCTAGAATATTCCAGTCATCTCTAGAATAGGCATCAGCGGCGAAATGGCGTCCACCACTCAAGGCGACTACAAAAATCGCTATTGCATGTGCAATAGACATTACATCGCTTTCGTGCCCCATACACACCCAACAAATGCCTACTCACCAACCTCAAGCCCTTCCTTCCCTATTCCTTATACACCGGCAGTATCAAATCATTACCCAAAACGGACCATACACAGACCCTAACGAACCCCCACGGATGAACAATCAAATCATAGACAATCACTCGGACAAGCACTCGCCCTCCACCGCGCCCCGCACAGTCAAGGGGCTAACCCTGTACACACAAAACACACACCTCCTCCTCCACAGCTACTTCATCCACCGCCACCACACCCTTGTCCATCCCTTCTCCCTGAATATACAGTGTTCATCTACTTGACATGCCCCATTACAATACATGGAACCTCCCAGCCATATCGTAGTCGAGCCGATATTTCTCTCCTCAAGGGATGAGCGGGACGGTTACTAACATATGTGGTTTCTGGATGCTATTCTGAGGAGTTAGGAGGATAAGTTTGTGCCCCCACCACCACTATCACTACCACCATATCCCCCTCATCCTTCTCCTCCTCCTCCTTCCATCTTTCTTCCCGGTTGGAGCTCCCGAGCACAGTTAACCCCCGCTCAATTACGCTCGAGACGCTACAACTGCCACCGAGGCGTGATGCAGCTCATATCTCTAGTACAGCCACAGAGACCAAGCTGTGCACTGCTGCAGATTGAGTCGCCCGTGATCTACATGCAGTGGGCGAGACAGAACACGGTGTTTTGCAGTATCAATCCTTCGTGTACCTCAAACATCAGCTCGAGCATCTCAATACCACTATGAGATGTCAATACCACTATGAGATGAGCTAGCCCACTGCCACAATGTACTTACAATGGGCGGTACTGCACGCATTACAGAGCCAGCGCGCTACTCAACACGGACGGACCATCTTCAGCGGATTATAGTACCGTTAGTTAGTTTGCCCCCTCAAAGGGAGTTTTCCTGCCATGGTAATACTTACCAGACGGTTGACCCTCTTGTAAAGAAAAGGTACTACACCCTAGTCCCCTCAAAATGTTCGATCATAGATTACACCATTCAACAGATCCCCGAAGCCCCTCACCCAATACCGTAAAAGAAAAAAACTACTTTCTCGATTCCTGGCGGCCCATAACCGCTGCCACAACTAACCCAGAATCAGGGCCAACAATACCAACAGGTACTACTAGCAACGACCATCAGCGGCCGTCACAACAATGAGCAATAAAAGCCCAACCACAACTATCTAAAGATAACACAATACCACGACTCTAAACCGCTACCAAGCACCAGTCTCAACCACACCACAACCTCCACAATAATGAACAAAAAAAAAAAAAGAGAGACCAGGACCTCCAAACCACTCGAGTGATACCTCATGATCGAACCCGACGCGCAGAACCCACACAACACACAACAAATGACCACCACCTACGCATAAGCCGTTGATAGAAGCTCCACAACAAGCGTCATCGATCAACCGGATATACTCTACCTTACTCTACATCAGTGCGTCAGGCAGATCACAAAGAAGGCGGAACATCGTCAACGGCATTACTCCACGTAGTATTAGTATTCGCTAATATACACGAGCCAGGCTGTCAGACCGCTGCCGACAAGATAGAAAGAAGCGATCCCGAATGCTCGACACGGCGCTGTTCGTTGATCCCGCTCTACGCATCATCTTATGTGGTCAAAAAAAAATTTTTTTTCATTCGATTTCTCCCGTTTAATTTATCCCCGGCTCCCACCCCCACCACCCCTACCCACGCCAACTTCCCCGCTTCGCAATTATTAGGTGAAACACGGAACGAAACCCACTCTACACGACAGGGAAAAAAAAAAACAAGTACCAGCAAACTGAAGTGAACGATTGAGGTGAGGTTGAACGGAAATGGATATCTTTCAACTATCGAGAAAAAAATGCACAAAAGGCTTTATAAACATCAAAGGTAAAAAAAAAAAAAAAAAAAAAATGAAAAAAAAACGCATTGCCCAATCAAACAGAACCCAAGAACCCAATCCCGTTACAATGAAATAGAGAAAAAAACTAAGTACCCGAAAATAATTTCCTACGAAACCCCATGAAAGAATGAAATGTCAAATACAACCATATCTACGCGGCGCTTTAGAAGGACATCAACAAAGTAAAGGCGAAAATTAAGAGAAAGCAAAAATCAAATGGCCGATACCGCCTCTGGCACAGAAAATTTAACCTTCGGCTCACGCTTCGCTCCCTCAGCGTGCGGACCGCTGACATACCCATCGTCACTTCCCTCCTCCAATCCCGCAAGCTTCTTCTGCAACCCAGTGCAGAAGTCGATAACTCTCTTGCAGTCACTTGTCTCAACCCATGCTCGTCGTAGTCCCCTCTTCCTCCTATCACCGATCCAGATCCTTAGCACTGCTGCAACCCCTTCAACACTCTCACCAGCTTCCTTGACCCAGTTCTCATCACTAGCAACGAAAGCGTTCAAGGTTTTCCAAATGGAAACAAATCCAAGGAGGCCAAGGTCGGAAGAGACATGATCAGATGAAGAAGTGTTGCACGACTTTCGCCAGTCAAAGTCAGAAAAGAGGCGGGTGGCACCTTCGCGACGGCCGTTAGACAACAAGTTGAGTGCCATTGCACAACGGATAGCAATCTTGACATCTGTAGTGGTTGTAATGAAAGGTGGAGTAACAGAGATCTTGGGAACAGATTTGCAGGAATCATCGCGAACTTTCAGGTCTTCCTCGAAGGACTTGAGAGCCAAGAGAAGATCTTTTCCATCCTTGTCAGAGTCGAGGACCGCCTTTGCAACAAGCGTTCGGAGCTGAACTTTGCTATTAGGTGGCGCGATATTGAGGGCAACCTGGAGGTCGGAGGTGATATGTTTTTGGTGTTTTGTGGATTTCAAGGAAATAGCGAGTACAGATTGAATGATGAGGCCTGAATACCATGCGGCCAAGGCATCGAGTGGGGAACGGATTGACTCATCCTCAACAACAGTGTCCATACCTTCATCCTGAGATTCGCAGTTGTGGCCGGCGCTCTGGTCGTATGCAAGGCTGTAGGCCTTCTGAATAATCTTGTTGTCCAAAACATCACTTGGTTCAAGATCCAAAAGGTGCGCAAGATGCTCAGGGAGATTCTCAGAGGGGTCGACTGATTGTTGAACTTTCCTTGCTTCATCCCAGTAGTAGGTGGCCAACTTGTTTGCGAGTGATTCGAAGTGGCTACCAAGATCCCAGAAGAGAACTTTAATGTGGAGGGCGTTCAGCATCAATCTGCTGCGAGTAGCGGGTAGAGTCATTGATGCCAACAATGTAAGGAGAAGTCGTGACTGTGTGATTGAAGAATCACCACCAGCAAGCTGCGCATCCAAAGCGATGGTCCAGGCCTTAACACGAGCAATTTCATGCTCCTCAGTCATACCAGTGAGCATTGAGTAACCGTGCCATCCGACAAATTTTCTGATACTGAGTTTAAGAGCTTTCAAACCCAACGCGGCGAGTTCCATGACGAGGGAGTTACGTGGGACCCAGACTGACTGAACGGCAGTGAGCCATGCAGTTCGACGGATTTCAATAGATGATGCAAGAGATGGTACAGGTGAAAGGTTAGTCTGAGGAGCGGTTCTCTCTTTCTCTGAGGGTGGCCTTGAGTCAAAGAAACCTGGAACAAATACATAGGCAATGGCTGAAAACAAAAGGACCATCTTGAATAACAACCAGAACATTTGGCTGTTACCAAATACCGAACCTGATAAACCAAACATCTCCAGACTTCCGACTGGGATAGCAAACAATTGACGCTGGCCACTTTCATTCTCCTGTAGCCCGTTTGCAACCATCAACCCAGCCAAACTACCAACCATAAGTCTACTCATCAGTCCACCACCTGGTCCGCCGCCTACCCCACGTTGACCATTGTTTTGTTGCATGTTATTCATAGTACCCATGTTTGCAAGCTTCTCAAAGGCGGCTAGGCGGTTATTGAGTTGATCGTTTTCGTCCTGTAACCGCTTGGTCCTTTTTTCGAGGTGTCTAATGTATTCAGTCGCCTTTGCCAATACAGTGGCCTTATTGAGTTTATGTGCAGGCGTCAACCCTTCCAAGTCTTCATCATCATCTCCATCCTCGCCAAGCTTAGATGTTCCAGCCATGACACGCAGTGAAGGGACAGAGTCTCTAAGGGCAGCGATCTTATCGTTAAGATTCGTACGATATCGCTTTTCAATCATGTTATGAGCAGTCTTCTTTGGTTGTTGCTTGCGACCACTTGTGGTCGGCGCACTTTCCTCAGTGTTCTCATCAGTGCTTGTCTTTCTCTTTTTTGGTCTTGGAACGGAGTTGTCATCACTATGTGAGTCGTGAGCGCGAGACTCGGGGCTGCTGGTGGTGCGATGGGAGTGATGCGAGGAGGCAGGCGACAGGCTGTGCGACTGGTCCTGCGGGAGAGACATGCGCTGTTGTCGTGGGGGCTGTTGGGTCTGTTGAGGTGGTGGTGATTGCCATCCTATAGTGAAATCATCACGCTGCTGTCCCTGATTTCGCCAACCCAGTGGTGTGTAGGCGTCAGAATTTCCATTTCCTTGAGTCTGTCCACCAACACCGCTATATGTATTGAAGTCGAACAAGGAATCATCCTTGCCGAAGTTGTATGTTCCCTCCAGCGCGGTCTGAGTTGTGGGATCAATGAGCGAATTGCTCGGGGAGATAGTAGTTTGTTGGTTGTTTGAGAAGTTATAACGTCCTGGAGAATTGTCGTCCTCAATCTTGATGTAATCGCTTAATGGGCTTGCTTGTTGACTCTGTTGCTGTGTTGAATCTGCTGGGGGCATGAGGGCGTCCCAAGACTGAGCTGCTAAAATACCAGTATCGTCAATGGGAGAGAAGAAGGCTTGATCGTTTGGGTTCCACGCCGCAGTGACGTCGTATTCAAAGCGAAGAGACTCTGGTGAGTGGGAAGTAGCCGAGCCAGACGAGAGACCTGGAGGAGAGGAAGATGAATTCCTGCTATCCAAGAACGATGTGTCTAGTATGCTGGCAGGGGATGCGGAGGCAGAGAGGGTGTGGTGCGAGGAATTAGAGCTGTTGATGTTGTTCGAATTTGAATTGTTGGAATTATTGGAGCTGGTGTTCAGATCATCCAACCTCGCCAGAAACTGGGCGCAAGAATCGTAGTCTAGTTCCATCCCTTCGGAGGATGTCGTGGTGTCTTTTGAGCAGCAGGAAGAGGGTAGAAAGTGAGGAGACGAAGAGGAGTAGTATATTTCGTGTTGGCGATGCAGGGCACGATGGGGGTGGTGGGGAGGGGTGGGGATGTAAAGGTGGACTGATGTTGATGGTAGTAGTTTTATTGGAATTTAGGTGGCGCTAATCCGAGGGATGACTGGTACTGGGCTTGCAGGAAATGGTAGGAACGGTCAAAACGGTAGGAAGTCTTTTGGGAAAGGGGATCTGGTGAGGGGGCAGAGCGAGAGCGAGAGCGAATTGACAACGGGATGGGAAGGAAAAGATGGGCCGACGAGTGGGCTGATGATTGCCTGATGTTTGAAGGCGCATGAGGTGCCACTACTTAATGCAGTAATAAGCATGCAATAAATCCTCCAAGAATGGAAGATTGCGGGAAGAAGGTGCTCCGATTAAAAACGCGGCCAAGCCCTGTCAGTTCCGAACAGGGAAGGGAAGATCGCCTGTTAATTGGATAAAACTTATTGACGAGAATATCTAACAGTTGTAAATCATTCCATCTGTCCTTGAATTGCTGACTCCAATGATTTAATATCTCATGTTATTGAATAATTATCTTTCCACATTTAATTCCTCCAAGCCCATGATCTACAGAGGCTCTCGACGTTATTCGGGAAAAAAAAAAAGATATGTTCCCACCAACTCTATATACAGAAGCCCAGTGCGCTTCTAGCTCTCTTCTTTACATTACTAGTTGTTGCTCGTCAGTCCCCGATCGTGAAAAGAAATGGATCTTGTCAGACAGCTAGAACTTACGGCCCTGGACTGACCCTCGTACGTGTTTTGTGATCTTCAAGGATGGACCGGGTTAATTATGTACGCCCCGCGGGGATTACCTTGATCTTGTTAGCCATGGCCCCGGTGGCTCATGGTACAGAGGATGATACTTACCTACTTGCCTAACTATATCTGTTGCGGTGCGTAACAGTCATCATTTTCATTCTAACATCTCCAATCTCCAATTGCAACTTAAGCCTGACCCATTCAATACTCTTCTCCATATCGCCAAAGTTCTGAAAGCAAGATGTACTTGCATAGATGTACCTCTCTCCATGTGGAACGTGGCATGGTATTGGAGCATTACCGCTCTGATAACTACACTATCTGAAATTCCCGTGACGAAGAATGTATTTTGAGTGAAATAAGAACAAAAAACCATAACTCCCTTTGATTTTCCAACCTATCTAATGCCCGTACTAGCGACTAACCATTTTTAAGGTTCTACTTTTTATAAATACATATAAGGGCCTGAAATGAATCCACGGCCTACACCCTACGAATTTAAATGCCTTGTCTCGAAGGAAATCCATCAGACCGAGGTCTCGAGACATAATATCACTAAGTGTATCCTTTGGCGCCAAAGGCTCCTTAAGTATTCTCTACGTGAGCTCACAACCAGTAGTTTACATGCAGATACATAAAGTATGTAGGTTCCTAAACCGGAACCCAAGATACCACGGGGCTGAACATCCCACAGGCCAAATAGCGATACATCGACGTCCTAGCCGTGGGATTACTATACCTGGTGCACTTGGGGTCAATTCACAACCGATCATAGACAAGCCACCAAGTCAAAAAAAAATTGATATATCAGATTATAATATACTTCAAGATACAACCATTCACAAAAATCAATGACCGCTCACATGTCCATGTACTTGTCCCGCTCCTGTTCAGGCTGCCATCTTTATTTTTTCAGCTTCCGCCGCAGTCTCTCGTTTAACCAACACCGTACCAGATCGTCTCAGAAACCACGTGGTATTCGATTAATGTCTTTCCACCTTTTTTCCTCGTATGATACTGAGTCACAGCTAGCGTACGGCCATGTCCATGAAAGAAAAAAGAGCTGCGCTGTGACAAGGCTTGAACAGGGCCTTGGTTCTGAGGACATACGATTCCCGCCTGCCTCTTACATCATGTCACTTTTCATGTATATCGGTCCGTATGTTACTAATCAGAGTGGAAGTATAAGAAGGAGCTAAATAAAGTGTGGCATTGAAATTATCTTTTGAGGCACCGAATATATGGATCAAGTTGATTATCGGGGGACATTCCGTCACAGGGGAGCCCTGGGCCTTAAAGCCATGATCGTGGAGAAAGAAATTTTTATACTCTGTTACTGATCATATACGACGCAAGAATGAGCTGTTCGCTTGCGTCAATCCAGGTTGAGCAGCATGCCGATCATAGATAATCACTCGGTTGACCGACACCCCCACAACCCTAAAGTCTATCCAGAACATATACCAAGAAGATACCCAGAATTCAATCTTTTACCACATCACTGCCCAAATGATGCTTAATGGAAAGTTCTAGGTTGCTTATCTATCTTAATGAGACGTTATTCTGATGAAATGGACCACCCTTCACAAATCGCAAATTCCGCTCAGCCACTTCACTCCTATACTACGGGCATAAAACAAAGACAAACCGAAGCTCACATTCACATAGAATACTGCCCGCTAATGCACTAGTTTTACTCGACCTAGAATTTCGTTACGGCTAACCTAACCATCAGTCAGTACACACTCTCGAAACCGAGCCTAGGGAAGAAGGAGGATAATGTCAACACCAAAAAACTCTATTGATCAGGCTTTAGGGCGAGACACTGCGCATCCCGCATTGTGACTATTACCGTTCAGTCAACAATGTCCATCAAACCTCCCTGCAATATCCTTGTCTCAGTAGCCTAGGTCCCTAGTTTTCGAGGTAAGATTGAGTGTCATTCAGATATGTAACTAATATAATAGAGATATCCTATCGACTCTACGGTTATTGGCCCTGATAATATGTGGGACAAGCGGGAATATCTTACTCTATGAATCTCACTAGCCATCAAATCACCCGAAAGGCCGGGTCGAAGCAACACATGAGAGAAGGTTTTTTTTTTTTTTTTTTTTTTTTTTTATTTTTTAATTCATATCTATTCATGTTTCTAGGTACAGAAAGTTCGCATGCAGTATAAACTATGGCATAAAGAAACCTATCCCTGGCAAAGAACATAACGCGCGTCCCCTAAAAAGCACAAGAAAGAAAAGCAAATAACATGAAATATACAAGAACTAGAAACAAACAAAGGAGATAGTTAAATGAAGGCCAAAGGCCCAAAATGCCAACAGTGGGACTTTTTATCGGGTGCGGAGGGAGTTGAGTGGAGCTATTATTGGGCTCTCAATCGAGGTGGTGGAGACTAAGTATAGGGAGGACGACTCTGCTGAACCTGTGTGGAGGGGGGAGGGAACTTCTCTTATGAGGAAGTTGATTTTGGCAGCGGAGATGGTGACGCTGAGGGCCCATGTGAGGATGTGATCGTGCCAGACTTCGTCCAGTGACTCTATCTGGTCTAGAAGTGGGTGTTGGTGTACGGCAGTGGATGGGCAGTTAAATACTACATGTTGGGGTGTTTCGTCATCTTCACACTTTTGGCAGAGAGATGAGTGGTGCGCGTTGATCCATGATTTTTGGGCGCGTAGGTAGCTACATGAGAGAAGGTTCACTGTCTTAGTTATATATAATTTACACCTAATCTTTCTATAGAAATTGCAGTTGGCCATCTAAACCGAGTGAACCGACAATTATACATTAACCTCATATGGCCGGCTACAAGACGATACAATATCCGAGTGCTTAATTCCTGGGTACAATAGCAACGATGGGATGGTTATACACAAACGGTGCTGGATTTTGAGCTTTATCTTGGCATTTCCAAACTCTTACATCTTAACCCCAATTGGCTTTCTGGCACCGATGACAGCTATCCCTTGGACGGATGAAATTGTCAAATTCGCAGCTTGCCTTTTTTGAGCTAATGCTAGCCTAAGCAAGTAGCTAACATTTATTTTTGATTGGCTCTATGGCTATTATCAACCATTAAGAGCAACGGAAATACCCAACTCGGTGCGTGCACGGTTTAGGCTGCAGATTTGACGATTTCATCCGTCTAAGGGATTCCTCTCGGGTGGCCGTGGCGCTCGGCTGATTGGCAATAGAAGTCTACTTATGTAGCTTTGGTATGGGTGTAGATAATTTTGACTTAGTAGTCAAGATAGATAAACAAGGTATTATATGTTATATTATTATATTAGAACGAGTTTACGTATTGCAAAGTTCTCGGATATGATGAAAATCAGTTATGGTAATCAAATCTTGAAATCTATCATCTTGAGTTGGTGACAAAATTGAAATAACAAAAGTACGAGGAACCATAAACATCCTTTACCTCTTTGGATTATTTATTCGCTCACTTTTGTGTAAGTTAGGGCGACGCCGATAATACATGTCGCATTCTAATGCTGTGATCGTTGCACAGCAAGTTTCCGATTATTCTACAAGAGACCAATAGAGCAGTATTCAGTGGACAAACCCTCAATTTAATACTTACTATGGAAACTATCTCACATTTTGCACATAACCGTTCTATCAATCCTGCTGCATGCACATGCACCGGTATCATAGGGCCATCCAGTCATAGAATATCACTCGATATGGACCATGTGAATGAATACGAATGCCAGAACCCGACAATCAAATTCAAGCACCTATCAGCAGTTCATTTAATCTCATTCTTATATTTCAACACTCCTCAACTAAAGTAATAAGAGCCAATTCTCTAAACCGCTTCTCTGAAGTAAACATAAATTCCAAGTTTATATTGATATTATATAATATTTATACATTCACTAGCTAGTACAAGTACGTATATCTACAGTACTAAAAAAAAAAGGGTATGGATTCGCTACTATATTCCCTGAAATACTCTAGGAACACGGTAGGAATACGGTTTCAATACGGTATTCGACTCATAATGCTGGCTTAATCCGGTTTTCTATATTAAATACCATAGTACTATGGTAGCGATTGCACCCCGTTTTTTTGTACTGTAGCTAGATCTAGAGTACAGCGTACATACGTGGCGCATCGCATCTATCCGTCATATAGCTGCCCCTTGCCTTCTTGTCAATAATCGAATCTTATTTATATTTAGTTCAGAGTTTTTGATACAAATACATATGATGCCTATTTCTCTACTTGTTTATTCGAGGAGACGCAAGAGTATTCAACTGAACCCAATTGCTCTATTGTTCCGATCCTGGTGCCAGGACCATTAACAGCTATTATAGGTATGGAATATACACGCGGCGCATATGTCAGCATCATATAACTACACGTAAAGTCGTTTAGGGGCTTGGCATTCCGTGCGAGCGGATTCCAACGCGTCTCCTCAACTCCAGCCTTCTATTCCCCCTTACCCCTCGCGTTTCCCCTCATCATCCCCGCCTGCCACCCGACGTTTCTCACAAGATGGAGGATGATAATTCTCCGGCGCCGATTGTCTTCAAAGCCACTTACAGTGGCACTCCGGTGTGAGTTCTCCTCTCCTCTCTAGCGACTCTGAGTCCGCAGGATGCACGACACTAGATGAGCATACCCGGAGTAATTAATCGAGCATTCTCAATAAAAAACTCTACTGTGTCGCTGATATCGACGGGGGCACATAGGAGTTTCTCTGTCTTGCCTGCTGAATTCTAAATATCTAAATTATCGAGTCATCTTTGCTAATTACCCTGAGTGATGTTATAGTTATGAATAGTATGTTCTCTGGTCGCACATCGATACCTCTACTCAAACCCCGCCGGTTACTAATATGCAGTTTACAGTATCGCGAAGGGAATCGCCTGCATGCGAAGGCGTTCTGACTCATGGGTCAACGCTACACAAGTGCTGAAGGTCTAATTCCTCCAGTGTTGATGAAATGGCGACAAGACTCCTAATCTTGGTCTCCTTATTTAGGTTGCTGAGTTTGATAAGCCACAAAGAACAAGGATTTTAGAGCGGGAGGTTCAACGGGGAGTTCATGAAAAGGTTCAAGGTGGCTATGGAAAATATCAAGGTGAGTAGCTTTCGAGGAGGAGGTTGTGGGTTAGGGCTATTCTGGGGACTTGAATCCCTAAATTAACCCTGCTGATTATGAACTAATGTTTATGATGTAGGAACCTGGGTTCCTTTGGAACGAGCAAAGGAAATCGCAGCTCTTTACAACGTTGGCGAATTGCTCAAGCCTATTTTCGAATTCCGACCCTCCACCGAATCCCCCCCTCTAGCTCCCAAGCATGTTACTGCGGCATCTACAAAGCCAAGGCCTGCTCGAGCGCCAGCACGGAATGCTGCGGCTGCAGCACCTCCTAAGCGTGCAGCTAGTAAGTTCGATTTCCCTCATTTTCATCATGAGGATGGAATTAAACCTTAATTTCTTTGTTTGAGTAGAACCCCCACCACCACCAGTGCCAGTACCGGCGCCGCCATCCCAGGTCAGCTCCGAAGAAGATGAAATCGAAGAGGATGATTTAAGTGACATTGACCCTCTCAATGATCCCAGCTCTCCTTCTGTGCAATCTTCTTCTGCATCCGAGGGGGACCTTTCGGAATTAGAACTGGACGATCCATCTCAACATTCACTAAATACAACTTTGAAAAGGAAGCGAGAACATATGGACCATGAAATGATGTCTTCACCAGGGTTAATACATTCTTCGCAGCAGAGAAGAATGGCATATAGCGACGAGCTTCTTGACTATTTCATGGCTAATGAGAAGGGTCTTCCGGACTTTCTCATTAATCCACCTCCTGACTTTGACGTAAATGAAATTATTGACGACGAGGGTCATACGGCATTTCACTGGGCTGCAGCGATGGGGGATTTACGAGTGATAGAGTTACTGTACAAGGCAAACGCGGATATTTACATGACCAACAAACGTGGGGAAACGCCGTTGATACGTGCAGTCCTCTTTACCAACAATTACGACCAAAAATCATTTCCTCGGCTAGTTGAGACCCTGCGAGACACAATATTTCGTACAGATAACTACAATTCAACGGTTTTTCACCACATAGCGGCAACAACATCCTCGCGAAATAAACTTCTAGCGGCGAGATATTATTACGACGTTTTACTTCAAAAACTTGGAGAAAAGCACTCGATGGCCGAAATCGCACGAGTGTTGGACCTGAGAGACATCCCAGGCGACACTGCACTCACAATCGCAGCTCGTAATGGTGCAAAAAAGTGTGTTAGAAGTTTACTCGCTCACAACGCTAATCCAAATATTGCAAACAATGAGGGCCAGACGGCCGATCAATATATTGTCGCAGTTGAGCGTCAAAGACGGAATGGTGATTACCCCTTGGCATCGAGCTCATCGCCTTTCCAGTCGCACGATAACCATATTCATCATCATCACCACCACAACCCTCGCTATCAGAGACAACCTTCCACGCAGTCAGCTGCAACTGTTGCAGCAGTAAATTACGCAAATGCTATCCATGTCCCCCGACCTCATATTTCTGAAGCAGCAATATCGGCAACCAAGAAAGTCATACCGCAGATGGCAGAGATGCTTGAAGGACTTGCAACAGCGTTTGATAATGAGTTGCAAGATAAGGAAGAAGATGTTAGTCAAGCGCAGCGATTGCTCGATAGCTCAACGCATGAGATCCAAGCCTGTAAAGCAACCTCCGAAGAGACACTGGCTCCTTTTGGTGATGTTGCGACTATGGAACAACAAATTGAATTACTCAAGACTCAAGCAGATACACTAGCGGAAGAACTGAAGAAAATATTTGAGCGTGGCCAGTATCACGAGCTCTCGAACTTAGTTCGTCAAGAGGAGAAACGAATAGAGGACGAGAAAGAGCCACCCGCCAATGATGATGATCCAGACTCATTAATGGAGAAGCTTGCAGCCGCACGTCAACTGGCACAAGCTCAACTTGATAGAGAAGAATTGAGAGAAACAATCATAAAAGCCCATGCAAGGAGTGGGGCAGGCGAAAAAATGAGCGACTATAGGCGATTGATAGCACTAAGCTGTTCTTTACTTACAGAAGACGTAGAAGATCTACTACCAGAGATCCTGAAGGACTTAGAGGCAGGGGGGGATGGGGACATTAGAGATGGCCTCATGATATAACTCTGACATGATTAAAGGCTGTGCCTTTTCATGATACGATTGACTTTTGTACCTATTTGCTTTACTTTTCTCTGTCCGTTGTTGATTCAATTCTTTTGCTGAAGCCATCATAGGTGTTGGGGTGTATAGTATGCAAGTATTCTCCTTTTTTGACAACTTTTTTTTATTAGGTTATGACAATTTGGCAGAGCGATTTTGTAGTAGTAATAGGGCGTGTCTCGTTATGGTTCTCTATTGTAAACGTTTCTCTCTTTTTTTTTTTTTTTTTTTTTTTTTTTTTTCAATCATTATTTCGTGCTGTATAAAGCTTAAGGTTATAAAATGGTGCGGAGGAATATCAGAATACACTTGAGGGGTAGATATCCCTAGTCTTATCCCCATCTCGTATGGCCAATGATGAGATAATCCAATCATATTCCCTAAATTTATAATTGGTCCTTTGGAAATAGGAAAGTACCTAGTTATTTTGCCCCCAACACTTGGGGTAGGCAAAGCCAGTATATGCCAGTATATGCCCAATTTATTCATACTGGCCCATGTTTATCTGACCGAATGTTGATTGTATAACCCAAAAATCTGGCTTTTATTGTAATTTGCGCAGGGGGCTAACATAATGAATAATAATAATAATAAAAAGGCTCAGGGGACTAGGACCTACGACCATTATAAGGCTCCCAGGAAAAATCTTTAAAAGCCTATACGTAGAATTCCCAAAACTCAAACCACTCTTCAAACCTTCTGTTTTTCGCCGTATTGGGCGAAGGCCATCTACACGATAGTCAGCCCCCGAAACTCAATGGCTATTGTTGATCACTGACAGCAAATATCCTGCACTCATTATATTATATTCCTAGGCACATTCCATAGCATCTCAGGATCGCTAGGTACCTGTTTAGCGACTGTTTCTCTTCTTCTTCTCATAAGGCCTTTGTATTCCATGAGGACAAACCCAGCCACGTAAAGGCGGTCGGTCCCTGCGGTTGAATTCGACAGGATTAGAACTGTGGGGTTTTACTGTGAAAATGGTTAATGTTTCCCTCGCTGTGTGCATGTTTTGTGCCCATCGTATGAAAAGATTGTCAGAAGCGTATGAGACGCGGCGTTCCTGTGTATCTTGAGATGCTACCGTCCCTTGAAATATGGTACTACCTAACGAGAACCACTCCCATTTACCTTACCGTATAAACCTCTAGGGCGAGCTCACTCCGAGGCGGTTAGGTTCGCCCTTTACCGTGGACGATTGAGCATGATCAAGAACAAATCCAAGAATCATCTCCTTGGCTCTGCATCTCAAGATCTCCCGGAACTTGTATCTATCACACATTATTGAGTGGTATGTATAAATTCAGACCACGGCACGTTTGGGAGAAGTTTCTCTGTGGGTAGAAACAGGAAATATCTATCTTTCAGGAGGCTAAGTGTGATGTTACTGTGTAGGTACCTTGTTAACCAAGTTGGGTAGTATATGAGGGTGATGTAGTTATCCGGTCCAAGTTGTGCATAGATTTTCGAACGACTGCTCCCTCCATAATCTTCGAAGACGTCTTTTCTGACATTGATTCTGGGTTCCTGTTTTGAGCCTCGAAACCCGTCGCCGCGGGCGCCCATGGTATGCCCCTCCGTCCCCCCCCCCCCCTCCTTCCTTCCTTCCTTCCTTCCTTCCTTCCTTCCTTCCTAAAAACCAACTCAATTCCGCTACATAAAAGGCCCCTCCTCTCAAAAAAAAAACGAAACAAAAATGTATCCCCTAAAGGCATCAAGTACCAATAGAGGAAATGGCCCTGTCCTTAGTGATTATGCCACCGAACTCTTGATGAAAGTAGATAAAGGTATACAAGCCAACTACACCCATGACGATGTACTCGATAGTCATCTAACAGTCGTAGAAATTGATGAGCTCGAAGAGGTTCTCAAGAAGGAGGATGAAGCGCACCTTGATAGGCTCCAGGAGCTGAACGCGATAGATTTTCTCAGAGCTTCAGTTATGGAGCGTACCTGCGATGGAAACGAAACCCGCAGGAGGCTGCAGGAAGAGCTTGGGAAAGCGGTGATCAGGCGTAAAGATGTACTCGAATCCGGGGGAACAAAGCCCCAAGCAGGTACAAGAGATTTTCCGCTTGAGATAGAAGATCAGCCCTCGCCTCCAGCCCAGGCGGGACCCCAGCCCGGAACTTTATGCCCACCAATTCATATTAAACTTGTGACGGCTCGTCGTCGCTTTTGCGCAGAGACAGTCGCAAAATACCCTGAAGGTATGTACCGCTCCCAGATCCACGGAGCCCACTACTCCGAGCCGTGCTCCTCAGCCAGCCTTGACTTGCCCGCCGGGTAAAATGCAAAAGTGCAATTGCTGACTAGTAACAGTTTCTCCGGACTTCAGAACTAAGAAGTTTAACACTGAGGCAGAGGAGGATCCAGGCCCCTCCGCTAAGAAGATCAGGACTGATGCAGAGCCAGCCCCGGCCCCAAAGTCCGAATTTGTGGAAAGGGGTTATACGAACAATACGACGAGGAGGGGCTACCCAGGAATGTCTAATAGCCATCTCATGGAGAGAGATAGAGCCGAAAAAGAAAGACTCGCTGGTGGTGATTCTGGTCAGTGAGCAGGGCTGCTGCATAATGTGTTGGTATTAATCGCTTGGTTTCTCCGACCCTCTGGTTTTGTTTTTCTTCCTTTTGTTGACTGCGGATAAACTGATGTTTTTTTTGTTTTTGTTTTTGTTTCTGTTTTTTTTTTTTTTTTGCTGCTTCATTAAAGTGGTCTTGAGGTTAGTGGAGGATGAAGTGAGGTGGTGACTTTCTTGCCTGTTAGCGCGGGGCCAGGATCTTATCGCTCGCTTACCGAGTCCTAGCTTTCAAAATACACCACATCTATGATCACAACCTATCACTCGAAAGAATATCATCGCATTCAAAGAACTAGCCCAAGTGTTTGTCTAATATACATTTGCATAAATTTCTTTCAATCTGGACAGAATGTCTTTTGTAAAACAATGTAGCTATCCCTCCCCCCCTTCCGTAACACGGACTAAACTTTGCAGATTTCTATCATTCCCACTCACTCAGTTTGTGCATGCGGAGGTATTGTATTCTCTGGATATTCCACAGGTTCTATTGGTGGATCCCCTCTGGGGGAAAACTACTAGTATCTGGTGATGAACATATTCATCTGCGAATACTACATGTACCCATGTCGAAGGATTTACAACTGCGTGTTTTTATCGAGTGATAGGTTATGATTATGTCTCCATGTTTATTTGAGTGCATGCCCTATCTAGGGGCGTTATCAGTCTCTAGATATTGGTTGTTTCGTTTTTCGAATATCGGTTGCATATCTAGACTGGTAATGTCGGCAGAAAGAAAGAAAAAAAAAAAAGGCTGGCCTTGGTTCCGGAGACACATTATGCCGCTTAGTGACAGGAGATCGATCCCTCGAGGACCTTAACTTCATGACCTTCATGACTCACCAGAACGGCTCGATCCAAAAATACTATACTATCTTATTCAGCTACCGCCAACTGTGGCGAGTAGTGTTTAAAGAATGGTTGGCTGATACTCGCCCCACATACCTCGTCCCACTGACGTATTCTTGAGTACTTAGTACAAGACCATATTCCAAGTATATTATAGATTAAATTAAGAACTCCGTTATCCAGGCCCTCATGTATGTAGTCATCTTACAGCACGTTGGGACGTAAACATATATCTCATCTATATATATCCCATCAACAGATACTCCCACTCGTCCCAACCACGAGAGCTTCAATCCAATTGAATCCCGTAAACCCCACTCAACAATCGGCCACCACCACCCCACACAAAGCTAGACTTCAAGACCGCCATCAAACTCCCTTATCTGAAGACCCGACCCGAGTTGTCGTGAGATGTTGCATTCCAACCTTAAAAAACAATTTGTCATCGATTCGCGGAATAAGAAGGATATTACCCCGATCCCATTATCGACCCTGCGCTAACCCGTCTCCCTCGCCGGCATAGACCACGAAACCTGGCGTTGGGGTAGTGATATCAAAAACCCAGTTTCTCCCCTCTCAATAAGCACCAGCAGCATCAGCTAGCCATCCGGACCGGGTGATCCAGACAGCCAGGCAGGCAGGCAGACAGACAGACACTAGGGGGAAATCGGCGGCAGAGAATAATATTATCGTTTTAACAAAAGACCCTGCTGATGTTCATGCTGCTTCTCCTCACGGATTGACCGACGCTTCGTCAAGATGGCCCATCGTCGATACGTCGTGGGTCAAGTGATGAGATGACAGAGTGATGGCCTGATTCTGGGAGCGATGGCAACGACGAGCGAGCTCCTAACCACCAAAGAATTCCAGGGTGGAAGACGTGCATTTCCTGACCACAGCGCTAGATGCCTCATCGAATCGATCGGATGCCGACAAAGCCTCATTCAGGGTCCGCGAGCCGTAGCTGATTCTGCTATCCTCCTCCTCCTCCTCCTCCTCATCCTCATCCTCACACTCCCGCACTCACGCTGCGTGACGTTACGCAAAACCTTAATCCATCCGATAAGTTGTTGCAGGCCGCGGTGCAACGTGACAGGGCCAATCAGACCAGTCAGTCACACGGCGTGAAGGGGTCTGGTGAATAACTCTCATACCCTGAGGAGATTAGGGATCTTCATACAGCAGCGTAGAGTACTTTACTGTTAATGTTACACATTCACGTTTTCACCCGTTAGATAGATTGGGGGGGGGGGTTTGGGAGAGGGTGAGAGATTTATCTTTGTCACGCAAATTGCAGTACGGTGACGGTGGTGGTGATCCGGCGCATATCATTACCCATCACTCGCTCAGGCGCCGTGCCGCGCCTCCTCTATGGTTATTTTACTTTTTTTTCTTTCGAGGTTTCCCCACACTCGCATAATCCTTCCCCATCCTACAAGTTAAATTAGGGCAAGGAGGGGGGGGAGAAAAAAAAACGACGTCGATGTTTTGGAGGGAAAAGCAAAGAAAATCTCCGCAATCCGTTGCCATGGCTTATCTCTCTCATATCTTATCGATAGATAAAAAAGGAAAGAAAGGAAAGAAAGAAAAATTGTCAGCCCGCCAGAACCAATCTTTCAATTTATCCAAACGAAACCCGAGATTGACCCTCGCATGCCTTCTCCTTCTCCTTCTAACCTGCCTCTCTTCCTCGTTAGGCCCGTTCCGTCCCTTCAATGGGCTGGTCGGCTACCTAGCTAGCTGAGGGAAGGGGGGGAAGGGGGGGGAGGGGGTAGAACCGGGAGCAGGAGGATCCCTAGGTAAAACGTAGTAAAGCCGCCCCATAGTAGAATTGACCTGATCCACGAGCGAACCCTCCTCCCGCTCCCGCTCCCGGACCCTTCCCGCCGCTCTAAAGGTAGCTGGCCTTTCGGCTTACCCTAAATTGCCCCTACATTGGGGGTGGAGGGGGGGCAAACCAGCACGTCACCGGCACCCGCGTGACAGGCAAGTCCCTGCATACCGCGTCCAACACGCTGTTTTAGGTGTTTTCTGCCTGTTATTTGGTTTTCTGCCTGCCTGGGCGGAAACCTAATCTGGCGTAGATGCGTGTATGTATGTAGGGGCTGGATAGCAGGGCAGGGAGAGGACCGTTTCCGCCTAATTTCCTCAGGGAATTGGGGGCATCTATGATAGATACTTGCGTGCTCTACTCATGCTCTAGTTTGTATGTACCTACTAGTAGAGTGCTTGCAGGCGCAGTTTGCATTATACATAAGAGACGACTGACTACCACTACTACGGCTTCTGCAGGAGTGAGAAATACTGGAAGAGCCGGGATCAATTGGACGGAACGGAATGAATGGAACAGAAGGAATGAGATGAAACCTCTCGCTAGCCCTCTCCAACAGCCATTCCATGCCATGTACCCGGTCAGGAACCACCTCCCCCAATTCTCCTCTCTCTCTCTCTCGAGCGCTTGGAGATAAGCGTTAAGCGTCACGCGTCCCTACCGTCCATCCGGCAATCTGGATAATTTCGAACCCAACGACATATGTACCGTATGTATGTATATGTATGAACCCTCTCTTGCACCTTTGCCCTGCCTTATCCTGCACATGTACGCTGCATTACAAGCGGCACTCAGTCGCGGTGCCAGAGAGAATCCGGATCCATCATTGGCCACCCTGCACGCAAACCTGGAATTTTTTTTCTCTCTCTCTTCCCTTTCTCCTGCTTCATTAGACGAGACGCTGGCCGTCGTCATAGTGGGTGAAACGGCAGTTGGTGCTTGCTGGCTATTGGAAGTGTGGCATGGGAAGATGGGGGGGGGGGGTTCAATCTCGAGGGATTCTAATTGGAAGGGGGTGATGGTGGAAGAGTCGTAGGAAACGACGTACGAGTGGGTGCGAGTGCGAAGCGGTGATCTGTTGTTCTTGCCTATGTATGTACAGCATTTGTCGGTTGCCCCTCTTTCTGCTGCTGCTGCTGTATGCTTGTTGGCTGGTCGAGGTCGCGGGTCTAACATATCAGAAATACATGTACTCAATCATACAAATCAAAAAAAAAAAAAAAAAAAGCTTGGCTTGGCTGATGCCGGAATGGTACGATGTAGTAAAGAAGATAATCATTGATATTCTTGACATATCTGGTTCTCCTCTTTTGCAAGAAGAGGGCCTGTCCTAGCCGTCCCAACAAATCCTGATAAAAAAAATTGTAAAACAGACAAAAAAAAATACTTGCAATATCGTATCGTACGTTTGCAATTGAGGGGGACGATATCAAGCCATCACATATCATGCACAAGCTCCAAATATTAAAGTGACGAAACAAAGAAGCAAGACCAAGCAGAGAGAAAAGAGAACCGTGAATTGATTGAAACTTCAAACCCCCAAATTTTCGGCCCCGTACTACCAACTAACCCGAGTCCCAATTTCCCAGGGGTTTTTTTTTTTTGCCAACAGAATATAGTAATAACAAGAAAGAACGCCAACCCGCATCGTGATAAGCTTAGGGAACTAAGACACTCTATAGTAATCGTACATCGTCATCCGCAACAAAACACAAGTGATTAAGCAAGACAAAAAAAGAATGCACACATGCAAGATAAGGAAGAAGAGGAAGAAAAGCCGATGGTAATTAAAAAAAAAAAAAAAAAAAAAAAAAAAAACCTGTGACTGCAATCATTGTCTTTTAGGTTTAAAAAAAAAAAAGAAAAAAGAAAAAAAAAAAAAGAACAAAGGCAACCACAGGAACGAAGCAAACCGCTACCCCGCCAGCTGCTTCTGCTTGAGCGCCAACTCTGCCTGAAAGCTCGCAATCACACCGCGGATCCTAGCCTTCAGCATGACATTGGAGATACTATCGTACTCCTTTAGCTTTGATTTGATCGCCTCCTGCAGGTCTTGAATCTCCTCGTTTAGCTTCCTCTGCTCCTGGGCTGCCTGCGCGGCCTCCTCATCCATTTCCGGCTCCTCATCCTCGTCGTCCTCCTCATCCTCGCTCTCCTCGGGAGCCGCTGCCTCGTCCTCCATCTCGCCCATCAGGGCGTTCTCAAGGTCATTGGCTAGCGTGTCGCCGTCCATGGTAAAATCATATTCCATCTCTCCCTCGGCGTCCTGCTCATCATCGTATTCGCCCTGCCCACCGAGGAGATCATAGCCCTCGCCCTCCTCGGCCTCTTCCTCCTCTCGGGCAAGCTCGGCCGCATCGACAAGCGTGAATGAAGAGGCCTCAGCGCGTTCATCATCCCGAAGCAGCCGATCGACCTCGGCCTCTACAGCCTCAATCGTACGGTTCGAAATCCTCTTCCTAAAGCGTCGCTTCCTCACCCAATGCATTGGCGGCGTAAGCCCATGGGGAAACGTGACATCCTGCGGCCTAACCGGCAGGGACAAGACCTCATCCTCACTATTGATCCTCTCGCCGACCAGCAGCATCTGGCATATATCGGCCGTCTTGAAGATCGCCTTCTTATCGAGCGTCTTATTGCTCTCAATTATATTCGGCAGATCCACCAGCACCGCCGCATATAGGTTCTTGCGCACACAGACCACCGCGCGCCGCGTGTCCTTGAACTTGAACCAGATCTCACTCTTGGGATTCAGCTCCTTCTTCTCAATGACGTCGCGGACATACTCGCAGTCATCGCCGGGCGGCATTCGGAGGATAAACTGCTCCTCGATAGCGGGGTCCTCCTCTCGGTCTGATGCTTCACTATCATAGCCATTTCCTGGCTCGTGGCGGCGTTTACGGGCTACAGGGGGCTTTGGTGTTTTGAGCTTGAGGACTGGGGTGCGGAGCGGCGAAGATGGAGTGGCTTGGCTGAAGGACGACGATTTGAGCTTGAGGGTGGGGACTGAGGCCTTTGTCTTGAGCTTGATCTTTGGGGTCTTTGGGGTGGAGGAGCTGGCGGAGGCGGTGGGGGGGGCACCGGAGCTAGGCTTGTGCGCGGAGAGGGTCGATGCGGAGGTATTGAGCTTGAGCTTGACCATTGCGGTGTTGGGGGCGGGCGATTGGGGCGGTGATATTGCTTGTAGTTGGGATGCTTGGGGTTTGGTGTTGAGAGATTGTCATGGGGGGGGTGAGCCACAGTTGTCGTCGGGATTGGGGGGGGCTTACCCGGACGGCGGTGTGGTGTGGCGTTTTGTCCTCACATATGTACCTACTTGTATTCAGATGCCTTGCATGCCCCACAATTGAATTATATTATGCTTTGGATGAACCTCTAGTTCTGAAACCGCAATTAATTCTAATCTCTAATCCCATGACATGACAAATCTCACCCTCGCATAACTATCGCCATATCCGACCAGACCCTCCCCCATAAAACCATACAACTTGCGGCTGAAAGACCCAGGTTACGCGCCAGTAACTAAGACCCTCCAGCTCGTGTCCAGCTCCGAAACCTCGCTCACCGACATGCTGTACCGACATATGTAATTACAATTACAATTGCAATTGCAATTGATCATGAGGCCACAACAATAGGCTGCCAGCATATGAGGCCATGTGTGTGCGTATGTGGGTATGTACGTGACAGCTCGCGCCTTAGGATACGATGGTGATTAGATTAGAGAGAGGTTGGGGGGGGGTGGTGATTAGAGAGAGAGACGGGTTTAATTACGAGGCTAGAAACACTAGTTAGCACAGTTCACCGTTTGTCTAGAACATGTAAGTACAGCTCGGTGGGTTTGAGAGGTTTGATGTGAGGTATGAGGCTCAAATTGCAATATCCCCGACGGATGGTATTACTTTTTTTTTTTTTTTTTTTTTTACTTTTCTTTTACTTTTCTTTTACTTTTCTTTTACTCGGTGATAGCATATAGCGTGACTGGCCACGTGCGTATGTACCTACTCACTCTACGCCGACAGATTACTCGACCTCTTCTACCTACATGTACCTACTCTGCTGGGTATGAACTTAAATATCACAATCACAGGTAAACAAAATTAGAAACAAAATTAGAAACAAAATTAGAAAGCCATTGATTTGGCAAATTGCCCTGTCCCAACCAACTGTGGTGTGGTAATGAAATGAAAAACGCCACACCAACTACCTACTGTTTGTACCTCCTACTTTTACTATTTGTTTAGAACCCCAATCTGGCCTAGCCATCCGTAGATACGCCATGGTACGCGGATGGCTATACCGCATTCGGGAAACCATCAACCATCAAGCTTCTTGAGAGGCCCCAAATGTTTCAATTGCTATGTAATTCTAATTTCGTTTTTTTTATTTTTTTTTTTTTATTTCACATCTCTGTGACTCGAGTCGGTATGCCTATCTGAGCATGTGTAGTAAGTAGTACTCTACGGGAACAACCGCCGTGCTATTTCTATTGTTTCCAGCATATCCTTCGATCCTATCCATGGAACAAAAAACAAAAACATCGTATCGCCCAACCCAACCCACGATGTCTGTCCGTCTGGTCCCCATACCATGCAGGGTCTCCAATCCGTCACTGGGAGTGAGGGAGTGAGTGAGTGAATGAGCTCATTCACTCACTCACTCTCACTCACTTTTCAATCAATCGTGATGCCCATCTCGATTCTATACCTCCCCCTCACATCTCCATCTCTCTCTTGTTCAGCTGTTCTCTATGTTGCTTTTTTTTCAGTACACGCGCAGCGCAGTCCCATGACGTCTATTCTCTCCCGCTTATTCTCTTTTTCTTTTTTTCCTTCCCCCTTCTCAGCGCATCGCGATCACAGCGGCAATCCGCGATTCACCACAGAACACAGTCTTAAAAAAAAAAAGCTTAATCACCGAACCCACACAACCTCGCCGCGGGAAGGGAGGAAGGAATGCACACGCGAGCCGACCGCAAACCAACCTACCTACGTCAGCTCGCCTCTCCCTCATTTCACGGATCCTGTCCGAGTGACCCGTGATATGAGGAAAATCGCCACAAACCAAGGACGACGTTACTGTGCGACTGTCTCAACCCACCCCCCCCCCAAACTAGGCCAGCCCAAGCCCAGTTTCAGATACGCTGGTGGTTCCTGAGGCTCTGTCGCTCACTACATACCAACACTACTGTAGGGCCTGCGCAGACCAAT